>CM055069.1:43960325-44040325 GCA_029204045.2 Tillandsia leiboldiana | reverse complement strand
ATTCGGCTCGTGTTCGGCTCGTTCATTAACGAGCCAAACACGAACTGACTTGCGTACAACAAGTTTGATTTTCATTCCTACTATTATTAAGTGTAAGGTTGAAAAAAAATTTAAAAATTAAAATTTATAAAAAATTAATAATCTAAAATCTAAATAGTAATATATATATATATATATATATATATATATATATATATATATATATATATATATATATATATATATATATATATATATATATTCGAGCTGTTATCAAGCCGAACACGAGCGAGTTGACCCCAGCTCGTGTTCGGTTCGTTTATTAAACGGGCTGAAAAATTTGGCTCGTGTGCTGCTCGTTTACTAAACGAGCGATTCGATCTCAAACTCATTTCGAGTCGAACATGAGCTGGCTCACCAACCCCGCGAGCTGAATTGTCACCCCTATTATTTAGTATAAAAAAAAAAATCTTAAACTATTTTATATTTTTTTGTAGTGGTGCCTGTTTCAAAACTTGAGGATTAACTAATGGACGCTCACCGACCACAGAAACTCACCTTGAGAAAACTGATACGAGCTTAAAAAGTTGCATACACACACACAAAAAAAAAAAAAAAAAAAAAAAAAAAAAAAAAAAAAAAAAAGTCTGCCACCGCGTCTGCTTCAAAACTCGAGAATTAACTAATCGAGACCCGCCGACCACAGAAACTTACCTTGTGAAAACCCCCGATTTAACATTTAGTAAGCTGGATTATCCGCGGCCGACTACGTGCATGGCCACAATGTTCATCTCCCTTTTAGCTTAATTAATTAACAATTTTGGGCTCAAAGTTCCTACTAATATTAATTCTCACGCCAACTTGTATTTAGTATTTGGTTATGCCTTAAAATTTAAAATGACTAAGATTCTTTCAATATATATATATATATATATATATATATATATATATATATATATATATATATATATATATATATATATATATATATATATATATATATATATATATATATATATATATATATATATATTATAGTTAAGTATGTATGAAAAGAAGAGATTATTATGAAACCAATGTTACAAGCACATGCTTGGGTGTTGTTTTAATCCCATGCAAAAGAGAGTGGGAATTAGATATGCAACATTCTCTTAATATCCTGTAGAAGCACACACCACATTTAACAAGCATGAAAAAATGCGAGTACAAAAAAAGAAAAAATAGTTTATGTTGTTCATATATTGAATTTAAGACCAGAGATTTGAACTTATGTGTGTCTTCATACAGTTTCGAAGATTGCATGTGAGGTATTGAGTACAAAGTGGTAGGCTTAATTCAGAAGAACGAATTACAAATTAATTCCAAAATTAAATGGCATAACTTATATAAATGATTATGAAGTTTAGGCTAAATTATAGTTTTAGTCATGAAATTATGAGATGGTTGATGCTTTAGTTCTTAAATTTTAATTTATTATAATTTTTTTTTTGTTCGAATTTTTTAGCTTTATTGTAATTAAATTTTGCATTCCAATTTAATTAACTAAATAAAAATATAATGTTGATATGAAATTTTTGCCATTGACTATATTATTATCACTTCAGCAACATATTACTATTCAGTCAATTAAATTATACAATAATACTTAATTATATTAATTAAAAAAAAATTAAAATTTTAAAAATAAATTATAGTTAATACCTCCAATAATTTGTAAAATATATTTGTAAATATTATAAAACTTGTTAATTGCTTATTAAAAAAAAAATTAAAAAAAAAATTAGCTCTAAAAGGCTATGATATTGTAGTGTGGACATCTAAAAAGCGATTACTTTGATTTGAAACAATGGAAAATATTATTTATTTAGATGTTGCTACAAGTAACGATGTTGAGATCGATAAATTATATTAAATTAAATTAAATATGTGGGCATAGATAAATTAAAGCTGATGCATTAACCCCATATTTAATTTAGAGAATGACTGGTTACGTAGCTCGTATACAAAGATAAAATAATTATGCTTTACAATTTGTAATTATAAAATTATTTACTTTTTACATTCCCTAGGAGAATGTCACGTCACATACAAAAGGTTTTTTAAAATAAATTAATAATAAATAATAATTTTTCTCCACTATTTTCTGATAAATAAATATATAATTAAATTATTTCATAATTAAAATATATTATTTTGTCAAATTATAAATTTGATAAAAACTTTTAAACTCTGAATTTGTAATCAGATAGAAAAAATTTCATATGAGATACATTAGAATTAGAAATTTTATTTAAGCATTCAACCGAGTGTTAGATTTTGTTTAGATGCACAGATATTTTATTTTAGTATATTCTTTTATTTATGTTAAAAACATATAATATTTATATTAAATATTTAAATTAATTTTCAGAATAAAATAAATTATTATATAGATAAAATATATTATTCTAATAAATTATAAATATTAAAAATTTTTTCATCCAAAAAAAATATTATATTCAAATATATTGGACCGTTAATTTAATTCCAACAAATTATTATTATTGACGGATTAAATAATTATATTATATTAAACTCCTATCTTTTTACCCAAAAAAATATTATTGTATTAAATAAATAATTATTATATACATTATTCTGATATTTAAATAAAAGAATATTTTTTACAATTATAGGTCACAAATAAAAATTTTCATCCTAATTCAAGCCTCCTCTTTTTCTTATTAAAAAAATATTTTTTATATATTTTATTTAACACTCTAAATATAATTTATACGATATATATTTTATTTATTTAGAATAAAATAAAATTTATTAATTACTTCGAAAAAAAATAATAAATTACATAGCACTTTTGGCATTGCTCGTCTCATCCAGAGCCAAGGGAGGGGCACATCACATTCACATAACCCCTCCCCCAAATACACATAAAACACGTGGATGTATGTGGATGACCACATGTCTATGACTACATGCCCTTTAAGCCCCTAATTTGACAACTCTTGATTCTCAAC
Source organism: Tillandsia leiboldiana (assembly GCA_029204045.2). Taxonomy (NCBI): domain Eukaryota; kingdom Viridiplantae; phylum Streptophyta; class Magnoliopsida; order Poales; family Bromeliaceae; genus Tillandsia; species Tillandsia leiboldiana. The sequence continues at coordinate 44,037,332 of CM055069.1, read as the reverse complement.
TGCCAAACTCCTCTTCATTGGTGGTTAGTAACCGTTAATTAACAATAATGACCCCCTAATTAAGCATCTCAAATAGTATTTGTTAGTGGCAGTTCTGAAATGATACTGAAAATGAATCTGACATAAATTTTTTTTTTTTTTTTCTGTTTCTGATTTGGTAATTTTAAAATATGTTTCTTGGGGGAGAGATTGTGAAGAATCTTACTTACATGTGGGGAGGGAGGAGTAGCGGCATGTGGTGGTTGATTTTCTAATTTTGAGCAGTTTTTAGCATAAATATTATGCTAACAACTTCCACATTTCTGTTATCTGATGAGCTTAAAAAATAAAAATAATTACATATAAATTTTTAAAAATATATCGAATAGCAAATATATTTCTATAAAATTTAATTTTTCATATTTAGTTTTTTAAAAATTCTAAATTATTTATATATATTCTCTGATTTATTACGCTGCTGTTTATATTCTATTAATAAAATATCTATTTTATCCTTATAAATATATTTTTTCAAAAGTCAAATTTTTAGAATTATTACAAAAATATCTTTCATCATCATCGTCAAAATGTTATGGCCATCTTAACGATTATAATATAAAAGGGTAAAAAAATAAATTTATTCTTTTTTATCAAACCAAGGTTGAATAACGTTTGATTATTGAAAGAATAAATATGAAAAGTTAAATTTTATAGAAATATATTTATTATTCGATATGTTTTTAAAAATCTGCATGCAATTAATCGTTTTTAATACATCCCATGATAAGCTCATGAGAAAAAAAATATTAAATAATACAAAATAATTATTATTCTTTAGAAATTGTAAATTATTAGAAAACAGTATTTACATATTTTTATATTTAATATTTTTGGTACCAAGGCTTTTTGCTAAACTTATAGAGTGAGCTTGAATTTAAACGGAAGAAAATTGCTAATGTTAGGAGCCTAGCGTAATTCAAATGCAGGATTTTCTGTTATGATATTATTTTAAATAATGTAAAATAACTGTTATTTTTTAAAAACTTAAATTGTTAGAAAACGATGTTTAAACATTTTTATATTTAACACTCTCCTTCAAAGACGTACTCGAATTTTTTTACTATACTCATGACATGGACTTAAATTAATTGAAATAAAATTTAATAATGCTGAGAGCAGGATGAGGTCCGAACTCAAAATCTCTTACTCTCATATCATGTTAAACAATATAAAATAATTTTTATTTTTTAAAAATTTAAATAGTTAGAAAACGATGTTTAAATATTTTTAAATTTAACAAGAATATTGTTTATAAGTTTGTAAATATGTATTGAGATTTCCTGTATTACAAACCGTTATGAAATAGGCTCTACAGCTTTAGTTTTTCTTCGATAGCGGTTAAATTTATAAATTTTTTTATTTGAATTGTTGTATTTAGTAAGATTGAAAGGTCTGTAAAATTTAATGCTTTTACTCACAATTAATCTTGCATTTTTCCAGTTTTATTTTCTAAATGTGATTCGAATTATAAAATTTTAATTGGATAAAAATTTTAATTTAATTAACTAAACTATTCAATTCAAATAGTTAAGAATTATAAGTGTGGGAAGGTGAGGGGGTTTCTACACATTTTAATGTAAAAATTTGTATAGTACAATGATATTTAATTGACAGATTATTTTGTATATAGAAATAACAACATTTAATCAAATATCTCTATGTTGTTCAAAATTTTTAAAATTATTTATAGATATTATTTTAATATAAATTTATTATATTATTCTTAAGTAAACTCTTTGCTGCATGCCACGTTATGATTCATTTAGCATTACAGAGGTTTTGTTTTTAAACAATTTAAAAAAATATTATAATTGACTAATGATCTTACTTAAAAAAATATTTGACTAAATAACTCTTCTTTTACCAACTAAGTAAAAAATTATTTTTTTTTTTAAAGATTGAAAAGAAAAGGGCAAAAGCTTTACCGTCTTCATAATTTCTTACTTACTAAAGCGATAATTCGTTCGCCACCTTTTAGAAACCGGTGAATGATTTACCGTTCTTAAAATATTTTACACCACTAAATAATATTATAAATCTCCTAAACTGTAAATCTTAAATTCTTAAAGATTTATATAATACCTGTAAAATTTAAATTCTAAAATTTAAATTTGAATTTGATTTTCTTGAATTATTATTATTCAAAAATCGCAAAGAAACGACTAAGTGACCTAACGAGACCCAAACACGACAAAATAAAATCACTACATAATCGGTGTTGTTGAACTGAACGATATGGCAACATCCATTACAAATTTGGTAAGCCAAAACTATGGAAAAGTGTGAAAAATACTATTTTTATAGTGTATTTTTACAGAAAAGTTTATATTTTATGCTATAGTGTATTTTTTGCCAAAAAAAAATTATATTTTATGCATCAAATCGCGTGAGACTTCACGAGGAAGAGGAAAGGCCTCTTTGCATTTTTCACCTACACTAAAGAACCCATTACAAAATATCAAGAAATCATGGACCTTTTAGTATATTTTGCATGCTATTATAAAGGAACCCCAGGGTTAGTAAACTCTAGCCGCACAGACCACGAGCCCCATAGCTTTCCTACATCTTCCTTCTTTGTCACGCCCCGGGGTCGAAACTGCGACCCGGCTCGCCAACAGATCCGCCACCTATGCCAAACCCGCATAGGTGAAGCGTCCTACCTGCAAGAAAAGTACTACAGCTAAACAGATATCAGAGCTATAAATAAAAATCTGCTGTATAACTAAATTAATCACTGTACAACTGGAAATAACACAACAATGTCCGTCTCCCAAAAATGATAATCATGCAGAATCCTCATATACAAACTCAGAACTCAACCGGGAGGTATCTCCAATAAATACATCAGTGTACAGGCTCTCAATACATAACAATCCTCACTACAACAGTCTCTCAAAGGAGGAAAATAAAATAACTAATCTACTGAAGCTCTCCTCTGAAGGGGTACCGCTACACTCCAACGACGGGTAGGGAACTAGCTCGCGACTCCCTCGCCTCGGTCAGAAGGATCAGCAACAGGAACAACAGGAACTGGAGTAGAAGTTCCTGTGGGAAAAGACACCACGACGGGTGTGAGAACTACGTCCCAAGTAGTTCTCAGTGGGTGCCGCCAACAAGCCCGACGGTCTGCCCACCAAGTCCACTAGAGGCATAAAGTAACAAAAGCAGTGCTGTAAGGAAAGCTGGGAAAAATAAACTCTACAGCTACTATGCCTCTATCTAGATGCTCAAAGAGTGGGACAGAAAGAACATGATGCCACAACTAACTCTCATCTCTGATCACTCAATCTGAACTGACTGCCTCCTCGGGTCCAGTCAAGCCTGCGCCAACCTACTGCCGTTACGTCCCTGAGGAGCGGACTTACGTAGGATCTACTGCCGTTACGTCCCGGAGGAGCGGACTTACGTAGGACGTCCATGACTGCCAACACCAGCACAGCCAGAGGGACAAATGCAACGACAAGTCGCGATAGAAAAGCTCAATCTCACGCCGGTATAACAACCCGGTCTCGCCTACTCCGGAGTGGCACTCGAGGGGAGCGACCCGCTCGAGTAAAAAGTAACCCATCTAAAGTACCTCTGTAAAGTATCTCTGTCAAGCTCAAATGTGGCTCATGCAGGCTATGATCCACGATCAAACAGATCGGTAACTCCAAGCTCAAAGCACAACTCAGTCGGAAAAAGAACCTCGACTCGAACAGGAATAGCCCAACATACTCTCACAGCTATGTCGGAGAACCCTCAACGACTCAATCTGATAAATGCACGACCATGGCTGAGTCGGGAAACCTCCACGACTCAATCTGCCAGAACCCCAAGATCCTCAAGGCTAAGTGGGAGAACCACCTCCACCACTAAATCAGAGAAACAACCTCTAGATCACACTCTGCCAACTCATGGCACCAAGTCGCATCCACTGCGAGAAACTGTCTCAACAGGCCAAACAGGCCAAACGTCGCATCTACTGCGAACAACTGCCTCAACAGGCCGACATCGCATCCACTGCGAACAGCTGACTCAACAGGCCAAACAGGCCGAACATCACAACCACTGACCCAATGAAGGGTCCGGGAACACCGAAAGACTAGAACCTACAACCCAAATCAAACAAGAACAGGCTCTAGGCATAGCCTCTCGTTGTTCTCGTCCCAAGAAAAGGCAGACCTTAGAACCCAGACCACTCGAACCATCTCGGTGGTTAATTTATAGGAAAAACTGTGACATTTCTTACTGAAGCCATCTGATCTGTAAGAAATCCATATTTAATGATTTTTAGTTCTGCTTAGGAAAACAGTTGAAACCAAGTTTTATATCTAAGCCTCGAAGGGCTAATGCCTTCGTCCAATCAAACAGGAACAGACTCAGGCGACCCTACGATGCTTGGAAGAAAATATTTGGTTGACAAAAATCATATGTGTGTCCAAAAAGGTTCTGGGTTTAAGGTTCTGCTAACACTGATCTACCGCTGCCACTAGCACAGCGGCGACAGATAAAACAAGAAAAATAAAACATCTCGGGACCGCCGTCTACCCAAACGGCTCCCGCTACAGATGAACAACCAACTACATCTACCAGACGCCACTCTGCTCCCAAGCACGAGTGTAACATGCATCCCACACTAAAGGATAACTCCTGACCACTCGGCCCACTACCCGGGCGAGGAAGAACACTATGTCCAGGAAAGATAGAAGTGTGGATGTCTAAAGCAGAAATAACCCTAGCCCAAGTGAGGGTTTTCTACCAGTCTGGTTACACATGCAATCATATGACAGGGGTGCTAGGTCAAATTCCAAGATAACAATAATCAACAGCTTGTAGGGAAGGACAATAAATACATGATGATCTATCAACATCAGGAACATCAATTCCTATAATCTAGCATGCTATATAAAACACATCTATAATATGCAAGTCCCTACACAGATAGAATTAATGCACAGTCCATAGGTCGTGAAGACAAGGCCACCCACCTGAAAATGCTAACAGTCCGGAGTCGCACAGCTGAGAAAGTCCAGAAACAGATATCTCTACACACCCACCAATCCAACAATACAGGAACAGTGATCAATACCTCCTGGGTACAAAAACACAACCCAAAGTTACACTTAATTCCATAAAATCCAAGCATCACAAATCTGCTGGGAACAGTCCCCTTAATGCGAAATTTTCACCTGTAAAACGAACTCCAAAAATTCCAATAAAAATATCACAGCGAGCGTCTCGTCGAGACCTTCGAAACGGGTACCTGCACGCCCAAATCCGAGCCCCGTAGGCCGAGTTACAAATTCCACAGTACAGGTGCGCAAACACTCACAACCACACAACTGTAAACTCAAACACAGATAAAAGGGGAATAGTATACCTTCGGGCAAGCCTCAGAAAAATCCCAGAAAAATACAATGATAATCCTTGCGACGAGTAGATCCAAAAAGTGTATAGGCTCATCTCGATCCGACACTCGGGTGCGGAGATAAAATTCCGGCAAGGGGCCGCTGTCCAAAAACTCCACCAGAAAACAGCGGCTTAGAAATGCCTCGAAAACCGTGTCATAAACTCTGAATCCAGCAAGATGATCAACACGAAAGTCGAAGACGTACCTCTCGTGATTCCAACGCCGCAGAAATCGTCCAAAAATACTGACGGAGTAGCTCGGTAGACCTCTTAGATCAAACTGCGACGATAACGGGCCTCCGATGAAAAATCGCCACACTGCGCTCCGATGCCGAAGTCGTCGACGCCGCGGCTTCCAAAAAATCCGGGCCTCTGCCAGAAGATGCGCAAAATGAAGATCTCCAACTTTGCTAAAGGGGCCATGGGCAGGGGAGCTCGGGAAAGGGGGCAAAACTCCCCCACAAGACAGCTATTTATAGGCCCAGCCCGAAAATCCACCTTTGGACTTTTGGCCCAAAGTTTCGGGCGCCCGGTACTTCCGGGCTGCTACAGTAACGGGCCGGGCCCGTTACTGTGTGCGCCCGGAACGCTCACGGGCCGCCACGTGGCCCAGCACTGCTCCCCGCGCCCGGCGCACCTGAGCCAGCGAACCACGCAGCGCCACGTGTCCAAGCACTGTGCTGTGCTCCGCTGCGCCCGACCAACCACGTGGTGCCACGTGGCACCCCCACGTCGCCCCCGACCGCGCCCACGCCGCGCCCACGTGCGCGACCGCGCCCCTCGCCGCCGCACGTCGGGCACGCGCCCCGAGGCACCTGCCTCCCGTCGCGTGGACCGCGCGCACCAGAACCCGCCAACCAAAATCAGCCACGTGTCCGCACCCGGTCCACCGTGCACCCGCGACGATCCCGTGGACCGCGCCTGCTGCGCCCGCCAACTGGGAGCCGCCACGTGGCCAGCCCCCCGGGTGCACGCCTCCGCGGTGGACCGCGCGCCTCCGCCGTCGCCAGCCGCCGCGCTCCGCCGCCCGCCGCCGCCGCCGGCGCCCCTCCGGCGGCCGGAACAGTACCAAACACCTCGAAATCCGTGCCGGGTCATCCGGGCTCCGAAAAATACAAGTAAATAGTCCATCTTGACCGTTTTCGCGCGCTGAATCCAAATCCGAAGTCCGATTTGCCAAATTCCTCTTCTAAAATTTGCCGAAAATTCCCGGAGAAGTGTTCTTTACTCAAATTTCGCGCTGAGTCCAATTTTAATAACCATTTCGCGCGAAACCACATCAAAACATCCGACGGGGTCCTCCGATCACTCACGTGATCCAGTATACACCCGGAGTCCATCACTTGAGTCCAAATTGGTGCAGAAACACCGTCGACATGCCACATCGGCCTCCAGAAGCTGCTAATCGCACTGTAGAAGCCCTGCGGAGATCTGGGTCACCACATTCTTCCTCCTTGTTCCTTCCTCGAATCCTGCTGCCATCGGCCGCCACTTAACATTGTCGGAAAAGAAAGAACTCCACTTATTTCTTCTTGGTTTTCGGTTTGGAGGGACAGGGAAGCACCGAACCCCATCACATTGCTCCCAGACATTCTTGCGACCCTTTCATTCATCAGTGGGTGACCCCCGTGCAACGCCGCCACCTGCCGCCGCCGCACGACGACGGAAGAGTCACTTCTCTTCTTCTTCTTCTTCCTCCTCCTCGGATCAGAAGTAACCCGAGCTCCTCATCTCCTAATTTTCTTTATCTCTAAGGGTCCCCACCACCTTCCTCACTTCTTGGGACCTCCCATGCGCAGCCCCGACACCGGAGAGCCCTCAAATTGCCGACGGGAGCAAGAAGCTAGTGGGAAAACCCTAGATTGGCCGGAGTTGTTCGTGCGCTGCCTCCGACGCCTCGGCAGGGGATCTTAGGCATTGGAGACCTACTGCTAATCCTCAGGAAGGTCCCCTTCAAGTCTCATGCGCGCTGGTCTAGCCGTAACGCCGAAATTTGAAACCCTAGTTTTCCAAAACTAGGGTTCGACCGAGCTCCACCGTACGCCGCCGCCGCCGCCGCTTCCCATCGCCATTGCCGCTTTTTGTCACCGGCAAGCTACTTGGTTGACTCCCTCTCATCAAGATCAGTCACCCATCACCCTTGGTTGCACCCCCTGGCTGCAGGAACATCAACTTCTCCATTCTTGCTCTTAGAGCGGTCGCAAGTCACTTTTTCGGCCATCTGCCATCCTGGGCTGTCAGAGTTGGTGTCATGCTCTGAGGTCGAAACTACGACCCGGGCTCGCTAACAGATTTGCCACCCATACGGGAAGCCCCGCATAGGCGAAGCGTCAAACCTGTAAAAGATAAAATCTAACAGCTAACAGATATTAAAGCTAAAATAAAAGCTGCTACAAAAGCATAAATTCACTGTATATCTATAAACATCCAAAAATAACAACCACCTCACAAAAGGGGAAACCAAAGATACAATACAGAGTACAGGATTGCAACCCACAATCCAGGTAAGGTACATCTATCTCACCAAAAATATGTGTAGGAATTTAGCTCGCAACTCCTTTACCTCGATCAGAAGAACCCGCCGGTGCAGGGACGGAAGCTGAAGTCTCTGCAAAAAGAACACCAACTGCGGGTGTGAGAACTACATCAACAAGTAGTCCTCAGTGGGTACCGTCTCCAAGACCAACGATCAACCCACTAAGTCTACTAGAGGCAAAATAACACTATGGTGAAAGAAAAACAGATAAAGAAGCTGGAAAGAAATCTACAGCTATCATGCCTCTTTCTACTATGCTCAAGAAATGAAAAGATGAATAAAATGCTACTACTCGCTCTTGAGGTGTTAAATCAACCCAATCACAATGATTGCCACATAGGGTCCAGTCAAATATGCGCCCACTTACTACCACACATCCATCGAGGACAAGATTTGCATATGGCGTCCCACAAGGACTACATCGATGTCGCGCAAGAACAAAGCAACATGCCCAACTCTGGAGTGGCACTCGAGGGGAGCGACCCCATCGAGAAATCAGCACATCACAGTTAAGCTCAATACGGCTCATGGAGACTGTAGTCCAAATCCACGATCAATCAGATCGACAAGCTCACCACTCACAACACAGGCCGGAAACACTCAATAATCCGGGACCACCGTCAACCCGAACGGCTCCCGACACTAGAATATAACCTAGCCTTAGCTAACAAACTCTACTCGGCTCCTAGGCATGAGCGCAATATGCATTCTACACTACTCCGACCACTCAACCCACTACCTAGGGCGAGGAAAAAATCACTAAGTCAGGAGGAAATGCATCCAAGGTGTAGAGAGTCTAGAATAGGTTAAGAACCAATGTTAAGAGTTTTCTAGTGTCCAAGGTCTCAAACATGCAACATATGTCAAGTGTGCTAGTCAGAGTTCCACAATTAACCAACTACTATCAGATAAATAAAGTTCTACATCAAGCATGCAAATATCTATCAAATAGACGTAGAAGGGAACTCGATGCTTTTGGAAGAATTCCAACCCACATCGTAAGCTCTCGAACCAAGGAAGAAACTGGCGCGGCGCGGCTCAACCTTACTGTCAGGGGAACCTCACGCTGCCGGAACTCACACTCCTCAACTCTCTCTGCCGGAAGATCAGTACAAGCACCCAAAAGCTCACAGTCAAGCTCACAGTCCAAACCAAAAACACAACTCAGTCCAAGCTCTCAGGCTCATAGCATCACCCTCAGCTCGTAGCCTCAGTCCAACAGCACAGTGCAAGCACACACACACCAACACCAAACAGGGCTCAACTCAACTCTCTGTCTAGACCAAAAGTGCTCAGCACAACATCACACTCTACTCCTACAGCTCCTTCACAAGCAAGAACACACGCACACACACACAAAATGAAAAGGGAGCCCCACCATCAAGGGCAATATCAACATCCTAAGCTCAGACTAGAAAAAGAGCCGAAAACTCCGGAAAGTCCGAAAACTCAAAAAATCTAGTATCTACCTCAAATCCAACAGAAGAGGGTTCCAGCCACTAGTTCTCCACCTCTGGAGCAAGCAACTCGATGTTCTAGGCCTATCCATGAAGCTTCGGCACTAGGAAATAAAAGTTGGAAGAGCTCGGGAGTTGATGCTGCTGCTGTTGGTCGCTCAGCTCTGCTCACAGGGAATGAGGGAGATGGAGGAAGAAGATGGAGCAGAAGGTGTCGAGTCTCTGGCTTCTCTCTTGTACAGGAGTGGGTGTGCTATAATGTGTTGGAGGCTAAAAAGTCCACTGAGGATGCATTGAGACCCGGAACAATCCAGTGAGCTAAATTGTCCAATCGTCAAAATCCACGATTCGAGCGCCCGACTATTTATTAGGGCGCCTGATCTTACACAGCTGCAGTATTAACGGGCAGTCCTGCGGTCGTCCGCTCTGCTACAGTGAAGGGCCCGGAAGTGTGTAACACTGTGCTCATCCACTAGGGCGTTTGAAACGAAGATCCACTACTACAGTGATCCGCCCGAAAGTTCACCAGCTCCCAACCACTCCTACCTACTGCACGGACGACTCAGATCTCGAGGAAATCTCATCCATTCAAACCCCAGGCTGCTACAGTAACTTTCGAGCGTCCATCAGGATGATCCGCAAATAGGTAATGATTTCGGGCATCCGAAACATGTTCAGGGCGCCCGAAATCTCTGAAACTTCAGTTCTAATTCTATTTGCGTTCTAAATCTGTTTTCGCGTCTATTTCGTGCTAAACGGCTCTCGCTTGACCCGACTATCTCCATATGGGTCAATCGACACAGTAATGACGCGCCCAAACAGTTACTAAGCCTCCGGTACTCTACATCGACTTGGGTGGACCTTTAGCACCCCCCCTCGGCCCACTTCTACTGCTTCTTGCCTTAGCTCCTCCCCTGAGCTCAAGTTTGGTAAGGTTAGCCCAACCCGAGCCCTAGGTGTTTTGATTTTGGCCACCTTGCTCCGACGACCTTTCTGGTAGCTCCGCAACTGTAGTATGGTGAACCCTCGACCCTCCTTGACCTCCTGAGCATGATACTCACCTCATATTGCAATGTTATGGGCCGGTTGTACTTAACTTGTAACTTGTACTCTTTTGGCTTCTTGTAGGTTTACCCTAGGCCTTTCTCGGACTTCGGGTAACCCTAGGACAGCAAGCACGAGAGACTCAACGCGTCGAGGCCTGTCTCCCAGTACTCTCGAATCAATCCGAAAGTCTTTGGATCAAGGTAACAAGCCTAAAGATATTAAATAATACATTTTTATGCAATTTAAAGAAATATTAGGGGTCTAGATGTGATTGTAGCCATGCAGGCTGCCTCGGGCTGCGTACACGTGACCTCTGGACTATTCGTTCGAGGTCCGGTGGTTTTCGATGGAGTAATTTTAATTTACGAGTCGTAAATCGGCGAAATCACTGGTTTATCGTCGTTTAGGCGTGAAATCCGCAATCCGAGCAAATTAATGGATCATTATCGATCGCCAAGTGTTATTGGCTGGTCTTTACGCTGCCTTGGTTGATCCAGTGACTTTGTTTCATGTCGGAGACTTCCGAAACCAAAATCGGCGATTCCGAATATGTTTATGATATTTATGGCACGGTTAGGGTTATTAATGGCACGATGTTAGTTATTGCTGTCCGGACGCCTTTAACGGAGCGTTCCGAGGCAACAGGTGAAGTTTTGTTGGATTTGGTTGCTTATGAGAACTATTCGAACCATTATTAGTCGATCAACTACCGAAAATTCTGTCGGATCCCGGGATTTAGACTCAAGTCCGTGATTTAGTGTTTTCACACATTGTGAGTTAGTGACTTGGGATTGTCAGAGCCTGTGACTGACTCATGGATTTGGATTAGGCCCGAGCAGTCAAGAGCCATCTCGAGAGCTGAGCAGCGGGTTCTGGCTCGCCTACACTGAGGTGGGTATTTTGACCCGAGCATTAGCATAATATCACCTTAGTGGGTATCGCACTCGATCGGACCCTTGAGTTTTTGCTAGCCCTCCATTCAGCTTTTGCTTTTATATATCTATGATTGATATCTGCTCCACATGATAGCTGACATTACTATTTGTTATTGATATTCCTCATACTGCTAGTCTGTTACACATGTTATCGTTTTTTTATTATTATGCATGATAGAGTAGGAGGTTTCTGTTCGTTATATTGCATGGGACATGATAATGGTGATTGTCACGCCCCGGGGTCGAAACTGCGATCCGGGCTCGCCAATAGATCCGTCGCCCATACGGTGAACCCCGTATAGACGAAGCGTCAAACCTGCAAAAAGGAAGATACTGTACTAAACAGATATCAGAGCTGAAAGTAAACTGCTAGAAATAAAATATACAACACAAAGTCCTCACCAAAAGTACATAAGTCTCTCTCAGCAATGAAAGAAAAGCACAACTCTATACTTCACTACAAGGTCTCTCAACAAAAAAACTCTCAAAATAATAAGGGTACATCTACTCTCTGGACGACGACTGGTAGGGATCTAGCTCGCGACTCCCTTACCTCGATCTGAAGAAGCAGCAACTGGAGCAGCAGGAACAGGAGCAGACATCCCTGGGGAAAAATACACCACGACGGGTGTGAGAACTACATCCCACAGTAGTTCTCAATGGGTGTCGTCAACAAGTCCAACGGTCTGCCCACTAAGTCTACTAGAGGCATGCTGTAACAAATGAAATACTGAAGGAAAGAGCTGGAAATGAATAACTCTACAGCTACTATGCCCCTATCTAGATGCTCAAAAAGTGGAACAGAAGATAACATGGTGCATCTACTAACATATCAGTATAGTCACCCAATCTGAACTGACTGCCTCCTCGGGTCCAGTCAAACCTGCGCCTACCTACTGCCGTTACATCCCGGAGGACCGGACTTACGTAGGGCGTCCATAGCTGCCAAAACTGGCTCAGCCAGAGGGACTGCGTCCGTAACTGCCAAAACTGGCTCAGTCAGAGGGACGGCGTCGACAAGTCGCGATACAAAAGTAACAGATCCACCCCGGGCGTGGCTCTCGAGGGGCGCGACCCCACCAAGGAAAAAGGTATCCGCGCACTCTGTCGAGCTCAAGGTGGCACTGCAGGCTATAGTCAAAATCCATGCTCATGCTCTGAACAGAAGGACTCAATCTTCAAACAACTCGCACAACAGTCGGAGCACTCTCGACGACTCAGCTGATCAGCTCTCACGAACACGAGACACTAGCCTCTCCAATACTCACAGCACAAAATACACTTGCTGGAGATACTCCACAGCCAGGATCAACCCACCACTCAGGGCTAACAAAACTGGTCGGACAACACCCAACGACCCGGGACCACCGTCAACTCCAACGGTTCCCAACAACAGAACATCAACCCAACCTGCAGACTCACTGACAGGATAAACCCCACAACAGACAACAATAAAGGATCCGGGAACCCCGAAAGACTAGAACCTACAACCCTATCAAACAAGAACAGGCTCTAGGCATAGCCTCTCGTTGTTCTCGTCCCAAAGGAAAAGGCAGACCTTAGAACCCAGACCACTCGATTCATCTCGAGTGGTTAATTTATAGGAAAAAAATATGACATTTCTTACTGAAAGCCATTTGATCTGAAAGAAATCCATATTAAATGATTTTTAGTTCCTTTTAGGAAAACAATTGAAAACAAGTTTTATATCCAAGCCTCGTAGAGCTAATGCCTTTGTCCAATCAAACAAGAACAGACTCGGGCGACCGTACGATGCTTGGAAGAAAACATTGGTTGACTAAAATCATATATGTGTCCAAAAACAGTTCTGGGTTCAAGGTCCTGCTATCACTGATAAACCGCTGCCACTAACACAGCGGCGACTGATAAAGCAAGAAAAATAGAACATCTCGGGACCGCCGTCTACCCAAACGGCTCCCGCCACAGATGATCGATCAACTACGTCTACCAGACTCCACTCTGCTCCCAAGTACGAGTGTAAAATGCATTCCACACTAAAGGAATCCCGACCACTCGGCCCACTACCCGGGCGAGTAACACTATGTCCAGGAAGAAAAGAAGTGTGGATGTCTAAAGCAGAATAAACCTAGCCCAAGTTGGAATTTTCTACTGGTCTGGCTACACATGCAGCATATGACGGGGGTGCTAGGTCAAGTTCCAAAATAACAATAATTTTACATATAGTAGGAAACAAAAGATCGCATGATCATCAAATAACTCTAGAATTATCAACTATCACATTCTAGCATGCTACACAAGAATATCACTATCATGCATGGTCCTACTATAGCAGATTTAATGCATATTCCATCGATCTTGGAGACAGGGCCACACACCTGAGAACGCTAACTGTCCAAGGTTCCACAGTTGAAAATACCAGGAAATCGATATGTCCAAATCCAACGGGTCCAGCAATACCCGCAAACCCTCCTGGGTACAACACAAGGCTAACAGTTACACTTAATTCCACAATTTACCCAAATACACATGATCTAAAAATCAGTCCCAAAGATGTCATTATTTCACCTGCTGAATGTCCCCTGAAAATTCCAATAAAAATATCACTGCGATCGTCGCGTCGAGACCTTCAAAACTGGTACCTGTACGTTCAATTTCGAGCCCCGTAGGCCGAGTTACAAATCTCACAACACAGGGTGCGCAAAACTTCATAATCACACAACTGTAATAATCTGCACAGTAAAAGGGAAACAGTATACCTTCGGGCAAGCCTCAGAAAAATCCCGGAAAAATACGACGATAATCCTCGCGACGAGTAGATGCAAAAAGTGTATAGGCTCGTCTCGATCCGATGCTCGAGTGCGGAGATAAAATTCCGGCAAGGGGCTGCTGTCCAAAAACTCCACCAGCAAACAGTGGCTTAGAAATGTCTCGAAAATCGTGCCACGAACTCAGAATCAACCAAGGCGATCAATACAGAAAATGAAGGCGTACCTCTCGTAAATCCAACGCCATGAAAATCGCCGAAAAATACTAAAGGAGTAGCTCTGTGGACCTCTCAGATCGAACTGCGACGATAACGGGCCTCCGATGAAAGATCGTCGCTCTGTGCTACGATGCCGAAGTCGTCGACGGCGCGGCTTCCAAAAATTCCGGGCCTCCGCCAAAAGATGCGCGACAGGAAGATCTCCAACATTTCTGAAGGGTTCGAGGGCAGAGAAGTTTGGCAAAACCTAAAACTCGGGGGTGAAAGAGGGCTTTAAATAGGCCCAGCCCGAAAAAAATCCAAGTTTGGACTTTTGGGCCCAAATTCGGGCGCCCGGGGTATTTCGGGCTGCTACAGTGTTGGGCCCGGCCCAACACTGTGCGCGCCTGGATTGCTTCGGAGCCGACACGTGTCCCAGAGGCTTCCCCCCTGCCCGGCGCACGCGCGCCCGCGAATCGCGGAGCGACGCGTGGCCCGACAGCCTGGCGTGCGCGGCTGCACCCGGCCAACCGCGGGGCGCCACGTGGCGCCCCCACGTCGCCCGGCAGCGCCCACGCCGCGCCCACGTGCGCGGCCACGCCGCCCGCGGCCCCGTGTCGGGCACGCATCCCGAGGCACCCACCGCCCGTCGCGTGGACCGCGCGCACCAGGACCCGCCAACCAAAAGCCGCCACGTGTCCACCCCTGGTCCACCGTGCACCCGCGCCATTCCATGGACCGTGCCTGCCGCGCCGGCCAATCGGGAGGCGCCACGTGCCCAGCGCCCGGTGCACGCCTTCCGCGGTGGACCGCACGGCTGCGCCTCCACCCGCCGCCGCGCTCCGCCGCCAGCCGCCGCCGCCGCCGCCTCTCCGGCCGCCGGAACAGTACCGCCGAACCTCGAAATCCGTGCCGGGTCATCCGGGCTCCGAAAAATACAAGTAAATAGTCCATCTTGACCGTTTTCACGCGCTGAATCCAAATCCGATGTCCGTTTGGCCCAATTCCACTTCTAAAATTTTTCGAAAATTCCCGAAAAAGTGAACTTGATCTATTTTTCGTGCCGGATCAATTCCTTGGTTCCAATACGCGCGCAAAAACCTCAATCACCCAATATGGGCCTCCTGTTAAGCAATCTTGCTCCCATTTCACCAGGAATCCTTTTCTTGGGCCCGACACACGCACAAACACTCCCAGAAGCCACTAATCCATCAATAAACCTTTAAGTGGGGATTCGGGTCCTCACAGTGATTATGATCTCATTTGGGAGTTTTCGACTATTTATCGTATTTTCAGTCTTTCGAGCGCGAGCATTGAGTATCCACATTTGTGATCACCATGCATCTGCTATACACTAGACGTACACCGACGGTTTGGTCACCGTTATAGTATTCTTTACCAGTAAAGTGGTCTTATTGACCCTTGAGCCTCTTTAGATGTACTCTCGAGTACGAGGGTTGTTGTCAATTTAGCTGGGTGTTCTAGTATGGCTTTAGCCTGAGATCCTAGTGAGCATTAGTGGCACTCGATTGGGTTACTTGAGTATCAGTATATTTGATTGTACCTATTATGTTCGGCTGTTTTCTTTACCTACTCATTTACATTACTGATACTCTTTATCTGCCTGTTACTGCTTATTGATATATTCATTTCATATCAGTTATATCATAGTCATCTTACAGCCTTTACTTATCTTTTGATCTTACTTATTTCATATCCGTTGATTATTGTATATCAGCAGGTATGACTTACTGGTTCCCGACTTGTTGTACCCACTGGGATACATTCAGTTATATCTCCCTCTGGTGACACTATTTTCAAGTCTGTTGGGTGGTGAGATGTCAGGACGATAATGTGAGAGCACGTGATAGAGATGTCTCCCTTTCGCTAGCTAGAGAGCTAGCCTGCCACAGAGATCATTTATATTTTGTTTATAGTGGTTTATGATCATGAGTTATTGCATTGATCATGAGTTATGTGGATTTTAGTTGTTTTAGTGATTATGGATTATGTTGGCATATGATGTAGTTGTTTCATTTAAGTAATTGTGTTATATTTTAGTATACTCTTGATTGATTATTGTATCTTGTCTAATCGTGTGTGTATAGAGAAAATTTTATTTATTTGGATCGAAAATTTTTTATGCACATAGCGAATCTGCTCACGTCATGAGAATTTACAATATGAACTCTGATTTATAATAATAATAATAATAATAATCTATTTTTAAAATTTCGAGGCGTGACAACTTAAAACGATGAATCGATCACCGTCTTCAAAATGGCGGTGAAACAAATCATTGCTTTATTATAGGCCTTCTAAATCGTAAATTCTAAATTCTTAAAAATGGTAAATCGTTCACCGTCTTAAAAAAAATCGGTGAACGATTCAATATTTTAATAAAAAATTATCAAGACGGTAAATTAATTGTCATTTTTTTGAATACAGTGAATGATTCACTGCTTAAAAAAAGAAAATAAAAAATAATAATAATAATAATAATAATAATAATAATAAATAAAAATTATTCCATGCTGACTTGACAAAAAAAAATTTATTTGGTCAATTTTTTTTTAACATAATCATTTAGCCATTTATAATATTTTTTAAAATTATTTGAAAAAAAAAAAATTCATTTGCTAGCTGCTGCAGTTTATGCCTTTGGATATTACTGTTGCAGTTTCGGCGCAAGATTATATGACAGCTACTGAAGATCTAGGAAGGGTGTTTTCTGGTGATCATCTGATTCACTATGCTTAGAGCTTCATATAAAAATTTATAGTGATTTGAAGGGAAATTAATGTTTTGAATTCGGCATCAAATAAATATAGATTGCTGATTAAGTTCATAAATTTACGTGGTGTCTTAGCTGCATGTATGATCTAATAAATGCTCTCTAATAAATGCTCTCTAACCGACGTAAATTAGTAGCACATAAAAGACAATATTTTGCAAATATATTTTTCTAAATGATTAGATTTGTGCATGTGAGCAGTGGAATACATTCAAACTGTTCATATCAATCACTGTAGAATCATGCACTCTGTCGGTAGAAAACTGCTCACGGATCGAAGTGCACATTCATTCACAAGGGTGATGCTAGGTGTACACCCTATAAGGGGTGTACATCTTACACCCCATAAGGGGTGTATATTTTATACTCTACTTTATTTTGGAATGGGTATTCATTCTACTCGTCACATCGAGTGACGGGTGGAATTTATCTCATTCCAGAATGGGATGGGATGTAGGATGTACATTTTTTATGAGATGTACACTTATATATATCCATTTTCTAAGGGTAATGCTAGGTGTACGCCCATAAGGAATGTACATCCTACACCCTACCCTATCCTGAGGTGGATATTCATTCCACCCGTCACATCGAGTGACGGGTGAAATTCATCCCATTCTAAAATGGAATGGAATGTAGAATGTACACCACTTATGGGGTGTACACTTATATATACCCTTTTGTAAAGTCATATTAGTGTTCATGATATGATAGTGCAAATTAAAAGGACAACATAGATTTTATAAAAAAAATAATATTTTTATTTTTTAAATTTTTTATCTTAAAAAATAAAACTTATGGAAAAAAAATGTTTTCCACGAATAATAAGTTTTTAGAAAAATATTTTTTCTCACTTTTTTGCGAAACCATAGTGGTATTTTTATTTAGTGAATTCAATATGTTGAGTACCCCTTTATCCACTTGTTAGGTTTATAAAATAAGATGCTGAAATAAAAATTAAAGTTTAATGACCCGGGTTTAAGGATTAAACCAGGCCATTCCCGATCATAAACACATGCTCTAAATTCAAATTTTTCCTCCTATTTTTAATAGAAAATACTGATGGAATAATAAAAAGAAGGCTAAATTACAGAAAACCCCCCTCTAATATCCCGCTTTTCCACTTTACCTCCCTGTCTTTTAAAAGTCGACAACCTGCCCCCTCGTAATTACCGAAATATGCATTTACCCCCCTGCCAGATATGAAAGTCCATCCATGAGCCTCTAATGAATGCATTTACCCTTTCCCCCCCTGCCAGATATGAATTGATTTCTTACCAATTTGTTACAAGCAATTGGCTCATTAGAGGCTCATGGATGGACTTTCATATCTGGCAGGAGGGTAAATGCATATTTCGGTAATTACGAGAGAGCAGGTTGTCGACTTTTAAAAGACATGGGGGTAAAGTGAAAAAGCGGGATATTAGAGGGGAATTTTCTGTAATTTAGCCTAAAAAGAAAGATGTGACTTTTTAAGAAATAATTATTTTCTAAAATATATAAAATTTAGTTTCTAAATATTTTAAATATTCTAAATTAACTTTAACGAATTTGGTCATCAATTTAAAATTTCTATTATCTAAAACGATATAGGAAGACAATAGATATTATCCTCCTAAAAAAATAGCAGCTGAAGTACTCTATATATATATATATATATTAGATATCTTTCGATTTCGATTATTATTTTTTATTTTATACATGTAATTCGTCGACAGTTATACGGTACAATAAATTTTGAAAAATAATTTGTGAAAAGAAAAATAGAGCTACAAGCTCGGGCTCTGCCTCCTATGGCACGAATCGGATCCGATACTAAAAAATCTCGTTAAGAAATTTTTTTATTTTTTGCCCTAAAGGCAATATATCTTATTGCACTTCCACAACTTAATACTTTTTTAAAAAAATAGTGAAATTCTCTTCTCCTCCGCCATGATTTTTTTTTTAAAAAAAAAATCAATTCATGTTAATTCTTATATTATATTTTCTTTAATATATATTTTATGATTTGTTTATGTTACTATCGTTATTTTTTATTTCTATTGATGTGCTCAGCGTACCAATATATAAATTGTGATTTTATGCAAGATCTGGTTCTTTCTCTCTTCCCTTCATTGGAAACTCCACTCTCTCTTAATCTTATAAAGTATTTTCTAGCTCTGCCACACCAAAAAAATATATATATGACATTGCTCTAAAAGTTGTTTATGAATTAATTGTGGTTTCATATAAATATACAAGATTTGGTTCATTCTCTTTTCCCCTAATTGGGGACTGTTATGTACTGTAGAAATGCAAATATATTTTAATAAATTGGAATAGTACTTTATAGTTGAATATATGGCAGAAAAAAAGTTTTTTTTTATATATATATAATTTGAAGAGTGCCATTTTTGGTCTCCTATATATCTAAGCTCTAAAATTTATTGAAAAAAATAATTAGTTGGCTTACTTTTCCTCTTCACATTTTTTTTTTTCCTTTGGTAAACAAGTAATATAAATGGACAATTTGGTAAACAAGTAATATAAATGGACAATTTGGAATTTAATTATTTGTAAGAAAAACATAATATTCTCTTACCTAAATTTTAAAATTAAAATATTACAGACGGAGTCAAATCAAATAAATTAAAAAATAGAAAATGCTATGTGTACACCCCTTTCGGGGTGTACATCATACACCCCACCCATCCAAGGGTGGGGGTGTGATGATGGGTCACTTGATGTGACCCGTAAAAAATATCGTCACCATTAAAATGGTGGAGGTGTATAATGTACACCCCTTCGGGATGTACATGTAGCATTGCTCTTAAAAAATTAAAAAAATAAAATCAAACAGATAAGTTTTATATATTTTTACTTAATATGTTTTTGCTCTTTTAACATGTTTTAGCCATGTGGATGATTCTAGATTTTCAAAGACTCTTTTGCTAAACCAGATTATTATTTTTTTTAACCTATAATATTCCATTACCTTGTGACATAATTTTCTCTTTTCCAAGTACTTTCACAATGTGCCTATTAAAGAATATCCTCTAATGAAGTTGTACATTTTTTTTTTTTTTTGTTTTTCAACTTATCTTTGATTAGTCCTCTCAAATTTCAATGCCTTTGTATTAGTTGTATCCTCTTAGGAGTTTTGATTATCTTAAAAGTAGCATCCTTTTATACATTGTTTTGGTTGAACTAAAGAATACAATGAATTTGAATTAAATAAGACTAGAAATCTATCGGCAGTTGAAATAAACAAATTATTCTAAAAACTTGTGCTGATAGATAATAGTATTTTAATATTTTATATTCAACAAATTGGATGATAAAAATGATAGATTATATTTATCAACGCGTACATTTTCAACAATTTGATTCAAATCTAAACTATAGTTAAGAATTCTCACATCAAATTTAAAATTCTATTGAAATTGGCTAAGAGTATGATGATTGGTATCTGAACTCCTAAGTTTAAAATTTAGCTATTTTATATTTTTAATCAAATTTTTTTTTTTAAAAAAAAAAGGAACAGAAATGGTGTTATCTTTCTATCTCTCTAAAAAGAAAATAAAGAAAAAACACTATAAGATTCTAAGCTATGTTATCCATGTTGACTAAGTCTTTTTTTTGGTCAAATGCCTAAGTGAAAGATTCATATACCCCACATGTAATGCAGAACATGTGTTTGAGAGAAAGAGAGAGAGAGAGAGAGAGAGAGAGAGAGAGAGAGAGAGAGAGAGAGAGAGAGAGAGAGAGAGAGAGAGAGAGAGAGAGAGAGAGAGAGAGAGAGAGGTGGCATGTGAGGTAAGTGGCTAAGGATGCATATGAGTCCGTGTCACCCTTCTCATGTGGTGGAACTGGCTAAGGATGCATATGAGTCCATGTTACCCTTCTCATGTGGTGGAACATGGAGTGATGGACTTTGAATTGGGTGCATATGTTGTGATGCTAAACATTTCCTAGTGGTGGAGAAATAGTTCACAAATTTTTTTAAAAAAAGCATTTTTATTTTATTTTATTTTATGTGGTCAAAATGAAGCTTTAGATGTTCCAAATCTTAGGCTACCTTATCCTTTTGTGATTTATGAGAAAAAAATTAAGTTTAAAGAGAGTCAATGGTGAGAGCATTTTACAACATTATTCAAGGACCTCAAATTGGAATATTTCTAATTTGGTTATCAATGGGTACATCATTATTATATTGCAGCAAAGTAATATAAATTACAGGATAAATGCGCTTTATCATGAAAATGGTTCAGAATTATTACCAACTATTAGTTAAAATATAAGAGCTAAATTCAAAATAATAATGCACAAGAAAATATAAGGTTTTGCAGTTCATATATGAACATCTAATTAACTCGGTGCTTGTCTGGTCCAGCTTTAGGAACAGCTTTGCTATACGGATGAGTTGGCATGAGCTTTTGCTATGAGGGGAAATTTAAATTAGTTTTTAAATACCAAACATTAACAAAATTTTTAATTTGAAAATCTGCTATGACAATAATTTATAAACTTATGAATTTGAAATTTTTAAAGGCTCCGAGTGTTCTCTACATTTCGTAGGTTGTGAGGCCTCATGTGGCTAGCGAGACAAATCTCACATTGCCTGGTGATCTTGGATTATATGTTTGTCTGGGCTGACGAGGATGTCAAGTCAGGTCATGTCACGCCCCGGAACCCGGGCTCGCCAACAGATCCGCCGTGCACACGGAATTTCCCGAGTACACGAAGCGCTGGTAACCTGCTCCGATATAATATGAACAATAAAGGAGCATAATACAGAGCTGAAATAGAAGAACCACATAATATCTCATACTGGGACTAAAAATAAACAGTAATATGTACAATAATCTCCCAGCTCATCAAAATAATACAACCAGTCGGCGAAAGCCAGACTCAAAATAAAAGGAGAATACCACAGTCTGAGTGAAGGGTACAACGTCTATCTACAGCTCTCAGTCTCCCAGGAGATCTATCTATTCAGCGATCCCCTTACCTCGATCAGCTGCCGATGGCCTAGCAGCTCCCGCAGACGACTCTGCAAAATAAAGGAGAAGAAAGAGAAAAACAGTAATGGGGGTGAGAACTACCAGATAAACCAGTAGCCTCCCCTAGTGGGCAAAACCTCAACTCTGACGCACCCACTAGGACTACTAGAGGCCCGAAAGGAAAAAGTGGTAAAGCTGTAAGCAGAACTGCTGAATAAAGGGAAACCACCACTAGCATGTCTCTAAATGCAGTGCCAAAAGGAATGACTGTATGTATGCATCAGTATCTAACATGCCTGCCTGAATAAACCCAATCTTATGCCACCAGTAAAACTGGTACTGCCTGCTGCGCCTTGCCTGCCCAATCGGGTATGCTGGCCAATGCATAACACCGATAGGGAATGAGAGTCTCAAGGACTCAAGCCTGCCTGTAACACACTCCGGAGTGGCACTCGAGGGGAGCGACCCACACGAGTAAAAGTACCTCAGTAATAAGTATCATAAGTGTCGTAAACAGCAGGACTGGGTCATGACTATGATCAAAGTGGGAAAAGCCATCCACTAAGAAACCCTGATATGATGCCATAGTACTCAATAAGTGGGAAAAACCATCCACTAAAGAAAAGCCCGATCCCCTGCTGATGCCAAAAATAGACCAGACTCAACCCCATTCTGATGCAAGGATAAACATCCGGCCGACCGCATACAGTCCGCGGTCACCGCAACACCCCACAAGTTTATTAGCTAACAAAACCTTGGCTATACTATCCCAAACCCCTGCTCATACTCGAGCGACAAGCAACTGAAAGCAAAAGAGAGCAATAAAACATGTCAAGTCTTAATATGATAGTGTAGCAATAAATAGTGGCCCTACCTGATGTCCGGGCATGCATGCAACTGTCTTTATTTTAAAAGTTGTAAAATAGTGTCAAAGATTTAAAAAGATTGATTTACTGAATAAAAGTCATTTGCATGCGAGATTATAGCCTTTGTCTCAATCACAGTGTCCCAATATAAGTCATCATATCATCTGTGGGGTTATATTAATTTTTAGGAGAGTTTGTCCCAGCGGTTCTCATCAATTGTCCTGTTAGTAGTCCTGTTAGTAGTCCTGTTAGTTGTCCCAATAGTTCTCATCAATTAAATTTTAAGGGAGTTCCAGTAATCCCAGTGAGCTTGTCAAAAATGAAGTAAGCAACAACCGCCCACCTCGAGCAGCTCAAACTACACCTCAGGTAGTCTCCTGGTTGTCCACAGTCCTCAAATCCTGCAAATCAACGCTCCCGGTATAAATACAAATCCCAAAAAGCACAATATTTGCTGTTTTTCAAATAGCACGGGAAAAGAGGAATTTTTCACCTCTAAATAGTGCTCAGAAAAATCCAGAAAAATTACGGTTGCGTTCCTCGCGAAGAGTAGATCAAAATCGACTCTTTGAACGCCTCGATCTGATGCTCCTACGCCAAGATAAAAATCGGAGAAGTTGACACTGTCCAGAAATTTCCACAGCAAAAAAGGGGGGTCAAAGAGACCTCGGGAAACGTGCCAAAAGTACGAAATGGAGCAAAGTGATCAACACGGAAATCGAAGCCTTACCTCTTAGGAACGCGCTGTCGCAAAAATCGTCCAAAAATTCCTCCTGGTTAGCCCACAGGGAATTTTCGACGGAACTGCGACGGGAAATGGGCCGAAAAAGAAAACCGTCGCAGTGCGCCGCGTCGCAGATAACTCACTAACTGTAACTCCAAAAATTCTGAGATTTGGAGGAGAGAGAGAAGAGAGAGAGAGGAAGAAATTTCGTAGAGGGCACTTTCTCTGGTTCTCTCTCTAAGGGCTCGAAAACCGAGGTGCAAAGAGAAGGGGTGGGGGGCCCTATTTATAATGGGCTGAGGCTCCACACAGGATCGGATCCGAACAGAAAACACCGAAACGGGCCAACCAAAACGCGCCACGTGTCAACAAAACAGGGAACAGCCTGTGCAAGGGCCACTCAGAAGACGCCACGTGTCCACGTGGAGCACGGGCCCGGTCCCCGCGCCGGGTCTTCCGGATCCTGTCAGCCAATCCGGGTGCGCCACGTGTCACAGTCCCCGTGGACTTCTAGAAGCCGGCCAGCCAATGGGAAGCCGCCACGTGGCACGGGGGGTATTCGGTGCTCCCGGTGCACGCCAGGCCCATGGACCGCGCACCCGAGCCCCCCGCCCGCGCCTGCGCCGCCGCCCTCTGCCGCTGTGCCGCCGCCCGCCGCCGTGCGCCGCCGCTCGCCGGTCGCCGGAACAGTAATTCCGGCGGCCGGAGTTACTGTTCCGGCGTGAACAGTAATTTTGCGCCGAAAAATCAAGTAAATATACCATTTCGATCGTTTTCGCGCGCTGAGTCCAAATCCGCTGTCCATTTTGCCAAATTCTCATCCGAAATTTTGCCGAAAGCTCCCGAAAAATTCTATTTGCTCCGATTTTTGCGCAGAGTCTATATTAAATATCCAATTTCGATTCTACAAGCTCTGCTTCACCGGATAAGCTCCCTACAGTCACTGTTTAATGTTGCACAGTTCCTGCGGGAGTCCGGATCATCACATCCTCCCCCACTAAAAAGAGTTTCGTCCTCGAAACGAGACTAAACAATAATCCTCAGTCCGATGTCTCGAATAAGTAGGGGTGAGCATCCCTCATCTCCGACTCGAGCTCCCATGTAGCCTCGCGCTCGTCATGATTGCTCCATTGGATCTTCACATAAGGAATGGCCCGACTGCGTAATTCTTTCACCTCTCGATCCAGAACTCGCAGTGGGCGCTCTTCATACCTCAAATCCTCGCTGATCTCAAGTGGTGTGAAGTCGATGACGTGTGATGGGTCGAAGATATACTTTCTTAAAGTAGAAACATGAAATACATCATGGACACCAGCAAGCCTTGGAGGAAGTGCGAGTCGGTAGGCAACTGGCCCGATACGCCCCAATACCTCAAAGGGTCCAATGTATCGGGGGCTAAGCTTCCCACGAATGCCGAACCTCCTGATTCCTTTGGATGGCGAGACTTTCAGGAATACATGATCTCCAACCTGAAATTCTAAGTCTCGTCGCCGAACATCGGCATAACTCCTTTTGTCGGCTTTGGGCGGTTTGAAGATGCTTCCGAATCACTCGGACCTTCTCCTCTGCCTCTAACAACACATCTGGTCCCAAGGTCCGCCTCTCGCCCACATCACTCCAATAAAGTGGTGATCGACACTTGCGTCCATACAACGCTTCAAACGGAGCCATCTGAATGCTCGCTTGAAAGCTATTGTTGTACGCGAACTCAGCCAAGGATAAGTGTCGAATCCACCCTCCGCCAAAATCCAAGACACAAGCCCTCAGCATGTCCTCCAGGATTTGTATAGTCCGCTCTGACTGCCCATCAGTCTGCGGATGAAAAGCTGTACTGAACCTGAGTTCAGTTCCCAAGGCTGTTTGCAAACTCTTCCAGAAACGCGAAACAAACCTCGGGTCTCTATCTGATACAATGGAGGCTGGTACTCCATGTAATCTAACTATCTCATCTAGATATAACTGGGCTAGTCGCTCAAGTGGCCACGTAGTCTGCATGGGCAGAAAGTGCGCCGACTTGGTAAGTCTATCTACAACTACCCAGATAGCGTCTGCTCCTCCCTGTGCCCTTGGCAATCCGACCACGAAATCCATCGTAATGTGGTCCCATTTCCACTCGGGAATTGGGAGACTTTGTAACTTGCCAGCTGGCACTCGATGCTCAGCTTTCACCTGCTGACAAGTTAAACACTGAGCCACAAATCTCCCAATATCCCTCTTCATGCCTTTCCACCAGAAGTGTGCCTTGAGGTCCTTATACATCTTAGTCCCACCAGGATGTAGGGTATAAGGTGTATAATGGGCCTCTCGCAATATCTGTTCTCTAATCTCCACATCTATTGGCACACATGCTCGGTCTCTGTACCTTAGTACTCCCGAGGCATCTATTGTAAAGTCCCCTGACTGATCACTCGGAATTTGATCTCTAATCCTGGTCAAGTGGGGGTCCTCACTCTGTTTCTCCCTGATCCTGTCTAGCAGAGTGGGCTGTAAGACTAAAGATGTCAGCCTAGCAGAGACCCCAGGGGACACAACCTCTATCTTGAGCCGTCTCATTTCCTCTAATAGCGGTGCCTGGTCTGTGATTAACATAGACAAACTTTGCACCGCCCTCCGACTCAAGGCGTCAGCGACCACATTAGCCTTGCCTGGGTGGTAGAGAATATCTACATCATAATCCTTTAATAGCTCTAACCACCTACGTTGCCTCAAATTCAGCTCCTTTTGCGTGAACAGGTACTTTAGGCTCTTGTGGTCGGTGTAGATTTCACAATGTTCCCCATACAGATAATGGCGCCAGAGCTTTAGCACAAACACTACAGCTGCAAGCTCCAAGTCATGGGTAGGGTAATTTTTCTCATATTCTTTGAGTTGTCTAGATGCATATGCAATTACCCTCCCTTCCTGCATCAACACACAACCGAGTCCACTGTGTGATGCGTCGCTGTAGATCACATATCCCTTTCCCATCACAGGAAGGGAAAGGATAGGAGCGGTCACCAGTCTATTCTTTAGCTCCTCAAAGCTCTTTTGACAGTCCTCACTCCAGATAAACTTCACTCCCTTACGCGTCAAGCGAGTGAGGGGTGTGGAGAGCTTCGCAAAGCCTTCCACAAACCGACGGTAATACCCAGCTAAACCCATAAAGCTACGTACCTCAGAAACTGTCGTCGGTCGGGGCCAATCACGGACTGCCTCAATCTTTGCTGGGTCTACTGCCACACCTGTGGCGGAAATCACATGGCCTAAGAAGACTACCTCCCGAAGCCAAAACTCGCATTTTGCTAGCTTGGCAAACAACTTCTTCTCTCGCAGAAGTTGCAGCACAATCCTTAAGTGCTCCTCATGCTCAGCATCCCTTCGGGAGTAGACCAAGATATCATCAATGAACACTACCACGAATCGATCTAAGTACGGTCGGAAGATCCGGTTCATTAAATCCATGAACGCGGCAGGGGCATTAGTTAGCCCAAAAGGCATAACTGTGAATTCATAATGCCCATACCGTGATCTAAATGCCGTTTTCGGAATATCCTCGGCCTTCACCTTTAACTGGTGGTAACCGGACTGCAAATCTATTTTAGAGAAGACACAAGACCCTTGCAGCTGATCAAAAAGATCATCGATGCGCGGCAAAGGGTACTTGTTCTTGATGGTCACTTTATTTAATTCCCTATAGTCCACACACAATCGAAGTGACCCATCCTTCTTTTTCACGAATAGCACCGGCGCTCCCCAAGGCGACACACTCGGCCTAATAAAGCCCTTGTCCATCAAATCCTGGAGTTGCGCCTTAAGCTCTCGCAGCTCAGCCGGTGCCATCCGGTACGGAGCCTTTGAGATTGGCGCAGTTCCCGGAACTACGTCAATCACAAACTCAATTTCCCTATCTGGCGGCATGCTAGTAAGCTCAGGGGGAAAAACATCCGGGAACTCGCGGGCAATAGGGATATCCCCGAGTCCCGGCGCCGCCGTAGGCCCTTCAACAACACTAGCCAAAAAGGCTACACATCCTCGATGGATCATCTGCCTCGCTCGGGAAGTCGAAACCATAGAGGCAAAGAAAGCACTCTGACATCCCCGGTATACCAACATTTCCTGGTCTGGCTCTCTAAAAGTGACGGTCCTCGCGGCACAATCAATAGTCGCGCAATACCGAGCCAGCCAGTCCATCCCGAGGACCACATCGAAGTCCTTCAATTGTCTCAGGACCAACAGGTCTGCTGGCATAATCCAGGACTCGATTTGCATCGGGCAGGACCAACAACACTCCTCCACGTGCAAAGTGTGATCGGGAATCTGAACCTCTCGTGCACGTGGTAGAAGTCCTACCTTTAACCCATGTAATGATGCAAATGATCTACTGATAAAAGAATGCGATGCTCCAGTATCAAATAATGTACGAGTCCTAATGCCAGAAAGTAGGGTGATACCTGCCACCATGTGATCTGCGGCTGAAGAGTCCTCTACCTGCGCCGCATACACCCGCCCACTTTGAGCTGCAGGGCGGTACTCCGTGGGATGGGAAGAAGATGGCCTGCTTGCTGGAGCATATGGCCGCTGAGCCGTCGACCGCTGTTGAGATGAAGATGGAGCAGATGTTGAAGAAGGAGCCGTCGATGGCGCAAAAGGGCAAGTAGCTCGGACGTGGCCAGACTGTCCACATCTATAGCAGCGACCCCACCGCTGGTCGCAGGTGTTGGAAAAGTGCTGACCTCCACAGAAAATACAATTGCTGGGGGCCCGTGGTTGTCGTGACTGCTGTTGTCGCTGAGGCTGTCGCTGCGACCCACGCTGCGACGGCTGGGATCTCTGCTGCTGCTGCTGCCGCTGCTGGGGCCTCTGGGGTCCACCAGGCCCTCGCCGCTCCGACCGTCCTTGGCCGGAAAACTGAGGCGGTGGCGGTCGGGGCGGCCTCCAGGAACTGGCCTGTCTCCCGTCGTCCTGCGCTGGTCGCTTTCTGTCTGCGCCTTGAGCGACCAGGCCCCCACGTCTGGCGACGACGTGGTCTCCTCTCTCAACCCACTGGGCATGCTCTGCTGCCTCCTCCAAGGTTTGTAGTCTCGGGCATGCACCAGAGTATAGATCTCTGGGCGCAGGCCCGACTCAAAGAGCTCCACCTGGTGCGGTCCGTCCCTGGCGACGTAAGGTACGCAGTTGAGTAACCGCGTGAACTCCTGAAAGTAGTCCAATGCTGTCCGTTCGCCTTGCTGAAGATTCTTCAGATCATCTTCCAGCTTTTTCTTCATACTCGTGGAAAAGTACGTATCCAGAATCATCCTCTTGAACTCTGACCAGGGTAGCTGTCGAGTGATCTGGAACTCCAGAGGCTCCACCCGACGCCACCATGCATCAGCGTCCCCGTCTAAGCAGTGTACAGCCATATGTACCCTGTACTTCTGGTCAATGAAGAAGTCCCGAAATAACTTCTCCATTGACGAAAGCCAAGTCCCGATCTCCCACGGCTGGGTATTCCGTCCTGAAAACCTGGGCGGTCCCCGTTTACAGAATTGAGTAAGTTTGTCAGCAATCTCCTGCTCTTCCGCAGGAGTCAATGGCCGGATTGCTCCCTGAGCAACAGGGGATGCCGTGGTCACCGGTCCAACTGGGGAAGCCACAGCAGGGGAGGGTGGTACGGGAGAACTCTCAGGGGGTGCAACAACAGGCTGCGCCCTCTGTTCTAACATCTGCGTCAGCCGACCCATGGCCTCCTCCTGACGCTGCACGGCCTCTGCCATCTGGGCCATCTGAGCCTGAAGCTCCTGCACCTCACTCTGCTGGCCCTGCTCGGACTCCTCCGGCTCGGGCTCAGGGGAATCAGGCTGAGAATGCGTCAACATCCTACGTCGCGGAGGCATCCTACCACAAGAAACCACACTCAGTATCATATCCCCACACGACCCAATCTAGCGAAAGTCAAAGGCATCCCCCTATTCCTGTGACTTTATGTTGTCTGCAGCCAACATAACCGTGCACCAGAAATTTGGGTATGTCGGTCCCTCTTCTCTCACTGGAAGAGTCAAACAATAATTAACGACTTCCGCAAAATGTCTCGTCTCTCGCGCCCTATTATCCTAGGGTCTGCCAAAAGCCTAGGGTTTCCTAAGTCCCAACTGACCTATCCCTAAGCTCTGATACCAACTTAATCTGTCACGCCCCGGAACCCGGGCTCGCCAACAGATCCGCCGTGCACACGGGATTTCCCGAGTACACGAAGCGCTGGTAACCTGCTCCGATATAATATGAACAATAAAGGAGCATAATACAGAGCTGAAATAGAAGAACCACATAATATCTCATACTGGGACTAAAAATAAACAGTAATATGTACAATAATCTCCCAGCTCACCAAAATAATACAACCAGTCGGCGAAAGCCAGACTCAAAATAAAAGGAGAATACCACAGTCTGAGTGAAGGGTACAACGTCTATCTACAGCTCTCAGTCTCCCAGGAGATCTATCTATTCAGCGATCCCCTTACCTCGATCAGCTGCCGATGGCCTAGCAGCTCCCGCAGACGACTCTGCAAAATAAAGGAGAAGAAAGAGAAAAACAGTAATGGGGGTGAGAACTACCAGATAAACCAGTAGCCTCCCCTAGTGGGCAAAACCTCAACTCTGACGCACCCACTAGGACTACTAGAGGCCCGAAAGGAAAAAGTGGTAAAGCTGTAAGCAGAACTGCTGAATAAAGGGAAACCACCACTAGCATGTCTCTAAATGCAGTGCCAAAAGGAATGACTGTATGTATGCATCAGTATCTAACATGCCTGCCTGAATAAACCCAATCTTATGCCACCAGTAAAACTGGTACTGCCTGCTGCGCCTTGCCTGCCCAATCGGGTATGCTGGCCAATGCATAACACCGATAGGGAATGAGAGTCTCAAGGACTCAAGCCTGCCTGTAACACACTCCGGAGTGGCACTCGAGGGGAGCGACCCACACGAGTAAAAGTACCTCAGTAATAAGTATCATAAGTGTCGTAAACAGCAGGACTGGGTCATGACTATGATCAAAGTGGGAAAAGCCATCCACTAAGAAACCCTGATATGATGCCATAGTACTCAATAAGTGGGAAAAACCATCCACTAAAGAAAAGCCCGATCCCCTGCTGATGCCAAAAATAGACCAGACTCAACCCCATTCTGATGCAAGGATAAACATCCGGCCGACCGCCTACAGTCCGCGGTCACCGCAACACCCCACAAGTTTATTAGCTAACAAAACCTTGGCTATACTATCCCAAACCCCTGCTCATACTCGAGCGACAAGCAACTGAAAGCAAAAGAGAGCAATAAAACATGTCAAGTCTTAATATGATAGTGTAGCAATAAATAGTGGCCCTACCTGATGTCCGGGCATGCATGCAACTGTCTTTATTTTAAAAGTTGTAAAATAGTGTCAAAGATTTAAAAAGATTGATTTACTGAATAAAAGTCATTTGCATGCGAGATTATAGCCTTTGTCTCAATCACAGTGTCCCAATATAAGTCATCATATCATCTGTGGGGTTATATTAATTTTTAGGAGAGTTTGTCCCAGCGGTTCTCATCAATTGTCCTGTTAGTAGTCCTGTTAGTAGTCCTGTTAGTTGTCCCAATAGTTCTCATCAATTAAATTTTAAGGGAGTTCCAGTAATCCCAGTGAGCTTGTCAAAAATGAGCTAAGCAACAACCGCCCACCTCGAGCAGCTCAAACTACACCTCAGGTAGTCTCCTGGTTGTCCACAGTCCTCAAATCCTGCAAATCAACGCTCCCGGTATAAATACAAATCCCAAAAAGCACAATATTTGCTGTTTTTCAAATAGCACGGGAAAAGAGGAATTTTTCACCTCTAAATATTGCTCAGAAAAATCCAGAAAAATTACGGTTGCGTTCCTCGCGAAGAGTAGATCAAAATCGACTCTTTGAACGCCTCGATCTGATGCTCCTACGCCAAGATAAAAATCGGAGAAGTTGACACTGCCCAGAAATTTCCACAGCAAAAAAGGGGGGTCAAAGAGACCTCGGGAAACGTGCCAAAAGTACGAAATGGAGCAAAGTGATCAACACGGAAATCGAAGCCTTACCTCTTAGGAACACGCTGTCGCAAAAATCGTCCAAAAATTCCTCCTGGTTAGCCCACAGGGAATTTTCGACGGAACTGCGACGGGAAATGGGCCGAAAAAGAAAACCGTCGCAGTGCGCCGCGTCGCAGATAACTCACTAACTGTAACTCCAAAAATTCTGAGATTTGGAGGAGAGAGAGAAGAGAGAGAGAGGAAGAAATTTCGTAGAGGGCACTTTCTCTGGTTCTCTCTCTAAGGGCTCGAAAACTGAGGTGCAAAGAGAGGGGGTGGGGGGCCCTATTTATAATGGGCTGAGGCTCCACACAGGATCGGATCCGAACAGAAAACACCGAAACGGGCCAACCAAAACGCGCCACGTGTCAACAAAACAGGGAACAGCCTGTGCAAGGGCCACTCAGAAGACGCCACGTGTCCACGTGGAGCACGGGCCCGGTCCCCGCGCCGGGTCTTCCGGATCCTGTCAGCCAATCCGGGTGCGCCACGTGTCACAGTCCCCGTGGACTTCTAGAAGCCGGCCAGCCAATGGGAAGCCGCCACGTGGCACGGGGGGTATTCGGTGCTCCCGGTGCACGCCAGGCCCATGGACCGCGCACCCGAGCCCCCCGCCCGCGCCTGCGCCGCCGCCCTCTGCCGCTGTGCCGCCGCCCGCCGCCGTGCGCCGCCGCCCGCCGCCGCTCGCCGGTCGCCGGAACAGTAATTCCGGCGGCCGGAGTTACTGTTCCGGCGTGAACAGTAATTTTGCGCCGAAAAATCAAGTAAATATACCATTTCGATCGTTTTCGCGCGCTGAGTCCAAATCCGCTGTCCATTTTGCCAAATTCTCATCCGAAATTTTGCCGAAAGCTCCCGGAAAATTCTATTTGCTCCGATTTTCGCGCAGAGTCTATATTAAATATCCAATTTCGATTCTACAAGCTCTGCTTCACCGGATAAGCTCCCTACAGTCACTGTTTAATGTTGCACAGTTCCTGCGGGAGTCCGGATCATCACAGGTCAGGTCAAAACGGAGAGTCTGCGTCGGATCGGAATGAGGTCAGATCTAAACGGGGAGTCTGTGTTGGATAGGACGGAAAGTTTGTGTCAGATCGAGTCTGTGTCGGATGGGAATGAGGTCAGGGGAGTCTGTGTCAGATGGGACGGAGAGTCTATGTCGAGTCTGTATCGGATGGGAATGATGTTAGGGGTTAGGGGAGTCTGTGTCAGATGGGACGGAGAGTTTGTGTTGGATGGAGTCTTTGTCGGACGGGACGAAGAGTCTGTGTCGGATGAAAATAAAGTTGTGATTAAATATATAAAAGATAATAGACAATAGAGTTGTAATTAAATACATAAAAAATAATGGACAGTGTTCCATAGCTATGGGGTCTACATTCTGTTTCCATAGCTTTTTTTACTAATTAATTATTATTATTCGTAAAAAGTGGTTTTATCATGATAAAAACTCCATAGCCAAATTACACTCTTAGGCTGTGTTTGGGAAGGGTATAAAGGGGGGATATCCCCCCTTTATACCCAAACGGTTTGGGGATATCCCCGTTTGGGGATATCCCCGCCAAACGGGGATATCCCCCAAACCCACACGGGGATATCCCACCCTAACCCTCCCACCCCAGGTATAACCCACTCTCTCTCTCCTCCCCCTCCGCCCGTGATCAATGCGCCTCTCTCTCTCTCTCTCTTTCTCTCTCCCCTTCCCAAGGCAGTGCCTTGGGAAGGGGTTTTTTCCTTTTTTTTTTTTTCTTTTTTTTTTTTCGTTTTTTTTTTCTTTTATATGCTTCAGAATTTTTTTTTTTTAAATAAAAATTTTTAAATTATAAAAAATATTTAAATTTTAAATTTTAAATTTTATCAATTTTAATTTTTTTTTAATTTTATATTTTAATAAATCTTAAAATTTTATTTTATTTTTAAAAATTATTAATTTTAAAATTTATACAATATTTTTATAATTTTTTTAAAATTTATATACATTTATAAATTAAAATTTTTACTCTTTCTTAACATTTTAAAATTAACATTTTTTTTACTCCTACTTAAAATTTTTAAAAAAATTAAAATTAATAAAGATTAAAATTTGAATAAATTTTAAAATTTTAATTTTAAAAAAAAATTATTAAAAAAAAAGAATATTTTAATTTTTTATCATGAGTATTTATAAATCATTTATAAAATAATATTATTAAATTTTATTTAATAATATTATAATTTTTAATATAACTAAAATTATATTAAATTTTTAATCGTTAAATATTATAATTTTTAATCGTTAAAGAAAATTTTTAAGACCAAATTAAAAAAAATTAGAATTTTATATAGTATATAATTAATTAAATATAATATAAAAGATTTGTTTTAATTAAATTATTCTAATACATTATCCTATTATCACATTAATAAAATACATAAAAGTAAAGGTCACATCGTCATTAATAAACAAAAAAAGTCAACTTTATACCTCTTATTCATCATTACCAATCCAAACACCTATTTTCTTATACCAGGTTTAAACCAGGTTTAAGCCTCATTCACATCCAAACACATTTTAGGTTTAAACCAAGTTTATCCCTTACTTTATATCTATACCTGGTATAACTAAATCAGGTCTAAGCCACATCCAAACGCTACCTTAGAAAATACTTTCCAGCATTGTTAAGGTAACTACATTTGAGAAAAAAATTACAAAAGAAGATGCATAGAAATTTTTTGGAAAGTAAGCTAAAAAAGATTTTAATTGCAAACATATGCCTTTGGAAATTCTTATTTCTAAAATTAGGCCCATTTGTGCCATATACATGCCACACAAGTGCGAATTTTCTTTGCAAGAAAGCGATGAATTATTTACCGTTTAATAAAAATGATAAAAGCACATATTTTGAATCTTTCTAATCCGCGATTGTGTGGCTCACTTCTTAATTTTTATCACGACAAGCTTGATTAGGAGAGAGAGTTTTAGGTAATTAATACTATAATAAAATTATGTTATAGCGATACTTTTAAGTGTTTCTAAAATCTGAAAAAAATGTCGCTAGTAAAAATACCGACACTTATTATTAGTGTTGCTATATGTGTCGTCACTAGGGTGTATAGCGATATATTTTTATAATATGTACTAAAAATGTGTCCATATAACCTAATTTTGAATATTGATGGAATATAAATAGGACACTTATACAAAACTGTCACAATAATGTGTCTCTATAACCTAAATTTGTTGTAGTGTAACTTTTGCAAGTTTTCATAAATAGGTGTACATGTATATATATACATATATTTATACTAATAACTAGATTTTATATATTTGTACTGATTATTTGGATATCTTACACCAATAATATATATTAGCTGGACTTCCTACAGCTTGTATTGAGAGCTCTATTGTTTGGCATACATACTGATATGCTATTATATAGTAGAGTTACATTTATCTAACCGGGCATAATGCCAATTAGAATTTTTACAATATATATTGTCATGCCCCGCGGTCGAAACTGCGACCCAGGCTCACCAACAGATCCGTCATCTGTACAAAAATTTTTGCACAGACGAAGCGTCTACCCTGCAAGTCAGATATATAGCTAAATATGTATCAGAGCTGAAATAAAACTAGTAACTACAAAAATCATAAACTGAACATCTGAATAAACATAAATCCAAGGTACATAGTCTCTCCTGCTATGTAAATAAAATACAAATCTTCCAGACTGTCCAGTACAAAAGTGGAATTTCAAAATACATGGCACCTCGACCTCTGACTCTCAAGGTAACATGGGTAAAGAGCTACTCGGCCACGCCCTTACCTCGATCAGCTGTCTCCGCACGAACAGAATCCGGAACAGCAACCACCGAAAAATCTGCCACTGCAATGGGTGTGAGAACTACTCCAACAAGTAGTTCTCAGTGGGTACCGTCGCCAATATCCACGGCATGCCCACTAAGTCTACTGGAGGCAAAACAATAGGTATGCAGGTAATAGTAAAGCTGAAATGAAACTACAGCTAATATGCCTCTAGTATCATGCTCAAAGGAAAACTCAACTAAGAACATGCTATGCAACCACTCGCTCACAAGGTGCTCACATCAACCCAATCTCAGTGACTGCCAAATATGGAACAGTCAAGCCTGCGCCCCCTAGTGTATCAACTAGGGTCCCTAGTGTATCAACTACGGTCCCTCGTGTATCAACGAAGGGTGTCAAATCGGACTATCATAGTACCACTCAAAGCAGCCTCATCAGGCGCATCACCATCGCATCCGGAGCGACAACTCGAGGGGAGCGACCCCACCAAGAAACAAGCGTGTCTCATCTGGCTCAATAAGCGGCATCTGCAGGCTAAAATCCACGATCAAAGAGATCGGAAACTCGAATACCAACAATCTCACAATCATGTCTAAGTCGGAGAATCCTCCACGACTCAATCTGATAAAGCCCTTAAAATCCCCAAGACATTAGAAACTCATCCACAGAGTCAATAAAAATCTACTCGGCCTCCCCTGGCATGAGGATACATGCATTCTGAACCTATGCAATCCCTCTGGGTGATCCCAATGCCAAAAACTATTTTTAAAGCCGATTTTTCATTAAAATGGGTTCAATAATTTTTAAAACAGTTCAGATGCAATTCCGATGTCAATTAACCATACAATCTAGTGTCATATGATGTCACGAGTATACTAAAAATAATCTGGGGTTTCGGTTATCAATATGTAATTTTTCAGGCAACTATCAGATTTACCAGCTATAATAATAGACATTCTAGACATGCTAAACTTGCATACAACAGCATTAGAGGGCATTCCATAAAGCTTGGAAGAATTTCCAACCCACCTGGATCGCTTTCCACAGGCTAAGCCAAAGTCCGTGAAGCGCGGAGTCACTCTCTGACGAAATCCGCCGAAACAGCCCCTCGGCACCATAGCGCGCACAACTCTGCCAACCGTTCCGAAAATCTCTCGGAAGCTCTCAACCAGTCCCTGGACCCCAAGCAAAGCTCCCTCCAACTCGGGTCACTCCACAGTCAACTCCGCCAAGTCACTGCGTACCCAGCCTACGCTCCTCCGCGGCTCCGCACAGTGCACAGGGCAGCCACTCCTCCCAGTCCACGGCACGCGCAGCACTCTGTTGCTCCACTCAACACAGGGAAGAAGAAAAGAGATGGAAAAATCCATTCCAAGCTCAAAATCCAATCCTCAGTCCAAAACTCAAAATCCACGAAAAATTCGAAATCTCGTAACAGCACAGTACTCACCTCTGCTGCTGTGTCCACGCGCGCGAGCTCCAACCGAGCTTTCCTCAAGAGGACAAGCTCTCTCCTGCACCCACGATCGGAATCCGAAGCTTCAGCACGAAGAGAAACCACCAAGAACTCACAGCTAACTCCCTCTCTTTCTCACTCTCGCTCTTTTCTCTCTTTCTCTCCCTGGTTCCAACTGAGAAGAGAGGAGGTGGGTGGTGCCATTTAATGAGAGGTAGAGAGGAGTTATTGCTGTGTAGAGGGGTGGTTGGAAATTCAGAGGGTGTGAAATTACCCTTCCGCCCCCACTTAAAACGGGAAATTACCTCACTGCCCCCATATTTTGGAGGCTGAGTACCGGTACTCGGGTTCCCAGTACCGGTACCCAAGCACAAATTTTCCAACCCGAGGGCCAACTCTGCCCAGTCCAACACAGGGTACCGGTACCCTCTTCGGCATTTCGGTACTCAAGCCATTTGAGATTTGGGGTACCGGTACCCAGGGACTTAGAAAAATTCTGCTGCTTTTCCCAAACCGAAATCCACTGTCTCCCCAAATCAATTCGCTCCGGTACCCCTCCTCGCGTACCGGTACGCAATGCCCCACAAAGCTGTTTCAAGCTGGGGCTCCCAAATTCCGACGCCGTCGACTCACTTTTCGATCCAAAGGCTCCTGCGTCGATTTGAAACGTCCCGAACTCATCAGTACACATAAAATGAACACGCCCCAAGCGATTTCCCGCACCACGCTAATTTGCGGAGTCGGTGCACTACACATTACCCCGGTACTCTACATATATCACCTTATTTGTTCATTTGATATTTATTTTTATTAGAATTTGATTAGATTTGCAATTAAATTTTAATTGGATTAGAATTAATATTTAAATTTGTTAGAGATGAATTAATTTGAATTTATATATAAATTAGAGTATAATTCTAATTTAAGTAGATTTGGATTTATCTTGGACGGAGTTTATATATATATCTTTAATGTAGAGAGAGCTTATATATATAAGAGTACGTATGAGACTCTTGAGGAGGACCGTACTAGAGAGAAAAGAGAGAAGTCTTCTAGGTTTATAGAAGACGAGAGAAGAATTAGAGAGATTCAAAAAGAGAGTTCGGATTGAAGCTACTCTATAACAGAAGAGGAGTCGGTGTAATTCTTCTCTTGGTTAATGAACTTATTTCGCCCGTATATTTTTTATTTTGGTTTTTCTTCTCTATGTGGTTGTATTGGTTCCAGTTTTGTTGAGGAGACGGGGTTACGGTAAAAAAAAACGATTTGACATTTCCGCTGCGGAATCCCAACACTAGGTGGTACCGGAGTGGATTGAGATACCGGAGCGGGTTGCGAATTCACAAAATCTGGTACCGGGGCGAGTACCAGATTTTCCAACAATTGGTATCGGAGCTAGAGGTTATCGATCTTCAGGAGAAATCGACGGAGATGGCCAAAGTTCAAAGTCGAGAAGTTCGACGGTAAAAATAATTTCGGCTTGTGGCAGATTAAAGTTCAAGCCGTTTTGGTACAACAGGATTTGGACCAAACGCTAAATAAGAAAGAGGCAAAGCTGGTGGAAATCACGGATGCGGCATGGGAGAAGATGGAGCGAAAAGCGTTGAGTACACTTCATCTATTATTAGCAGATGATGTTCTTTACAACATAGCCGACAAGTCGACACCGGCGAAGTTGTGCAAGAAATTAGAAGATCTGTTCATGACCAAATCTTTGACGAATAGGTTGTATCTGAAGCAGCGACTATTCACGTTGTTGATGCAAGAAACGACTAGCCTACATGAGCATCTGAACGAGTTCAACAAGGTAGTGACCCAGTTAATCAGTATCGGAGTCAAACTAAATGATGAGGATAAGATGCTTATTTTACTTTCTTCATTACTGGTGACATATGAGCATCTGGTGACCACATTGATTTATGGTAAGGAAACCATAAGCGTGGAGGCGGTCACGGCGGCGTTTCTCTCGAATGAGATGCGAAAGATGACTCAAGAGTCCGGCATATAGAGTCATGATACAACTTTGATAGTAAAAGTGAAGAAGGAGGTAAAAATATTGGCGACCAGAAGTAGACAAAAAAAACCGCTATCCGAGGTGGAGTGCTTCTATTGTCACAGGAAAGGTCACATTAAGCGCAACTATCATAAGCTTAAAGATGATCTGGAGGAGCTAAAGCGGCAGAAAGGAAAAACTGTCGCGAATCAGGGCGAGAGAACATCGGCGATGGTACAGGTGGCAGAATCGGAGATGATCAATTCTGATGTGCTATATACGGAACCGGTAGTGCTAAAATTTTGGATGATTTATGGGTGCTCGATTCGGCATGTTCCTTTCACTTCTGTCCAGAAAAAGAGTCTTTTGCTACCTATAAGGCGATAAAATGTGGAAAAGCTCTTATAGGGAACGGGGCGGCGTGCAAAGTTTTAGGAGTTAGCACGGTGAAGATCCGGATGCATGATGGGGTTGTGAGGATGCATGATGGGGTTGTGAGGATGCTGACAGGTGTACGACACGTTCCTAGTTTAAAGCAGAATTTAATCTCGTTAGATGAGTTGGACTCGAAAGGTTGTAAAATTTCAGCTTCAGGTGGAGCTATAAGGGTCCAAAAACGAGATCGGGTCGTTTGCGTGGCGAACAAGTACGGGAACTTGTATGTTCTGAACGGGAGTACAGTCAGAACTAGTACAGTCAAAACCGAAGCAAAGCCAATTTGGGTTCCAAAAGTTTGTAGAGGTGCAATCGATCAAGATAGAATGATGGATGCGGCAATATCGAGCGATGGAGACAAGCATAAGGTGGAGCTTGCATGGTGAGCTCGGTGTAGCAATTAAATATTACAAATCAAATCAACGTGGAGATTGTTAGGATTTGATTAGATTGTAATTAAATCTTAATTGGATTAGGACTAATATTTAAATCTGTTAGAGATAAATTAATTTGAATTTAAATATTAATTAGAGTATAATCCTAATTTAAGTAGATTTGGGTTTATCTTGGGCGAAGTTTATATATATATTTCTAATGTAGAGAGCTGATATATATATAAAAATACGTATGAGACTCTTCTCTTGAGGAGGACTGTACTAGAGAGAAAAGAGAAAAGTTTTTTAGGTTTATAGAAGACGAGAGAAGGGTGAGAGAGATTCAGGAAGAGGATTCGGGTTGAAACTACTTTATTGCAGAAGAATAGTTGGTGTAATTCTTCTCTTGGTTAATGAATCTTATTTCACCCGTATATTTTCTATTTTAGTTTTTCTTCTCTATGTGTTGTATTGGTTCCAGTTTTGTTGAGGAGACGGATTTATGGTAAAAAATTTGATTTGAAATTTTTGCTGCGGAATTCCAACACTACGCGGTACCGGAGTGGATTGAGATACTGGAACGAGTTACGGATTCACAGAATCTGGTATCAAGACGAGTACCAAATTTTCCAATAATTTTAATGGATACATTGTGATAAGCTATCTACAGTATTCGAGATTTGATGGATGATTTTCAGATATGTTCAGAATAATGGAGGCTCTAGCTAGCATATATATCGTGACCGAGATCTCGAAAATGTGTTAGAAAGACTATCAACCATCTAAAAATACCTTCTCTTTTTTTTGGCTAATCCCTATTATATTCCTTTCACTTCCACTTTTGGTGTTACATATATTGAGAATGTTTGGACAAATTTTATTCTAAATTTGTCCAGCCTTGAACTCGAAGCGTAGGAAACATCTCATATATGTTCGATAAGCAAATATGCAAAAAGTATCAATTCTTCAACTTCAAATTCAAACTGTAGGCTACAGTTGTCAACATAACTCTGATACCAATTATAACGGCACGACCCACCAGCAATAATAACTTATTGGGTTCAAATCACCGGTCCAAAATATTTAGACCCAATTATTATTATTACTAACGTGCATGATCATCACAATATCAATGCCAGCGATCATAACAGATATCTCATGCTGATGAGCTTTTATTTTTTTCATCCTCCACAGCCGAAGTTAGCTTCCACCCCACCTATTGAAGAGGTCATGCTGTCGTTGTCGATAGTCAAGAATCATGAGGCGCAATCAATTGTCCAGTGCTGTCATCAAGTATATTGATTAGATACGTCATGCTGATGAGCACTTATTTTTTCACTCTCCACAACCGAAGTTAGTTTCCACCCCACCTAGTGAAGAGGTCATGCTGTCGTCGTCGATAGTTAAGAAACATGAGGCGCAATCAATTGCCGAGTGCTTTCATCAAGTATATTGATTAGATACATCATGCTGATGAGCTTTTATTTTTTCACTCTGCACAACCGAAGCTAGCTACCATCCCACCTATTGAAGAGGTCATGCTGTCGTCGTCGATAGATAAGAAACATGAGGCGCAATCAATTGTCGAGTGCTTTCATCAAGCAACTCATTAGATACATGATATAAAGAAACATAGGGCGCAACCAATTATTGATCACTCCTCCATCGATCGAGCATATTGATCATGCACGTAATGTCAATCCTATGCACTCCTGACATAAAAAATGATGTGTGTGTCGGAGTGAGGATGCGGCCCACGTGGTAGAGGACGAGGACATAGTAGGAGCACAGTAGGAAGGATTTGATATATATATTTATAATTTTTAATATTAATATTTATTTAATATATTTGCGATGATTTAATACTTAATATTTTTTAGACTAAAATACAAAAAAAAAAAATTGTAAATATTCATTTTTTTATTTTTATTTTTTTCTGATTTTCAAAAACTCTTTTAAAATATCAAAAAAATATTTTCAGTAGTTACAGTGTTAATGAAAATGATAAAATGATCATATTATCCTTACTTGTTCTATAAAAATAAATATTTTTTAATATATTTTTATTATTTTAAAAATATTTTTCGGTATAAATTATAAGAAAGTGACGAAATATTGACGAAAAGTGACGGAGGGGACCAAATGCATCCATTTGAACTTTTAAGAGAATAAAATATAGATTTATAAAAGTCAGGATAAGAAAAAAATAAAGAAGCGAATATTTACAGAATAATTTTATATAATTTAGCCTATTTTTTATAACATTTTTATTGATGCTAGAGTTCATTTTAAGTGAATAGAAGTATTTATTATTGTGATTGTATAATTACATAATATTTAAGAAAAAAAGTAAAAAGAATTAGATAGTGCAAAAAATGATGAATGAAATACAATATAACTAAAGGTTAATTAATGCTACTTGTACATCCCAAATAGGATGTTCATCTTACACTCCATCCATTTAAGAATAGAGTAAATTTTATCGGTCACTTCAAAGTGATCGGTGAGTAAGTCCCCATCCTTAGATGGGATAAGATGTATGATATACATTCTATTTAGAGTGTATATGTAGCATCACTCCTAACTAAAGCAATAAATTATTTACTACTTTTAGATAGGGTGAATGTTATGCATAGCCGTAATGCTATTCCTGTTTGGGACTTGAAAATAACAATTATAGACGAATTTGGTTAAAAACATTCGGTAAATAAAAACAACTACAAGAAAATGGTAATCCATTCACCTGTCTTCATAAAATTATGAACAAATCCAATTTAAAAGCAGGAAATTGTTTGCTACTTTCATTAGCCGGTAAATGATTCACAGCCTTCTTACAAACCCACTAATGCTTGGCGCATACACAGATGCAAATAGACCTAATTTTAAAAATAAAAGTTTTCAGAGGCCTGTACCTTCATACTGACAGCTTATACTCATTTGTAAATCGAACAGTACAAACTCTAAGGAATGTTAATTCAGCAATACCTTCACTCTTTTCTTTAAATATGGAAGGTCTTTCACCTTCTGCTGCACCTGATGAAGATATTGTACTGTTGAGGAAAAATATTTGGCCATCAATTCGCGACATTGTAAATATGAAGCAGCAGCAGAATGATCACTAAACCATTTGCGACACGCTATTCTGATCAGAATGCTATAAATATTGAACATGGGTTTTATGATATGTCATTTGATTTCTCCAGTTCATCAGTTTCAGCATTTACATCCGGAAAACCTTTCAGAACCTGATCACGAAAATACTCGAACTTAGACTTCGGGAGAGAAATTCTCTACTTTTTTTTCCCTTTTTTTTTGGACTAGAGAAAGCTGATTATGATAAAAGAAGAACACAAATTTCTTTATTAGCTAATACCTCGTACAGGTACCAAGAGGCAAAGGCATCTGTGGCAGCATATTCAAGTTTCTCTCTTGAGAGTATATCAGCTTCCCAGTTTCCCAATCTTA
This sequence comes from Tillandsia leiboldiana, assembly GCA_029204045.2. Lineage (NCBI taxonomy): Eukaryota > Viridiplantae > Streptophyta > Magnoliopsida > Poales > Bromeliaceae > Tillandsia > Tillandsia leiboldiana. The sequence goes on along the minus strand of CM055069.1, from coordinate 43,994,031 downwards.
TTTTGCTGGGCTTCTCCAACTGTACAAGCAAAATTCGACAGTTAGATATGGTTGTTACTTTAGCAATTGAGCGAAACATTTCAACTAGCGTGAAGAATCAACTCTGTGCCACCCCAATAGTCCCACATCGGATGAGACTGAAGTTGTGATTAGATATATAAGAGACCATAGACACTAGTAATAATAACTAGCCCTAAGCATTTTGGACCGATGGTTTGGACCAAACGAGTTATTATTGCTAATGGATCGGATCGTTATATTTGGTATCAGAACCAAATCACCAGCCGGAAGTTTGTGACGAGTCTCAGATGAGTGAAAGTCTGAATGACAAGACTAGCGAGACAAGTCTCACATCGCCTAGTGATCTTGAACTATATGTGTGATTAGACTGACGAGGACGTGAGCCTAAACGAGGGGAGTCTATGACACCCCAATAGTCCCATATTGGATGGAAATGGAATTGTGATTGAGTATGTAAGAGATCATGAACACTAGTAATAATAATTGGACTTAAAACATTTTAGACGGGTAGTTTGTGTGTCCAACGAATTATTATTGCTAGTGGGCCGGACCGTTACAAACTCAACCATCAAAAGAGCGTAGCCAAACATGGCAATTGTGTTCAGCATCTAAAAATATATGAAGGAATGATGAAATGATACCATAAAAGACCCTTTGTATTATGGCTTCTTCGTATTCTTTTCACAGATTCTTTCAATGTTAATTCATTGACATATAAAAACTACCGATTTTCCAATCTATCATTAATGCTCTCTCAGATTGCAGTTAACATTAAGTTCTGCCATAAGACATGTATACTTAGCCAAAACGTGTTTTCAACTGCAAGTTCTTAAAGCTGCAAAACAAGTTAACTAGAAAATAGCCGCGTAATTAGTAGAACCTTTTTGCATGTAACCATTTCGGTTAAGGCGCATAGGCTCCATCTCCTCGGGGGTCCCCCAAGCTTGAGATTTGCGAGACCTGACAAGTCCTCTACCGGTTGAACGTGAACATCATAGTCGTTTGAAATTTTCCAAGCATCATTAGCTATAGCTATTCCAACCTTCAAGCAATCAAAATATAAGATTGTTAATAATGAGAACATATAAATATTTAATCGAGTAAAGAAGCCAGCTAGCAAGATGAAAGAATTACATGGCTTTTACGTAACCTACATACTTTGACAGATGAACTGTCTTCCAAAAGAGACTTCAATATAGGGGGGATTCCAGAATGGAATATGTGCATGACGTAACAACGAGTATTGTCCATGCATATCTGCATTACTGCAGCTTTCCTTGGTGATTCTCCTGTAGATTCCGGAATAGCAATGCTTAGTTCGAATTGCATGCGTGGTAGTTCGTGAAACTCCCTTTTCATATGAAAAAAAATGATGGGAAATCTTATAGTGTCATTGTAGGTTTTCGGCTTCATACTAGAACATAGAGTTTAAACTTTGGCATTTCCACTGGTTTAGGCTTGAAAACTATACAATGCCATGAGAAATGCAGAAAAGAAAAAATAGCCATCCAAAAGTGAAGGAAGGGGCATAAATAAATCATATCTCCATGACATTTAGAAAATAGTCTAGTGCACTTGTAACCAAAAGAAAGATGGTTTAGTTGCTCCTAGTTCATGTTAATGTTGACCAAAACTAAGACTATTTAGTTTCATATTCCTATTGGTTGGAACTAAATATTGTGTTGCTAGTCATAGACTCAACAAATTTGTACTCTGCAACAAAACTTTGGGGAAAAAAAAGTAGTTAGCATAGCATCAATCCGCCGCCCTTCAAATTTCAATACCAAAGAAACATAAAAAGTTTAGCAAGTACGACACTATGCACATCAGGTAGTTGAAAATAAGAAACTACAGTATCAGATTGGCAACAACAATAAGCTACGCTAAACACTAAATGAATGAACATATATCAAACCAAAGAAACATAAGTTTGAAGTTTCAGCTAGGCAAACCAACCTCGCCTGAACACAGGTTTCCACTCAATATCAAAACCAAGAGAAACCTGGCCAATATTCTTAGAAGCCCTGATTTTATCTAAAAGCTTTGCAGTAGCTTCCTCTACTTCGCCAGCGGTCTTACAATACACGATTTGTCCCCCAAACTTCATTGCTGGTAACCTAGTCTCGACTGCGCGAGGAAAAGCCAATTGTAAGTCATGATTACGAGGATTCAGCGGTTGATGTTCCAGCCGTGACGATATTAAATTTAAACTGCTTTTTTGAACGATATAGTCTTGAATGAACTGTACACATCTAGAAATTTACTGAACTAACAATATCCAAGCTCACAGAGGTGATAGGTTCATAATCACTGATGTTCAAGCAGAATGTAAGGAATCAGCATATGTAAATTGGCCACAATGAGGAATAAGTAACAGAAGAAAATAGTGTTAAACATTTGATAGATCTTTTGAGCTGATCAGGAACACAAACGTAGCACAATAAAAAATGGTAAGACAAAAAAAAAGACGGACTTGGTTTGCCTCTTTCCAAAAGATGCATCAACCATGCACAGTTTTTTGTCAGATGGCAAGCTCAAAATCAGGATGGTGTTATTAGCGTTCAGTGAGAAAATAATGGAATCTCCAACATCAATCCAATGTGTTTTAGATAGCACACATTTTTCATTATGAGTGGTAGTTTATAAAAAGCTACAGTGAGGGGGAAGCTACATTGCTTATTTGCATAACAGAAACTCAGCAAATTCATAGTGGGTAATCCATGAGAGGCCTTGTTCGGTAACCTGGACCTATAGAAAATAGGAAATAATATTTGCCTCGATGAATTCATTCAGTGAAAAATATCTCAAACCTTCCAAAACATTAGTGTGATTGCATATGACGATGCTAGCTTTAAGAAGTAAATAAAAACTATATAACTCTCAATTTATTTCAGTTAACCATTCAACACCCTGTTGTGCAATTCTATGACTATATAAAACCTCAATGAATTTGTTTCAATTTACCCTTTCCTTTTCGAATGCCTAAGTGAATTTAAGGGTATTCGAGTATTTTGACTTTTAATAACTGTCAATTATTGAGAAAACTAATGAAGTTTGGAAGCCGGCAGCTAATTAAGACGAGCTGAAAGTTTAGGCCTCGTTTGGTATCGTTGTCGTTTTCTTGTTTTTTTTAAACACTAATTCTACATTATTTGATGTGTTCGAGAAAAAATTTTCTTTTGTTGTATAGTTGGTTAGCTTACAATGCATCTGGCTAAGTGATAAATGATAACTAGTTTAAAAAAAAAAAACTATGAAAGTTAAAAGAAGTGGTTTTCAAATCTTTATTTTTTGTAGCCAAGTAAACAATTTGGACGAAAGGATTGCAAGCAACCCACTATCCACTTCTATACCTTTTGATAAACAAAATTCTATTTAAAAAAAAAAAAAAAAAAAATTAAAAAACAAACAAGGCCTTAGTTTTTTATGAACTTTTTAAAGTTCAGATGGCCAAGTGCAAAAACAAATGACAAAGTGGAAAGCTGACTATATACATCCCAATTGTCACCAACCTACACGTAAAACAACCGATCCTGTTTAGATGCGCGAACATTTTATTCAGCATTATCTCTTTGATTTACTCAACAAGCACGTAGTATACGGGAGATATCTCTTTGATTTACTCAACAAGCACGTAGTATACGGGAGATGACAAGTGTGATCAAGTGCGTAGAATGGGATAACATATCCGGCTTTCAAGTCATATTTCCGAAATGAGACAAATCACCTCCGCACGTGAAATATACTATCATATCAAATCATGAATATCAATACCTCTCAAGGAGCAAAAATCAAACTCCTTTGCTTTCCATCGCACAAGAAAATCATCGTACCGACTAAGTCGTCAGTGGATCGGTCGAAAAACCCTCACATCATCATATAGCGTCAGGATTGTATCTAGTTAGTATATTTCATGCAATTCTCGCAACTATAAATTCATTAAAGTAAGTAATCAGCTTAAATTTTGAATTCAACCAAATGAAAATGGTCTATAGTTCTTCATCCCTACATGCACCTACATGGATCTCACAAGGCATTCTAATTTTAAATATTTACAGCATTTTTTCATAAAAGGGCAGTAGTGACATCAACACAAGAAATCAAGAGTGGAGTAGTGGATGAAGAAAGAAGGCGAAGTGATTACTGGGGGGACGGGGAGGGTGAGGGGAGAGCTGAGGAGACCAGGCGGAGGGGAGGCGGCGGCGGCGGCGGTGGGAGTTGGGAGGGGGATATGGGGAGGGGAGGAGTTGGGAGTAGCTCCGCTTGGCGGAGGCGGAGGCGGAGGCGGAGGAGTGGGCGGCTTCGATGGCGCGGAGCTCCGCCTCCGCCGCCGGGCCCCAATCGCCGAATGCATCGACGGCTTCCGAGCCCATCAGTGTCGAGTGTAGACCCGACTCCCCAAAGTTTCTTTCCCTAACTCCCTTGATGTGAAAGAGGAGGAAAAATATATAGATGCAGGGAGGCGCCCAAGTAGTGATTTTTAAGTTGGGGGTTTTCTTTGGGATTTTTTTTAAAAATAACCCTACAAGTTATTGATATTTGGAAAATAACCTTTCAAAATTTTTTTTTGTAAAACTAACCCTCCTTTTGCCAGCAGGGCGCCATGGGGGACGGATGACTTGAAGACGCTGAATCGTTCAGCGTCTTCACAAAAACCCTGTGAAGACGCTGAATGAATCAGCACCTTCATTCTATGTGCTGAAGGCGCTGATTCATTCAGCGTCTTCACAGGATGACTCCCGTGACGCTAGGGACTTAGCCACTTTTTGCGAAAATTGGCTAAGTCCTCAGATATAACTGCTGAAGGCGCTGAATGGCTCAGTGGCTTTAGTGTTCTACACTAAAGGTGCCGAGTCGCTCAGCTCCTTTAGTGTAAACCACTAAAAACGCCGAGCAACTCAGCGCCTTTAGTGGTTTACACTGAAAGCGCTGAGCGACTCGACGCCTTTAGTGTAGAACATTAAAGGCGCTGAGCCATTCAGCGCCTTTAGCTGGACCTGCACACATAACTTTAGTCTACTTTAAAAAAATTTCAAATTTGTACAACAAGTTGCAAACAATGATAATTAACATTCAATAATCTAAAACAACATTCACAAACACCAAATGAAGGTCCAACAATCATGACATTTATAAATCACAGTTGAGTAACAACCAAAAATGAACATTACAAAAATGTGTATACGACAACCTCGACCTCAAAAGCTCAATTTTGAGCACGTCCTCACTGTGAGATCTATCTCACTGTGAGAGAGTGAGGGATATCTCACTGTGAGAGTTCTCTCACAGTACCTCTCACTGTGAGAGAACTCTCACAGTGAGAGATCCCTCACTGTGAGAGACTCACAGTGAGGGCCTCACTGTGAGACTCACAGTGAGACACTCTCACTGTGAGAGACTCACAGTGAGAGCACAGACACTCTCACTGTGAGTCTCTCACAGTGAGAGTGAGAGACTCTCACTGTCTCACTGTTACAGTGAGAGGGAGAGAGGGAGAGAGAGACTCTCACAGTGAGACACTCTCACTGTGAGGGTCACAGTGATAGACTCTCACTGTGATAGTGAGAGGGAGAGAGGGAGAGAGAGAAAGAGGGAGAGAACTCTCACACACTGTGAGAGAGAGAGAGGAAGAGAGAAAATGGGGGAGGGAGAGGGGAGAGGGGAGAGGGGGGAGGGGAGAGGCTCACAGTGAGATATAGAGAGCGAGAGAGACGGCGACGGCGACCGGAACCGCGGGCTTCGGCGACGGCGACAGCGGCTTCGTCAACAGCGACGGCGACGGCGACGACGACGACGAAAATGTGCTTCGGCACTATGCTCCGGGAGAGGGATCCGCGGGCGGGAGGCTTCGGCACTGTGGTCCGGGAGAGGGATCCGCGGGCGGGAGGCTTCGGCACTGTGCTCCGGGAGAGGGATCCGCGGGCGGGAGGCTTCGGCACTGTGCTCCGGGAGAGGGATTAGCGCGCGGGGGAGAGTGGAGAGGGGAAAGTGAGGGCACTGTAGCCCGTGCGGGGTTTATAGCCAAGACCCGCGCCTTTAGTCTAAATAAAGATGCTGTGCCACTCAACGCCTTTAGTGTATGGCACTAAAGGCGCTAAGCAGAACATCGCCTTTAATGTTTTACAATAAAGGCGCTGAGCAACTCAGCGCCTTTAGTGCAACACCCCATGCGCATATATGTCATGAGGACTGCCAATTTTTAGAAAATTTTGCTAAGTGCCTAGCCGCACTGAAGGCGCTGAGCAACTCAGCGTTTTCACAGAGTGAAGGCGCTGAGTTGCTCGGAGCCTGCGCCTTTAGTGCCAATTTATTTTCAGGAAATCTTGCTAAGTGCGTAGCCGCACTGAAGGCGCTGAGCAACTCAGCGTCTTCACAGAACTTTTGTGAATGCGCTGAGTTGCTCGGCGCCTTAGTGTTTTACCCTAATGGCACTGTCTAAACCAACGCCTTCACAGAAATTTTGTGAAGGCGCTGAGTCCCCCAGCGCCTTCAAGGTGGCACGCCACATGGCGCCCGCGTGGCGAAAGTATGGTTAGTTTTACAAAAAAAAATTTGATAGGATTATTTAGCAAATTTGCAAATTTGGGAGGATTATTTTAAAAAAAAATCCCGTTTTCTTTTGCTTCGTCTTTCTCTCTCACTCTCTCTCTCTCTTGCAGTAATACGAAAGTATCTGGCCATTAATGTTTTTAGATTTTTATTTTTTGAATAAAAAATTTTATTCTTTGAATAAAAAAATATATGGTTAAAATCATAAATAGCTTCTTGAGTTTTAGGGGATGATTAATAAAATAGTATAATTTAAAAAATAAAATTAATTAAAAAAATAAATTTAATGATAGAAAATTTATTTTTTAAAAAATTTTACTATTCAACCAAACTACTATCCACTAAATTTTAGGGAATCACTATTATCCTAACCGTATATCTTACATCCCACTCATCTCAAGATGGGTAAATTTTACTGATCATTTCGAAATAATCAGTAAAAATTTTCTCACTTTGAGATAGGTATAAGAGTAGCATTGTTCTATATATATAAAGCTAAATTACACTTTTGGTCCCTAAACTTATTTCCGATTCGAAATTTCTAAATTATTATAATTAAGTCTCAAAATATAATTTAGTTAACTAAATATTTATCGTGTCTAAATGTATAAATAATGTGGCAGTAGACTAGAATGATGGATGATATAATAAGGATTACCATGCCATATCATTTCATATTAATTAGTAAAGTAAATTAAGTTGTAAATTTTGGTTGCAATATTTTATAAAGTTCTAGCCATAAATAATAACAAATTGAACTTTGAGAATCAAAGTGTCACAACCGAAAAAAAAAGAAAAAAAAAAAAAAGAAAAGAAAAAAAAAATAGAAAAAGAAGAAGAACAAACGCACAAAGGCTCTGAACTCTAGCACTCTTGCAAACTTTCAATTTTGGCAACTAGGTACTCTAAACTATTTAATAAAGTTTAGAAACTCACTGCCAAGTTTAAAATTTTTGGAGTCCTACAGAAAGTGCAAAAGTTCAAGGATGTTCATACATTTTTCCTTATAATATAAAAAAAGGTCCTGCATGAAAAATAATATTTTTCTTGTATATTTTATTACTGCCTTAAATAAAGTCCAAAAGAAATATATAAAATAAAATAAAATAAAAACTGTGGAACCATTGAATTCAAGTTGCTGTTAGAGTGGACTTACAGGGAGGTGATTAAGCAATAGCCAATTTCTTAACAACCACAAAGTACTTGCCTCATAAACTGTTCCCTGCAGTTGAACAGTTGCATAGAAATAACCATATAGGACTCACATTCTTTTCCCCAAATTAAACATTACTGTGTTCAAACACAAACATAGATTAATGTAGGAATAGGAAGTGCAGAACACTTAGAACATTGATCTCACAAATCATGCAGTTGATGCAGAGAGCATCACAGAATGCATTTGATTTCATCTCTCTTTATTCCATAGCCACTCGAGCAAAGAAAAAGTATCTGCACCTCGCGCTCTTCTTAAGTCGCTTCTCTGATACAGAATTAGCATCCAGCATTTGCGCGTAAAGTACAAAACTATTACCATGATAGCCAGTTGAAATGAGCCTCTTACTAAATTCTCATTTGTGCCACTCCCAATAAGCACAAAATAAATAGCTTACAAATAGTTATATGGATTCAACTAAAATCCATCATTCGAATGATAGATGATGAATCTCTTATTTACCGACAATCACTACGTTTAGAATATATATAATCAAGAATAGAATAAGCTATTTGGAACTTTTACAGAGCATCCTTGGATAGCAAGTTGATGGACTGGGTACTCTTGACATTGCTGAGCTGATCGACTACATCGCCTCGCTCGAAAACAGCTGCAGCACCCATCCCCGAGCCTGTCGATGTATAAGGAAAAATTAGTCTCTTTAACTTACGCATAAAATAAATGAAATCAAAATGTGTGATTTGTTAGAGAGGATAGGAGGCTAACCTATGCACATGGAAATCACTCCAAACCTAGAGTCCTTGCCCCTACGCTTCATTTCGTTTAGAAGAGTACTCACACAGCGTGCACCTGTCGGCAGGAAATTGAGGAACTCGCAATTTGATATAACGGTAAAACTACAGGAATTTGCTCTCAGAAGCTAGCATTTACAGGAATAGTAATGCAGATCAAGCATAGAAAGGCGAAAGCCACGGAAATGTTGTAGCTTTGAAGTAGGACCAAAACTAAATATACTCCAATACTTCTTTCTTTACGAAAAGAAGCTTAGTGAATAACCCTCCTAAAAGCAAGGCTATTAAACTAAGTTCCCCTATCATATTAGTAATATATATAAGGAAAATACCAAAAAGTATGGATAGGAAACAACACCAAATTTTTCTACCGAAAGGCTATAGTTCTATCGTAACTAATAACTGCCAAGTAAGAAATAATAAGGCAGCAAAGGTACCTGTAGCACCCAGTGGATGCCCAAGAGCGATTGCGCCCCCATTAACATTGACCTTTTCTGGGTCCAGCCCCAGCTTTTTGCCGCAGTACACATATTGGGAGGCAAAAGCCTACAAAGGAAAATGAACAATAATCTCTACTACAAAGTTCAGAAGGAAAATCTTATAGTAGACGAATTAGTTACCTCATTTATTTCAAAAAGGTCAATATCATCAATCTGAAGACCAGCAGCTTTCACCGCAGCAGGTATTGCAACAGCAGGACCAACACCCATCACTGCAGGATCAACACCAACTGCAGAAAAACTCCTAGAAAAGTATCCAAAGTGTATATTATAGAACAGGCCTCATGAATCATGAAGAAGTTTACACTATCATAAAAGTTGAATTAATGAATATTTAAGATTTTAGAATAGTATTGGCCGTCCCTAGCGCAAGTGGCAAAGGGCTTGGTGGGTGATACCCGAAGTCCCGAGTTCGAAGCCTAGTTGCTTCACATTTCCAGCTAAGTTTATTTCAAAATAAACGAAGCGGGTAACATGCTACCTTTCTCTCAAAAAAAAAAAAAAAATTTTAAAATAGTATGGAGTATGTAAAATTAGGTGACCGTTCTGATTACAAAGGATTGTCAACTTACAAGTATCTTATCAGTTATTACAAAGAAGAATGTATTACGAATGCAACACATTGATTAGATTAGTGGTTTCTTACTGGGATACTTATAGAACTTCATAATAATTCATAAAACTTTATCATTCCCAAGTCCCACTCTGGATCAATCAAACAACTGCAATAAAATCCCAATCGAATTCAGAACTTTCCTATCAAGACTGTAAAAAGCACTATTACAGCACATAGATAGTGAAATAAGGCGCTGTATTTGCTTGTAGCCCGATGCTACTACTGAGTCAGCTGCTTAGGTACTTCTGATAAACTGTCCAGACAATTGAGTCCGTGCCTCGGCAAAACAGTAACAAACAGACCTACTTACATGTGACACCCCAATAGTCCCACATCGGATGAGAATGGAATTGTGATTGGGTATATAAGAAACACGGACATTAGTAATAATAACTGGGCTTAAGCATTTTGGGTTGTGATTTGGGCCCAACGAGTTATAATTGCTAGTGGGCCGGATCGTTACATTACACTAATCTATCACCACTCAATTCATGAGAACCACATTATGGCATTTCGCATTGTTTAATAGCAAATCAAAATTTGCTATTAAACAATGCGAAATGCGAAATCTTATTATGTTATGGTTGCTATCTTGTAATTTAGTGACTTGATTTGGGTAGTAACAAGGCAAATTTTTTGTTTGAGGCTTCTCTAAGCTATTTCGACAATCCATCCAGGTATCACTGTTAAACTTTTCTTTCAGATTAGAAACAAATAGTTATAAAAAAAAACTAGGGTAAATCATCAACAGTGGATGAAAGTCATACATAGCAGATTTGGGTGAATCACATAATAAAAAATTCAAAATTCCTATACCAATTAAAATTTTAACCTGAAAATTCCTAGTATTGGAAGCCCCTTTTGCAAAGCTACATCTCTTCTCATGAGGAGAACTGCTCCAGCACCATCACTCACTTGGCTAGCATTGCCTGAAAATTTAATAGTGGAGTACATACGTTAACAGTGTAAAAATCCAATGACTGCAAAAAAAAAATTACCAATATGAAAGGGATAGTACCAGCAGTAGTGCTTCCATCTTTACTAAATGCTGGTTTTAGCTTTGCGAGGACAGACAATGATGTACCAGGTCGAATTCCATCATCAGCAGAGACAGTAATTTGCTTTTCCTCTCCAGTTTTTGGATCTACAATCTTCACAAAGTAATGCTAGAGTAAATATTCAGACCACGAAACAATGCTAGTGTAATTTTTCCTTAATTTTGTTCTGCACAATTATGTAGGCTATTTAGTATTAGAAAAATGGGTTTCTAAAATATCGAATCCTGCTTTCATGATTTAACCTTAGTAGTAATCGGAATAATTTCCTCTTTGAATTTGCCAGCAGCCGCTGCTGCTCCCGCCCGTCTATGAGATTCCACCTAAACAAAATTGAGGACATTAATTGAAAGGAATAGCATTGATATGAGCATGCTCATGTCAAGAGGCAAAACAATACTCACTGCAGCTTGATCTTGCTCCTGCCGTGTTACACCAAAACGATGTGCAACATTTTCTGACGTAATGCCCATTGGAAGAAGGCAGTCACGGGCTTGAGCGAAAAGTTCTATCTGAGGATTTTAATCAGATAATACATCTTAATGAAGAAAGTAAGAACTATTCATATCACATTATCACGTTGACCAAACATAATCAGCTTACTTTGGGATTGATTTTCCAATCATATTGAACTGAATTTACAGTCATGGATTCCAACCCAGCAGCAATACCTGCATTATTAAGAGGAAAAGGTAAGGTTAGCCAGTAGAGGGACATGAAAGTCGAATATAAGTGAACTAGAATGAAAACTTGCCAACATCGTAGAAGCCAGCTTTAATAGCAGCAGCAACATCCGCGACTGCCTGAAGCCCAGAGGAACATTGTCGATTTACAGTTCTAAGAGGAACTGTGTCTGTTCCATACAAAGGATAGTATTAGTATTAGTCACATGGTGAAAAATGCAATTAAAATGGACCGCTCAAAGAAAGAGTGTAGTAAATTAGATTACCAGGAAAACCAGCATAAAATGCTGCCATCCTGCATTCAATTGCTCTTTGGGATCCTGGAGCTAAGACAGTGCCAACAACAATATCACCAACTTCACTTGGGTCCACTTTTGTCTTATCAATTAATGCCTTCAGTACAAAATCACGAGAAAAGCACAGAATAAATCAGACATAAAAACAAGACTTAACCCACCAGGATTGCTAACTTGGTTAACAAGAGTTATTGTCATAAGCTGTGTAGAGAAAGAAAGAGGAGGAGAAAAAAACAGACAAAAAGAAAAATAAATACCTTAAGAAGAGGTGCTAAGAGGTCCTCCGGAAGTGTATCCTTAAAGCTTCCTCTTTTGGACTTACAAATTGCAGTTCTACAAGCACTAAATAACATAAAAAGCATAAAATGAGTGCACGTAATAATACATATTTTATTGCTTCTGAGGCTTTACATGAGAGGTTTGTGGCATCAGAATTGAGTTGAAAAAAAAATAGCAATCAACTTTAAGTCATTGCAACTTCAAGGGACCCTATTTCCCGAGTAGAAGAGATTGCAGGCATCTCATCACCTTTCAAAGGCACGCTGTGTTTTACGCGGCAACTAAATTCTAATTGATTTTTACAGATTCCGGACTTACAAAGCTACGATTCTCAATCATGAAATGAGATGACCAGCTTATGACGACAAGAGCTTTCAATCTTTAACTAGCTTGGAAGCTTAAATGTCACATTCTTAACCACACCCTAAACCCTAGAATAATACTTTAAAACCACTCTCTCGACGACAATATCAAAAATCATTACGCTGCCAGGAGGTATGATAGTGTACCATAAATCCCCCCATTATTCTTCTTCAAAATAAATACTACTGAAACACAACTTTCAATACAACTGTATCATAGTCGAGACAACTTACAGTATAAATAGACATAATAACTCCTCATAACGGCAACATACAACAGTGATAAAAATTTTCAGCTGTAAACAACAAATATTGAAGTCTACAAGATGGCAAAGTTATCAAATACTTTGGCTCTGGGTACTAATTGTTGAATATGAATATTAAAAACACCGTTCTCTAATAGCTTAAATTTTTGGAGAACAATAGTTGTTTCACATTCTTTAACATAATATCATGTCCTGAGTTCAAATTCCAGGTAATTCCACGTATAGGGCCTATCAAAAAGTCTTGAGGCGGATTGTTGAATAAAAAACATATATATAAGCGCAAGAAACGCTGTTTTCTAATAGCTTAAACTAACAATGGTTATTACACATCCTTTTAACATAAATAACTAGCAAAAAAATCTTTAGCCAGAATTGAAGATGTCAAATTTGACCAGATTTCATCCATTCATAAACAATTCAAAAGATCAGGTTCAGAGAGGATCATAACAATTTGCCATTAATTTCTACCTTAATTAGAATCTTTCGATCTAAAACCTAAACTCTTCTCCAACCAAATTTTAATTTTATTGACCTGGTCCTACTTACTCAAAAAAGAGGGAAAACAAAAAATTGCTAATTATGAAAAAATAAAATAAAAAATTGGCAACATTTTTCACATATCTGGAATCCAAATCTAGCCAAAATTAAACATAACAAATCAAGCTTTTCTACAATATCTACTTACGCCACAACAACGACATCATCGCCGAAGCACGAGCTCCTCTGATACGCCGCGCTATCCCCAGCAGAACAAATCGAACCCTAACCAAAAATCGAACAAAAATAGACAATTATAACTCAAATTAGAGAGAAAAAAAAATCCAAAAAAAACCCCTAAAATTAGGAGAAAAAATGAAGAAAAAAGGAGGGAGGATCAAAACTGAGAGGATTGTGGAAGGATCGGAGGAGGGATGTGGTTGGAGATGGCGGAGGAGGATGCTTTGCCTGTTAATGGCCTTCTCCATGTTTCTCTCTCTCTCTCTATATTTCTCTCTCCCTCTCTGTTTCTTTCTCTCTTTACTTCTTGGGTATAAATGGAAGTAATTATAATAGGGAACTTATAGATGCACTGCATATGTGGGACAGTGATAGTTGGTGTGGAGGCCAAAGTTAATCCCTGAACCCGGTGTATCCATACACTATTGTGTAGACTTATTTTATTTTGATGCACCAATTTTTTTAGACTAAATTATAAAAAAAATATTAATTCTTTCTCTTTTATTTAGCATTATTTACTCCCGTATATTTTGAGACATTCTACTTGTACATCTCAAACACGTTATACATTTTATATTTTATTATAGTACAAACGAGCCAAACTATTTCACATTTGTAGTGCCCGACTATACACTATCGATAGCACCAAATACTTGATTTATCAAATTTTTTATCGTTAAATCTATAATAAAATATAATCAGATGTCTATAATGAAAAAAAAATTTCCATTTGTAAGTCTGTTTTTAGAATAATATAAATTATCATCAAATTATGAATACTAAGATTTTTAAATAAGCAATATCAAATTCTTTATTTTAAATTAGATTAGAGGGTGTTTGATTGTACGTAAAATAGTAAAAATTAGACTTCTGTAAAAAAGAAAAAAAAAATCGGTATTTTATAGTGTTTGGTTTGTAGAAAAAAATAACTTTTTATTAATATTTATTTAGTTGAAAGAAAAAAAATTTATATTTGTTTGGTTCAAAAAAAAAAAAAAAAACAATGAATGAACAAATTTTTACATAGTTTTGAATTTTCGTATTCCACTAAAAATTGACGGAAAACAAAAACATTCCATTTTACTCAAGCGCATAAAAATAAAAACATATATATATATATATGCCTACACATAATAGTATAAAATATTTATTTTTTTTAATAATAATTTTTTTAATTGTTTATTATATATTTGTATTAATTTTTTGAATTTTATTGAAAAATAACTAACTAAGTTTTTTTAAAAAAAAAATTGTCCCATCGACACATAGATTTATCAATTTTTTTGAATTTTCTTAAAAACATAACTTACTAATTTTTTTTAAAAAAAAATAGAATTGGACCAACGAAACGAGATCATTGATAAGATATTGATGTGATTCATAATTTTTTATTATAACTTGGTGAGGTGGTGTATAAAATAAAAAATGGGACTTGTACACAGGGTGCAGGGATTTATTTTCGAGTCGTTCAGTGGGAAAGATGAATTTACCCTGCAGTTTGCACGAGATGCACGAGCAACTGCGTGCGTTGACGAATGGCACGTGACTGTTGACGAATGACACGTGACTCTCTGCTTGTTCAGCCGGGTCAGCGTGTCACCACCGGGCGTGTATGCCGCTCAGACGGATGATTCCGCCGCAGCGGATCAGATAGCAGCAGGTATTATTTTGACCCCTCTATTCACGTTAGAATTTTTCTTGATACTGAAGCATTGCATCCTCTCATCAGTAGAGCGTTTGCATTACGGCATGGGTTAGAAATAGGACCATCAGCATATACACGTGATGTGGTGACCCAGATCTCCGCAGGGCTTCTACAGTGCGATTAGCAGCTTCTGGAGGCCTATGTGGCATGTCGGCGGTGTTTCTGCACCAATTTGGACTCAAGTGATGGACTTCGGGTGTATAATGGATCACGTGAGTGATCGGAGGACCCCGTCGGATGTTTTGATGTGGTTTCGCGCGAAATGATTATTAAAATTGGACTCAGCGCGAAATTTGAGTAAAGAACACTTCTCCGGGAATTTTCGGCAAATTTTAGAAGAGGAATTTGGCAAATCGGACTTCGGATTTGGATTCAGCGCGCGAAAACGGTCAAGATGGACTATTTACTTGTATTTTTCGGAGCCCGGATGACCCGGCACGGATTTCGAGGTGATTGGTACTGTTCCGGCCGCCGGAGGGGCGCCGGCGGCGGCGGCGGGCGGCGGAGCGCGGCGGCTGGCGGCGGCGGAGGTGCGCGGTCCACCGCGGAGGCGTGCACCCGGGCGCTGGCCACGTGGCGCCTCCCGGTTGGCGGGCGCTGTGGGCGCGGTCCACGGGATGGCGCGGGTGCACGGTGGACCCGGGGGTGGACACGTGGCAGATCGGGGTTGGTGCGGCGTTGTGCGCGCGGTCCACGGTGCGGGGAGCTGGTACCTCGGGCCGCGTGCCCGACAGGCACGCGTGGGCGCACGTGGGGCGCGGCGTGGGCGCGTTGACCCGAGGCTCCCGGTGTGGACGCCACGTGTCGTCGCTGGGTTCGGCCACGTGGCGCTTGGCTGTTGGCCCAAACAGCTGTTTGCTGTTTGGGTGTACACGTGGCGGCCTGGGGTTCTTCCGGGCGTGAACAGTAACGGGCCGGGCCCGCTACTGTAGCAGCCCGGAAGTACCAGGCGCCCGAAACTTTGGGCCAAAATTCCAAAGTTCGGATTTTCGGGCTGGGCTTTAAATAGCCGTCTTGAGAGGGAGTTTTGCCCCCTTTCCCGAGCTCCCCTGCCCATGGCCCCTTTAGGAAAGTTGTAGATCTTGGTGTTGTGCATCTTCTGGCAGAGGCCCGGATTTTTTGGAAGCCGCGGTGTCGACGACTTCGGCATCGGAGCGCAGTGTGGCGATTTTTCATCGGAGGCCCGTTATCTTCGCAGTTTGATCTGGGAGGTCTACAGAGCTACTCCGTCAGTATTTTTGGACGATTTCTGCGGCGTTGGAATCACGAGAGGTACGTCTTCGACTTTCGTGTTGATCATCTTGCTGGATTCAGAGTTTATGACACGGTTTTCGAGGCATTTCTAAGCCGCTGTTTTCTGGTGGAGTTTTTGGACAGCGGCCCCTTGCCGGAATTTTATCTCCGCACCCGAGTGTCGGATTGAGACGAGCCTATACACTTTTTGGATCTACTCGTCGCAAGGATTATCATTGTATTTTTCCGGGATTTTTCTGAGGCTTGCCCGAAGGTATACTATTCCCCTTTTATCTGTGTTTGAGTTTACAGTTGTGTGGTTGTGAGTATTTGCGCACCTGTACTGTGGAATTTGTAACTTGGCCTACGGGGCTCGGATTTGGGCGTGCAGGTACCCGTTTCGAAGGTCTCGACGAGACGCTCGCTGTGGTATTTTTATTGGAATTTTTGGAGTTCGTTTTACAGGTGAAAATTTCGCATTAAGGGGACTGTTCCCAGCAGAATTGTGATGCTTGGATTTTATGGAATTAAGTGTAACTTTGGGTTGTGTTTTTGTACCCAGGAGGTATTGATCACTGTTCCTGTATCGTTGGATTGGTGGGTGTGTAGAGGTATCTGTTTCTGGACTGTCTCAGCTGTGCGACTCCGGACAGTTAGCATTTTCAGGTGGGTGGCCTTGTCTCCAAAATTGACAGACTGTGCTTTAAATCTGCTATAGTAGGACTATGCATGATAGTGAAATGCTTGTGCAGCATGTTAGAATGTAGGAATTGCTATTCCTTGTATTATCTGATGGTATTGTCATCTCCTTGCTTTCTACCATCTGTAAATTATAGTTATTGGAACTTGACCTAGCACCCCGTCATATGTTGCATGTGTAACCAGACTAGTAGAAAACCCTCACTTGGGCTAGGGTTATTTCTGCTTTAGACATCCACACTTCTACTTTCCTGGACATAGTGTTCTTCCTCGCCCGGGTAGTGGGCCGAGTGGTCAGGTGTTATCGTTTAGTGTGGGATGCATGTTACACTCGTGCTTGGGAGCAGAGTGGCGTCTGGTAGATGTAGTTGGTTGTTCTTCTGTAGCGGGAGCTGTTTGGGTAGACGGCGGTCCCGAAATGTTTTATTTTTTCTTGTTTTATCTGTCGCCGCTGTGTTAGTGGCAGCGGTAGATCAGTGTTAGCAGGACCTTAAACCCAGAACCTTTTTGGACACACATATGATTTTTGTCAACCAAATATTTTCTTCCAAGCATCGTAGGGTCGCCTGAGTCTGTTCCTGTTTGATTGGACGAAGGCATTAGCTCTTCGAGGCTTAGATATAAAACTTGGTTTCAACTGTTTTCCTAAAAAGAACTAAAAATCATTAAATATGGATTTCTTACAGATCAGATGGCTTCAGTAAGAAATGTCACCTTTTTCCTATAATTAACCACCCGAGATGATTCGAGTGGTCTGGGTTCTAAGGTCTGCATTCTTCTTGGGACGAGAACAACGAGAGGCTATGCCTAAAGCCTGTTCTTGTTTGATTTGGATTGTAGGTTCTAGTCTTTCGGGGTTCCCGGACCCTTCCTCGGGTCAGTGGATGCGATGTTGGCCTGTAGAGGCAGTTGTTCGCAGTGGATGCGACTTTGTGCTATGAGTTGGTAGAGTGTGATCTAGAGGTTGTTTCTCTGATTTAGTGGTGGAGATGGTTCTCCCACTTAGCTTTGAGGATCTTGGGGTTCTGGCAGATCGAGTCGTGGAAGTTTCCCGACTCAGCCATGGTCGTGCTTTATCAGATTGAGTCGTTGAGGGTTCTCCGACTTAGCTGTTTGAGTCGAGGTTCTTTTTCCGACTGAGTTGTGTTTGAGCTTGGAGTTACCGATCTGTTTGATCGTGGATCATAGCCTGCATGAGCCGCATTTGGCTTGACAGAGACACTTTACAGAGATACTTTACAGAGATACTTGAGATGGGTTACTTTGACTCGAGCGGGTCGCTCCCCTCGAGGGCCACTCCGGAGTAGGCGAGGCCGGGTTGTGTACCGGCGTGAGATTGAGCTTTTCTATTGCGACTTGTCGTTGCATTTGTCCCTCTGGCTGTGCTGGTGTTGGCAGTCATGGACGTCCTACGTAAGTCCGCTCCTCCGGGACGTAACGGCAGTAGGTTGGCGCATGTTGGCAGTCATGGACGTCCTACGTAAGTCCGCTCCTCCGGGACGTAACGGCAGTAGGTTGGCGCAGGCTTGACTGGACCTGATGAGGCAGTCAGTTCAGATTGGGTGATCAGAGATGAGAGTTAGTTGTGGCATCATGTTCTTTCTGTACCACTCCTTGAGCATCTAGGTAGAGGCATAGTAGCTGTAGAGTTTACTTTTCCAGCTTTCCTTACAACACTGCTTTTGTTACTTTATGCCTCTAGTGGACTTAGTGGGCAGACCGTCGGGCTTGTTGGCGGCACCCACTGAGAACTACTTGGGACGTAGTTCTCACACCCGTCGTGGTGTCTTTTCCCACAGGAACTTCTACTCTGGTTCCTGTTGTTCCTGTTGCTGATCCTTCTGACCGAGCGAGGGAGTCGCGAGCTAGTTCCCTACCCGTCGTTGGAGTGTAGCGGTACCCCTTCAGAGGAGAGCTTCAGTAGATTAGTTATTTATTTTCCTCCTTTGAGAGACTGTTGTAGTGAGGATTGTTGTATTGTGAGCCTGTACACTGATGTATTTATTGGAGATACCTCCCGGTTGAGTTCTGAGTTTGTTTATGAGGATATTGTATGATTATCATTTTGGGAGACGGACATTGTTGTATTATTTCCAGTTGTACAGTGATTGATTTAGTTATACAGCAGACTTTTTATTTTTAGCTCTGATATCTGTTTAGCTGTAGTACTTCTCTTGCAGGTAGGACGCTTCGCCTATGCGGGTTTGGCATAGGTGGCGGATCTGTTGGCGAGCCGGGTCGCAGTTTCGACCCCGGGGCGTGACAGATTAGAGTGGTATCAGAGCCTAGGTTGTAGGTCATTGAGGACTTAGACACCCTAGGCTTGTGGTTGGACATTAGGATGACTACGTGAGAGTCGTGACTTTTAGCGAGAGTCCTGATCGAGTTTTGTACCTCTCCCAAGAGACGGGATGAGTGATTGGCATGTTTATGCTCCTAAGCGATTATGTTGGCTGCAGACAACATAATGTTGTGGAATTGGTAACATGCCTTAGACTTTCGCTGGATTGGGTCGTATGGTTGTTGTGTCCTGATGTTTGTTATTGTGCAGTGGACTACGATGCCCCTGAGACGTCGTGTAGCGAAGATGGCACATCCCGCATCTGATGAGTAACCCGAGCAGCGGGAGACAGAGCTATCAGAGCAGAGCGAGACCCAAGAGTTATGGATCCAGATGGCACAGATGTCGGAGGCTGTCCGATGCCAGGAGGATGCCATGGAACGTTTGATGCGCTTGTTGGAGCTGAGAGCACAGTTAATTACAGTACCGCTTGAGTGTCCTCCAGTACTCTCTTCCTATGCAGTGGTATCTTCAGTTGTACCAGTGGCGCCGATGGAGCGAGCAGCCCCCTCCGTGCCGACGAGCAGTGCCGAGGCACCGAGGCAGGGTGGATAGTGGATAGTAGCTGAGCTTAGGGACATCATTGATCGATGGAGCCAGTCCCGGCAGTCTGAACCATCCCGATTCATAGGTTTGAGTTGGAGCCTTTGTAGGCAGAATTGGGGTTGGTGGTGATGGAGAGACTCTCGGAGAGCCTCCATGTGCTATGGAGTTTATACAGTTGTCGAACTGCACGCTCCAGGTTTCGAGGGACGAGGCGCATAGGGTATGTTTGACGGGGAATGGTTTGCGCCAGGATACCTTTCAGTTTAGTTGGTCCCTCCGTTTTGAATTATTGACGCTTCGATGGGTAGGCATTGTGTGTGGAGCATGACGCTGCAGTTTCTTTGGATAGGGATCGGCCGCCAGAGGCGAGTTCTGGATATCGGCGCTTGGCGTCGGGTGATGGAGGACAGACTGACCGGCAGAGGCATTTCTCATCTCCGTACCTGGATGGCGAATTTTCGAGATACCAGAGATCGGGTGGACCCCGATGGCAGCATCAGCATCTATATCAGAGTAGCGCAACGGTAGCGTGGATTTGTTATCTGCGGATGACTTTATTCGTCGCCTCAATGTGAGCAGAGACAGAGGTTGTGCTCCCTTGTGGTTTATGTCCTATGCAGTTGAGGCCGCGAGTTATACGGGTGGACTTATTGGTAATTATGGCAGTTCGGCGTTTCGACCTAGTGCTTGGGTTTTGGTTGGCACAGTGCCACAGGATGTTAGACTGCGGGAGGTGAGGACTTTGACCTTCTGCGAGGCAGACGAGAGGAGATTTGGTTGTTGAGGTCGTTAGAGCACAATGGTTATAGCGACAGTGTGAGAGGTGCTTACGGCGGCACCGGGACCCAAAGATATCTCTGTTGCCACGAGATTCCGGGTGTGATTTCACCTGAGCTGTTGATAATGCCGCCGGTTAGGGAGATAGAGATTGAGTTTGGCGTGGTTCGGGGAACCGCGCCACCCTCGACAGCACCTCATTGGATATTGCCAGTAGAGCTGTGAGAGCTGATGGCGCAGTTGCAGGATCTGATGGATCGAGGGGTCTGTTTGACCTAGTGCCACGCCGTTGATATACGGTGGTGATGCCACATCGTTGATACACGATTGTGAGGGCCCTTTTATGGGTCGAGTGTAGACAGGTCCAAGTATTATTCTGGACCTTTTGATGGAATTATACTCCGGCAGTTGTACGATTGATGCAGGTACATATTTTGGAATCATACGGCTGAGTATTTCGCCAAGATGGTGTTCAGGTTACGGTAGGGGCATTATGTTTTAGTAAGGCCAATTGGATTGATTAACGCCCTACCACTCTTTTGGTTTGAGGAATTGTGCTCCAGCTGTACTTGATTGCTTTGGTAACTAGATCCTCCAGGGATATTATGATCTACTCCCTGAGCAGCTGGGAGCATGAGGAGCACTGGTGGATGTGTTACCATGCTGTGTGGATGAAGCTGTATGCCAGGCTATTGAGATACAAGTTTTAGCTTTAGAAGCTTACCTTCTTGGGTCACATTGTGTTAGCCGTAGGAGCGGCGGTGGAATTCCGGCCAATGTGGATGCTATTTGAGATTGGCTGAGATCAACATTTATTGTTGAGGTGAGGAGTTTTTTTGGATTTGGCAGTGCCAGGGGAGCATGGCGAATGGATGATGAGACTGGTACTAGCGCCGATTGCAGCATTGCCAGAGATGGGGGATGGACCTTATGTCAGTGATGCCTCCCATTGTGGCTGTGGAGTTACCATTGGGTTATTCTTGAGCATTTTGTATCACCCCGCTAGGGCCACTGTGGTGGCGGATACCTGGAACCGGAGAGCTATTTGGGGTTGAGTTTGATGATTCCGTTGCTGGCGCTGGGTGGGACCGTTGCGGAACAGGGCTCGAGGTTGTGTCTCTGAGGGTCCCTTTTGACGGTAGACTGTGGTGAAGCAGTCCATGCGATTGGTCAGGATCCGAGAGTGTTTGAGCGAGGACCCTAGCCGATTAGGGCTTCTTTTCTCTGAACGACCGTATGGGGTATGTTTCGGATCGCCTGGTTGAGCTGGCACTAGGGAGCGGTTTTGGTGCGTGCTACCTTGGTTGTTCTCTCTTTTCTCCCAGCCTTTTTCCTTCCACGTCTCAGCTCAGGAGTGTTAGGCTTGTGGATTCCTTGCCCGTGATGGACTCGTTTCCTTTGAGATCTGCGAGTACTTGTGGTACGAGGGATGCCGTTGCAAATTCTGGCTCGTGAGATGAGAGAATTATGCAATTTGGGCCATGCCGTACCTGTGACGCCCCACTTCCCAGGGGGTCACCCATCCTAGAACTACTCTAGCTCTAGCACGCTTAACTCTCATGTTCCTCTTGGATCTTGCTACCATCCAAAATGCTATAGCCGGGTTAGAGATTTAGTCCTATTATATCATTTATATAGAGGACTAATCCAAATTCCGGGGGTGTCACATTCTTCCCCCCTTTAAGCCCTGACGTCCACGTCAGGCTCAAGCACACTCACAAGCACCAGGCGATGTGAGACTCGTCTCGCTAGCGCTAGCCGACCTTGTGAGGAGCTGCACTCCACTCACAACGGTCATTAGCCGGGGAGCCTCGCTCTACCCGCTATATAACCCTGGCTCAGCCGAGACTCATCTCACATTTCCGGCTGGTGAATGGCTCTGATACCAATTGTGACGCCCCACTTCCCAGGGGGTCACCCATCCTAGAACTACTCTAGCTCTAGCACGCTTAACTCTCATGTTCCTCTTGGATCTTGCTACCATCCAAAATGCTATAGCCGGGTTAGAGATTTAGTCCTATTATATCATTTATATAGAGGACTAATCCAAATTCCGGGGGTGTCACAGTACCGGTTGTTGTTGTTGTTGTGGAGTAATCACGGGGAGTGACAGGTGACTTGAGAGCTGGAGACGGCAGTGTTATGTACCTACCCTTGTTTTTGTGGCACCTTTTGGGTTGAGCTAATTTCGAGGACGAAACTTTCTTTTAGTGGGGGAGGATGTGGTGACCCAGATCTCCGCAGGGCTTCTACAGTGCGATTAGCAGCTTCTGGAGGCCCATGTGGCATGTCGGCGGTGTTTCTGCACCAATTTGGACTCAAGTGATGGACTTCGGGTGTATAATGGATCACGTGAGTGATCGGAGGACCCCGTCGGATGTTTTGATGTGGTTTCGCGCGAAATGGTTATTAAAATTGGACTCAGCGCGAAATTTGAGTAAAGAACACTTCTCCGGGAATTTTTGGCAAATTTTAGAAGAGGAATTTTGTAGTGGCCCAAATTCCCATGCAGCGTTCTTCCGATGAATCCACTGTTAGAGCACCTAGCGTTGGTGTATCTGGCCCATGGTGCGTCAATGGGATGCCACAGATGGACCCTGTGTGTTATTATTAGCTGTGTAGGCCTTCGGCTGAGTTTGCCGAAATTTCGGAAAAGAATTAGGCCCAACAGAGGTCGGAAATGGATTCAGCACGGAAAAACGCTTGAAAACGGCTATTTGCTTGTTTATTTCTGAGTCCGGATGCCCAAAAACGGACTCCCGGAAGTTTTCAGTGGAAAATGGTGCATGGGAGGGGCCGTAGACCGCCGGGATGCCACGTGGCGGCCTGTCATTGGCCGGTTCAGGATGCGCGGTCCACAGAGCTGCGCGGCTGGGTGCACAGACCCGGCGCATGGACACGTGGCACCGCCTGATTGGCGGGCGCAAGGCGCGCGGTCTACCGGGTGAGCGCGGCGGTGCATGGACCAATGCGGGGCCACGTGGCAGCCTCCGGTTGGTCGGTGCATGCGGCGCGGTCCACTGAATTCCTGTTGAATGCGTGGACCGGGTGTAGGGGACGCGTGTCGCCCTCTGGTTCGCGGGCGCACCGTGCGCGGCGCACGGAGTCGGGGTCGGTGCCTCGGGGCGCGTGCCCACGTCGGGGCCATGCCGCGCGCCCGGCGCGGCCGCCGACCGGTCAGCGGGTCAACCGGGGTGGACACGTGTCGCCCGCTGATTGGCGGGCGCCAACCGCCTCACTGTGCGGGGGCGGGCCACGTGGCAGCCAGCGGGTGGGCCGAACAGCTGTTTGCTGTTCGGCGGGCCACGTGGCGGCTCCTGGTGGATTCGGGCGTGAACAGTGTTGGGCCCGGCCCAACACTGTAGCCGCCCGAATGTTCCGGGCGCCCGAAATTTTGGGCCCAAAGCCCATTGACTTGTTTTTTCCGGGCTGTTTCGGGTGAGGCCTATAAAAAGGCCTCAAGGGGCCTCGTTTTGAAGCTTTTTCCGAAAGCTTTTCACTTGGAGCCCTTCACCAAAGTTGTTTCTCTCCCTCTTGTGCATCTTTTGGCGGAAGCTCAGGATTTTTGGAGGCCGCGACGACGGCGACTTCTGCATCGGGGTGCGGAGCGACGATCTACTGTTGGAGGCCCATTTCCGTCGCAGTTTAGTCCGGGAGGTCTACCGGGCTACCCCGACATTATTTTTGGACGATTTCTGCGGTGACGGTTTCGTAAGAGGTAAATCTACATTTTTCGTGTTGGACACTTTTTCTGGATCCGAGCTTTTCTTGGGGTTCTGGGTACATTTTTAACCCCCTTTGCGACTGTTGGTTGATTTGGACAGCACCTACTTGTCGGATTTTTATCTCCTCATCCGGACATCGGAATTCGACGTTTCAGGACTCTCTCGACATCTACTCTTCGCGAGGATCGCCGTCATATTTTTATTGGAATTTTTGGAGGAAGTTTTTCAGGTGAAAATTTCGTGTTAGTGGGACTGTTCACCACAGATTTTGGGGAATGTGGAATTTGTGTGAATTAAAGTGTAATTTTGGTGTATGTTTGTACCCAGGAGTTTGTGAGCACCTCTACCGTGATGTTGGCTTGGTGGGATTTGTGATTTGACAGTTGTGGGCTTTCTCAGCTGTGCCATTTTGGACAGTTAGCACTTTCAGGTGGGTGACCTTGCTTCCAAGAACTCTGGACTGTGTACTAATTCTAGGTGTGTAGGATCATGCATGTTAGAAATTGGAGTATTAGCATGTGAAAAACTGTATGTTGTATCTTGTATATCAGTTGTTGAATCTTTTGATTCCGGCACTATGTTAAGTAATGAAATCTTGGAATTTGACCTAGCACCCCTGTCATATGTATCATGTTCAGCCAGTCTGTAGAAAAACTCCAACTTGGGCTAGGTTTTTATTGCTCTAGACATTCCACATCACGATACTTTATTTCACCTTGGACTTAGCTTTTCCTCGCCCAAGTTGTGGGCCGAGAGGTCGGTCGGTTGTGGGATGCATTTGCACTCGTGTCTGGGGACCGAGTGGAGTTGATAGCAGTCTGTAGATTTGATTTCTTTGGGAGAGTGATAGTGATGGTAGATCTGGGTTCTTGGAAACTGTCAGAGAGACAGTGGGTTTCAGCTGTGTAGATTCCAGCTAGTGTGTGAGACAGTGATTTGTTTGGTAGTCGATCTTATTGATCGAAGATTGGATCATAGCCTGCATGAGCCACATTTGAGCTTTACAGTGATACTATACAGTGATACTTATGGGTTACTTTGACTCGAGCGGGTCGCTCCCCTCGAGGGCCACTCCGGAGTAGGCGAGACCGGGTTGTGTACCGGTGTGAGTTTGAGATGTTCCTTAGCGACTTGTCGTCGCGGTGGTCCCTCTGGCTGTGCTTTCGTTGGCAGCCACGGACGCCCTACGTAAGTCCGCTCCTCCGGGACGTAACGGCAGTAGGTTGGCGCAGGTTTGACTGGACCCGTTGTGGCAGTCAGTTTTGATTGGGTGATCAGGGATGAGAGTTAGTTGTGGCATTATGTTCTTTCTGTTCCACTGTTGAGCATCTAGATAGAGGCATAGTAGCTGTAGAGTTACCTTTCCTAGCTCTCCTTATAGCACTGCATATGTTACTTTTGCCTCTGGTAGACTTAGTGGGCAGACCGTCGGGCTTGTTGGCGGCACCCACTGAGAACTACTGTGGGATGTAGTTCTCACACCCGTCGTGGTGTTTTCTCCCCAGGGACTTCTGCTCCAGTTCCTGCAGCTCCTGTTGCTGATCCAGCTCCTTCTGACCAAGGTAAGGGCGTCGCGAGATAGATCCCCTCCTGTCGTCTTCTGTGTGTGAGTAGATGTACCCCAGTTCCATTTTGGTGTGTGTTATGTCGAGTGACTTTTGTAGTGAGGTTTTGAGTTGTACCTTCCTTTCCTGCTTTTATGAGAGACTCCTGTATTCTGGTGAGGATGGTCTGTATATTTAAAAGTTGTAGTCTTATTTTATGTATTTCCTTCCAGCTTTTCTCTTTCAGCTCTGATATCTGCTAGTGTAGATGTTTCTTTGCAGGTTAGTCGCTACGCCTATACGGGGCTTCCCGTACGGGCGGCGGATCTGTTGGCGAGCCGGGGCGCAGTATCGCCCCGGGGCGTGACAGATTAGAGTGGTATCAGAGCCTAGGATGTAGGTCTTGGAGGACTTAGGAACCCTAGGCTTGTGGTTGGACCCTAGGATGACTCGCGTGAGAGCCGTGACTTTAGCGAGAGTCCTGATTGGATTTCTAACTCTCCCGAGCGGTTCGGGGTGAGCGATCGACATGTCTTCCTTCGGTGGCAACTATGTTGGCTGCAGACAACATAGTACTTCGGAAAGGGGGACATGCCTTCTGACTTTCGCTAGATTGGGTCGAGAGATGATTTGGGTTCTGATTGTTTGCCTTGTCCCTCAGGTGGGGATGCCTCCTCGACGCTCGATGGTGACGCGTTCGCAGCCTTCGTCCTCTGAGCCCGAGCAGGAGGACTCGGAGCAGGGACAGCAGAGCGAGGTTTTGGAGCTCCGTGCCCAGGTGGCACAGTTGACTGAGGCGTCTCGACGCCAGGAGGAGGCTGTGAGTCGGTTGACGCTCTTGTTGGAGCAGAGAGCGCAGCCGGCGGTGGTACCCCCTGAGAGTTCTCCGGTGCCTTCTTCCCCTGTGGTGGCACCCCCGGTTGTGCAGCCTGCACCAGCAGTTCCGGCTGAGCCTGTTTCCAGTAGGCCACCGTCTGGGACGACGGGATCTTTGACTTTGGCAGAGCAGCAGGTTTTGGTGGGTCTTTTGTTGAGGTTTCGCAAGTTTGATCCACCCCGCTTTTCGGGCATGAGTGCTGAGCCGTGGGCCGCTGAGTCTTGGGTTACAGCTATGGAGCGCCATTTCGAGAGCCTTTTTATTGATGAGAGGTTTCGAGTTCTGTTGGCTACTCATTTTCTGGAGAGCAACGCCGAGGCATGGTGGCGGCGTGTGCGACCCGCAGGTCCGCCTGGGACCCAGTTTATCTCTTGGGCAGAGTTTCGCGGTATGCTTCTTGGGGCCTTCTTTCCCGAGAGTGTTCGACAGAGCTTGGAGGAGCAGCTGAGGAATCTCCGCCAGGGAGATAGGCCCGTACATGCGTACATAGCCGATTTCAATCGGCTGTTGGCTAGTATGCCCCACGTGGCCAGAGATGAGACCCACCGGATCTACATGTTCGAGAGAGGGTTGCGTCGGGACATTTATCAGTTGGTCCGCTCCCTCAGATTACAGACTTTAGAGGCCTCGATGGAGCAGGCACTTTATGTGGAGGGTGGTGAGGCCGTGATGGCAGAGGTGACTCCAGCCCCCGTTGTGACTCCTGGGGCGAAGCGCCCCGCGCAGTTTGAGGAGGGGCAGTCGAGTAGGCAGGGACCCCCGAGACCACCCCGTTTCCACTCTCAGGGACGGGGGTATCAGGGGCGGCAGAGATCTGGGGGATCTCGTCAGTTCCAGCAGCAGCAGCAGCGTCGACCACCTCGACAGCAGCAGTCTACGCAGCAGCAGCAGTCTTCGCAGCAGCAGCAGACTTCGCGGCAGCCGCGCCCCGACCGTTGTATCATCTGTGGAGGACCGCACTCACCAGCCCAGTGCCCGCAGGGTCGGGACCGCTGCTTCCGTTGCGGGCAGACCGGTCACTTCGCGAGGGCGTGCCCCAGGGCAGGTTACCCAGCTCCTTCATCAGCTTCTGCATCCTTCGTTCCTCGTCAGTCAGCAGGACCTTCGGCGACCTCCGGTAGGCCAGATTTTGCTCCATCGTCCTCGCGACAGCCAGAGCGACATCCCCCGGCGCCGAGCGGTCGAGTCTATGCCGCTCAGGTAGAGGATGCTACAGCAGCAGAGCATGTCGTCGCAGGTATTATTTTGATTTCTGCAGTTCGTACTCGTACTCTCTTTGATACCGGTGCATCGCATTCTTTTATCAGTAGAGCATTTGCATCCCTTCATGGTATAGAGGTAGTTTCTTTATCGCATGCATTAGAGGTTCAGATACCAGATCATGTCTTGCATGTCGAGGAGTATTGTAGGGATTGCCCTGTGCAGTTGGGATCCTGGATTTTGCCGGCAGACTTGCTTGTCTTGCGGCAGCTCCAGGATTTCGACGTCGTGCTAGGTATGGATTGGTTGTCGAGGTACTATGCTGTTATAGACTGCAGAGAGAGGACGGTGACCCTCCGCGAGCCTGGACAGGAGGAGTTTGTCTTCAGAGGCTGCCATAGCACATTCTTTGCGATGACCGTTTCTTCGGCGAGGGCTAGGCGGTTGATTAGTAGGGGCTGCACCGCTTTCTTAGCGACGATTGTGGAGGTGCCTACGGCGGCACTGGGACTCGAGGATATTCCTGTTGTCCGCGAGTTCCCAGATGTGTTTCCCCCTGAGTTGATGACGATGCCGCCGGAGAGGGAGGTGGAGTTTGTGATTGATGTGGTACCGGGAACCGCACCAATCTCGAAGGCGCCTTATAGGATGGCACCTGCCGAGTTGAGGGAGTTGAAGGCCCAGCTTCAGGATCTTATGGATAGGGGCTTTGTCAGGCCTAGTGTTTCTCCGTGGGGAGCGCCAGTTTTATTTGTGAAGAAGAAGGATGGGTCGCTTCGTTTGTGTGTGGATTATCGGGAGTTGAATAAAGTGACCATCCGAACAAGTACCCTCTTCCACGGATAGATGATTTATTTGATCAGTTGCAGGGAGCCACAGTGTTTTCGAAGATTGATCTTCAGTCAGGTTACCACCAGTTGAGGGTGAGGGCCGAGGACATCCCTAAGACGGCTTTTCGATCCCGGTATGGGCATTATGAGTTTACGGTTATGCCGTTTGGTTTGACTAATGCCCCAGCTGCTTTCATGGATTTGATGAACCGGGTATTTCAGCCGTACTTAGACTTGTTTGTGGTTGTGTTCATTGATGACATCTTGATCTACTCCCGAGCGATGTGGATCATGAGGAGCACTTGAGGATAGTGCTGCAGCTTCTACGTGAGAAGAAGCTGTATGCCAAGCTTAAGAAGTGCGAGTTTTGGCTTCGGGAGGTTGCATTCTTGGGCCACTTGGTATCAGCCGCAGGAGTGGCAGTTGACCCGACGAAGATTGATACAGTTCGGGATTGGCCGAGACCGACGACGGTGACTGAGGTCCGGAGCTTTCTGGGCTTGGCTGGCTACTACCGTCGGTTTGTAGAGGGCTTTGCGAAGCTCTCTACTCCCCTGACCTGTTTGACTAGGAAGGGGATGAGGTTCATTTGGACTGAGCAGTGTCAGCGGAGTTTTGAGGAGCTGAAGAAGAGACTGATTTCAGCACCAGTTCTTACACTGCCAGTGATGGGTGATGGCTACGTGATTTACAGTGACGCCTCGCACAGCGGTTTGGGTTGTGTCTTGATGCAGCATGGGAGGGTAATTGCTTATGCTTCACGGCAACTAAAGGATTATGAGAAGAATTACCCTACTCATGATTTAGAGCTGGCAGCTGTGGTGTTCGCATTGAAGTTGTGGCGGCATTACCTCTACGGTGAGCATTGTGAGATCTACACGGATCATAAGAGCTTAAAGTATCTGTTTACTCAAAAGGAGCTGAACCTGAGGCAACGCCGGTGGTTGGAGTTACTGAAGGATTACGATGTGAGTATCCTCTATCATCCCGGCAAGGCCAATGTGGTAGCAGATGCTTTGAGTCGGAGGTCAGTGCAGAGCTTGAGCATGTTGGTCACGCAGCAGGCCCCGTTGATTGAGCAGTTGAGGCGACTCCAGATTGAGGTTGTATCCCCTGGGGTCTCTGCTAGACTGATGTCTATGGTCCTTGCAGCCCACTCTGTTGGACAGGATTAGGGAGACGCAGAGTGAGGACCCCCACTTGGAGAGGATTAGATCACAGATTCAGGCAGATCTTATAGGGGATTTTACAGTGGATAGCTCGGGAGTACTGCGGTACAGGGACCGAGTGTGTGTGCCTTCGGATTCAGAGATCAGAGACCTGATTTTGGGTGAGGCTCATTATACACCTTATACCATTCATCCTGGTGGTACTAAGATGTATAAGGACCTCAAGGCACATTTTTGGTGGTCCGGAATGAAGCGGGACGTTGGAAGATTCGTGGCTCACTGTTTAACTTGCCAGCAAGTGAAAGCAGAGCACCGGGTTCCTGCTGGCAAGTTGCAAAGTCTTCCAATTCCCGAGTGGAAATGGGACCACATCACCATGGACTTTGTTACAGGGCTGCCGAGAGCGCAGAGTGGAGCCGACGCGATTTGGGTTATTGTTGATAGACTCACCAAGTCAGCGCATTTCTTGCCTGTTCAGATGACTTGGTCACTGGAGCGTCTGGCACAGTTGTATTTGGACGAGATAGTGAGGCTACACGGGATACCTGCGTCGATTGTTTCAGATCGGGATCCGAGGTTTGTGTCACGATTCTGGGGGAGTTTACAGTCAGCTTTGGGGACCCAGCTCAGATTCAGCACTGCATTCCACCCACAGACTGATGGCCAGTCTGAGCGCACTATACAGACCCTTGAGGATATGCTGAGAGCGTGCGTTATGGATTTTGGAGGGGGGGTGGTACCGACACTTATCTTTGGTTGAGTTTGCGTACAACAACAGCTATCAGGCGAGCATCCAGATGGCTCCGTTTGAGGCGTTGTATGGACGCAAGTGTCGGTCACCCTTGTATTGGAGTGACGTGGGTGAGAGGAAGACTTTGGGACCTGATCTTCTTTTGGAGGCTGAGGAGAAGGTCAGAGTTGTTCGTCGACACCTTGAGGTAGCCCAGAGTCGTCAGAGGAGTTATGCAGATACTCGACGGCGAGACCTGGAGTTTCAGATTGGTGACCATGTATTCTTAAAGGTCTCGCCTTCGAAAGGGGTCCGGAGATTTGGAGTGCGTGGGAAGCTTAGTCCCCGTTTTGTTGGACCCTTTGAGGTACTTGAGAGGGTAGGCCTGTGGCTTATAGAGTTGCTCTTCCTCCACGTTTGGCCGGTGTACACGATGTTTTTTCATGTCTCAGCCCTGAGGAGATATGTCTTTGATCCGTCGCATGTGGTTGACTTCACTCCCTTGGAGATCGGTGAGGACCTGGTTTACGAGGAGCGGCCGTTGCGGATTCTTGCTCGTGAGGTGAGGGAATTGCGCAACCGGACCATTCCGTATGTGAAGATCTTATGGAGCAATCACGATGAGCGAGAGGCTACTTGGGAGCTAGAGACAGAGATGAGATCTGCTTACCCTTTTCTGTTCGAGACTACTGGTTGAGGTACGCCTGTTCTACCTTACTTCGTTTCGAGGACGAAACTTCCTTTTAGTGGGGGAGGATGTAGTGGCCCAAATCCCATGCAGCGTTCTTCCGATTAATCCACTGTTAGAGCACCTAGCGTTGGTGTATCTGGCCCATGTGCGTCAATGGGATGCCACAGATGGACCTGTGTGTTTAGTATTAGCTGTGGTAGGCCTTCGGCTGAGTTTGCCTGAATTCGAAAGAATTAGGCCCAACAGAGGTCGGAAATGGATTCAGCACGGAGAAAACGCTTGAAAACGGCTATTTGCTTGTTTATTTCTGAGGCGATGCCCAAAAACGACTCCCGGAAGTTTTTCAGTGGAAAATGGTGCATGGGAGGGGGGGCCGTAGACCGCCGGGATGCCACGTGGCGGCCTGTCATTGGCCGGTTCAGGATGCGCGGTCCACAGAGCTGCGCGGCGGGGTGCACAGACCCGGCGCATGGACACGTGGCACCGCCTGATTGGCGGGCGCAAGGCGCGCGGTCTACCGGGTGAGCGCGGCGGTGCATGGACCAATGCGGGGCCACGTGGCAGCCTCGGTTGGTCGGTGCATGCGGCGCGGTCCACTGAATTCTCTGTTGATGCGTGGGTGGTGGACGGGTGTAGGGGACACGTGTCGCCCTCTGGTTCGCGGGCGCAACCGTGCGCGGCGCACGGAGTCGGGGTGGTGCCTCGGGGCGCGTGCCCACGTCGGGGCCATGGCGCGCGCCCGGCGCGGGCCGCCGACCGGTCAGCGGGTCAACGGGGTGGACACGTGTCGCCCGCTGATGGCGGCGCCAACCGCCTCACTGTGCGGGGGCGGGCCACGTGGCAGCCCGGGTGGGTTCTCCGAACAGTGTTTGCTGTTTCGGCGGGCCACGTGGCGGCTCCTGGTGGATTCGGGCGTGAACAGTGTTGGGCCGGCCCAACACTGTAGCCGCCCGAATGTCCGGGCGCCCGAAATTTTGGGCCCAAAGCCCATTGACTTGTTTTTTGGGCTGTTTCGGGTGAGGCCTATAAAAGGCTCAAGGGCCTCGTTTTGAAGCTTTTCCCGAAAGCTTTTCACTTGGAGCCCTTCACCAAAGTTGTTTCTCTCCCTCTTGTGCATCTTTTGGCGGAAGCTCAGGATTTTTGGAGGCCGCGACGACGGCGACTTCTGCATCGGGGTGCGGAGCGACGATTACTGTTGGAGGCCCATTTCCGTCGCAGTTTAGTCCGGAGGGTCTCTGGGCTACCCCGACATTATTTTTGGACGATTTCTGCGGTGACGGTTTCGTAAGAGGTAAATCTATAATTTTTGTTGGACACTTTTCTGGATCCGAGCTTTTCTTGGGGTTTGGGTACATTTTTAACCCCTTTGCGACTGTTGGTTGATTTGGACAGCACCTACTTGTCGGATTTTATCTCTCATCCGGAATCGGAATTCGACGTTTCAGGACTCTCTCGACATCTACTCTTCGCGAGGATCGCCGTCATATTTTATTGGAATTTTTGGAGGAAGTTTGTCAGGTGAAAATTTCGTGTTAATGGGACTGTTCACCACAGATTTGGGGGAATGTGGAATGGTGTGAATTAAGAAGTGTAATTTTGGTGTATGTTTGTACCCAGGGTTTGTGAGCACTTCTACCGTGATGGTGGCTTGGTGGGATTGTGATTGACAGTTGGGGCTTTCTCAGCTGTGCCATTTGGACAGTTGCGCACTTTCAGGTGGGGACCTTGCTTCCAAGAACTCTGGACTGTGTACTAATTCTAGGTGTGAGGATCATGCTGTTAGAAATTGGAGTATTAGCATGTGATAAACTGTATGTGTATCTTGTATATCAGTTGTTGAATCTTTTGAACGTTCTGGGCACTATGTAAGTAAGTGAAATTGGACATTGTGACTAGCAGCCGGCCTGTCATATGTATCATGTTCAGCATCTGTATGAAAAACTAAACTTGGGACTAGGTTTTATTGCTCTAGACATTCACATCACGATACTTATTTCACATTGACTAGCTTTTACTGCCCAAGTTGGTTGGGATGAGAAGGCACGGCGGGTGTGGGGATGCATTTGCACTTCGGGTCTGGGACCGAGTGGAGTTGATAGCATGTCTGTAGATTTGATTTCTTGGGAGGGTGATAGTGATGGTAGACTGGGTCTGGAAACTGTCAGAGAGACAGGGTTGGCAGCTGTGCTACGATGCACAAGCTCGTGTGTGTGACAGGGATTTGTTTGGTCGTCGATTTTTATTGCTGAAGATTGGATCATAGCGGATGCGCCACGATTGAGCTTTACAGTGATACTTACAGTGATACTTATGGGTTACTTTGACGCGAG
>CM055069.1:43744518-43960225 GCA_029204045.2 Tillandsia leiboldiana | reverse complement strand
GGCGGGCCACGGGGCAGCCAGCGGTGGGCCGAACACGTGTTGCTGTTGGCGGGCCACGTGGCGGCGCCTGAAGTCCGGGCGGGAACATGTGTGGGCCCGCCCAACACTGTAGCCGCCCGAATGTTCCGGGGCCGAAATTTGGGCCCAAAGCCCATTGACTTGTTTTTTTCTTTTCCGGGCTGTTTCGGGTGAGGCCTATAAAAAGGCCTCAAGGGGCCTCGTTTTGAAGCTTTTTCCGAAAGCTTTTCACTTGGAGCCCTTCACCAAGTTTTTCTCTCCCCCCTCTTGTGCATCTTTGGCGGAAGCTCAGGATTTTTGGAGGCCGCGACGACGGCGACTTCTGCATCGGGTGCGGAGCGACGATCTACTGTGGAGGCCCATTTCCGTCGCAGTTTAGTCCGGGAGGTCTACCGGCTACCCCACATATTTTGGACGATTCTTTTCTGCGGTGACGGTTTCGTAAGAGTAAATCTACATTTTTCGTGTTGGACACTTTTTCTGGATCCGAGCTTTTCTTGGGGTTCTGGTACATTTTTAACCCCCTTTGCGACTGTTGGTTGATTTGGACAGCACCTACTTGTCGGATTTTTATCTCCTCATCCGGACATCGGAATTCGACGTTTCAGGACTCTATCGACATCTACTCTTCGCGAGGATCGCCGTCATATTTTTATTGGAATTTTTGGAGGAAGTTTTTCAGGTGAAAATTTCGTGTTAGTGGGACTGTTCACCACAGATTTTGGGAATGTGGAATTTGTGTGAATTAAGTGTAATTTTGGTGTATTTTTGTACCCAGGAGTTTGTGAGCACCTCTACCGTGATGTTTGGCTTGGTGGATTTGTGATTTGACAGTTGTGGGCTTTCTCAGCTGTGCCATTTTGGACAGTTAGCACTTTCAGGTGGGTGACCTTGCTTCCAAGAACTCTGGACTGTGTACTAATTCTATGTGTGTAGGATCATGCATGTTAAAATTGGAGTATTAGCATGTGAAAACTGTATGTTGTATCTTGTATATCAGTTGTTGAATCTTTTGATTCCTGCACTATGTTAAGTAATGAAATCTTGGAATTTGACCTAGCACCCCTGTCATATGTATCATGTTCAGCCAGTCTGTAGAAAAACTCCAACTTGGGCTAGGTTTTTATTGCTCTAGACATTCCACATCACGATACTTTATTTCACTTGGACTTAGCTTTTCCTCGCCCAAGTTGTGGGCCGAGAGGTCGGTCGGTTGTGGGATGCATTTGCACTCGTGTCTGGGGACCGAGTGGAGTTGATAGCAGTCTGTAGATTTGATTTCTTTGGGAGTGATAGTGATGGTAGATCTGGGTTCTTGGAAACTGTCAGAGAGACAGTGGGTTTCAGCTGTGTAGATTCCAGCTAGTGTGTGAACAGTGATTTGTTTGGTAGTCGATCTTATTGATCGAGGATTGGATCATAGCCTGCATGAGCCACATTTGAGCTTTACAGTGATACTATACAGTGATACTTATGGGGTTACTTTGACTCGAGCGGGTCGCTCCCCTCGAGGCCACTCCGGAGTAGGCGAGACCGGGTTGTGTACCGGTTGTGAGTTTGAGATGTTCCTTAGCGACTTGTCGTCGCGTGTGCCCTCTGGCTGTGCTTTCGTTGGCAGCCACGGACGCCCTACGTAAGTCCGCTCCTCCGGGACGTAACGGCAGTAGGTTGGCGCAGGTTTTGACTGGACCCGTTGTGGCAGTCAGTTTTGATTGGGTGATCAGGGATGAGAGTTAGTTGTGGCATTATGTTCTTTCTGTTCCACTGTTGAGCATCTAGATAGAGGCATAGTAGCTGTAGAGTTACCTTTCCTAGCTCTCCTTATAGCACTGCATATGTTACTTTTGCCTCTGGTAGACTTAGTGGGCAGACCGTCGGGCTTGTTGGCGGCACCCACTGAGAACTACTGTGGGATGTAGTTCTCACACCCTCGTGGTGTTTTCTCCCCAGGGACTCTGCTCCAGTTCCTGCAGCTCCTGTTGCTGATCCAGCTCCTTCTGACCGAGGTAAGGGCGTCGCGAGATAGATCCCCTCCTGTCGTCTTTGTGTGTGAGTAGATGTACCCCAGTCCATTTTGGTGTGTGTTATGTCGAGTGACTTTTGTAGTGAGGTTTTGAGTTGTACCTTCCTTTCCCTTTTTATGAGAGACTCCTGTATTCTGGTGAGGATGGTCTGTATATTTAAAAGTTGTAGTTTTATTTTATGTATTTTCCTCCAGCTTTTCTCTTTCAGCTCTGATATCTGCTAGTGTAGATGTTTCTTTGCAGGTTAGTCGCTACGCCTATACGGGGCTTCCCGTACGGGCGGCGGATCTGTTGGCGAGCCGGGGCGCAGTATCGCCCCGGGGCGTGACAGATTAGAGTGGTATCAGAGCCTAGGATGTAGGTCTTGGAGGACTTAGGAACCCTAGGCTTGTGGTTGGACCCTAGGATGACTCGCGTGAGAGCCGTGATTTTAGCGAGAGTCCTGATTGGATTTCTAACTCTCCCGAGGGTTTCGGGGTGAGCGATTGACATGTCTTCCTTCGGTGGCAACTATGTTGGCTGCAGACAACATAGTACTTCGAAAGGGGGACATGCCTTCTGACTTTCGCTAGATTGGGTCGAGAGATGATTTGGGTTCTGATTGTTTGCCTTGTCCCTCAGGTGGGGATGCCTCCTCGACGCTCGATGGTGACGCGTTCGCAGCCTTCGTCCTCTGAGCCCGAGCAGGAGGACTCGGAGCAGGGACAGCAGAGCGAGGTTTTGGAGCTCCGTGCCCAGGTGGCACAGTTGACTGAGGCGTCTCGACGCCAGGAGGAGGCTGTGAGTCGGTTGACGCTCTTGTTGGAGCAGAGAGCGCAGCCGGCGGTGGTACCCCCTGAGAGTTCTCCGTGCCTTCTTCCCCTGTGTGGCACCCCCGGTTGTGCAGCCTGCACCAGCAGTTCCGGCTGAGCCTGTTTCCAGTAGGCCACCGTCTGGGACGACGGGATCTTTGACTTTGGCAGAGCAGCAGGTTTTGGTGGGTCTTTTGTTGAGGTTTCGCAAGTTTGATCCACCCCGCTTTTCGGGCATGAGTGCTGAGCCGTGGGCGGCTGAGTCTTGGGTTACAGCTATGGAGCGCCATTTCGAGAGCCTTTTTATTGATGAGAGGTTTCGAGTTCTGTTGGCTACTCATTTTCTGGAGAGCAACGCCGAGGCATGGTGGCGGCGTGTGCGACCCGCAGGTCCGCCTGGGACCCAGTTTATCTCTTGGGCAGTTTCGCGTATGCTTCTTGGGGCCTTCTTTCCCGAGAGTGTTCGACAGAGCTTGGAGGAGCAGCTGAGGAATCTCCGCCAGGGAGATAGGCCCGTACATGCGTACATAGCCGATTTCAATCGGCTGTTGGCTAGTATGCCCCACGTGGCCAGATGAGACCCACCGGATCTACATGTTCGAGAGAGGGTTGCGTCGGGACATTTATCAGTTGGTCCGCTCCCTCAGATTACAGACTTTAGAGGCTCGATGGAGCAGCACTTTATGTGGAGGTGGTGAGGCCGTGATGGCAGAGGTGACTCCAGCCCCCGTTGTGACTCCTGGGGCGAAGCGCCCCGCGCAGTTTGAGGAGGGCAGTCGAGTAGACAGGGACCCCCGAGACCACCCCGTTTCCACTCTCAGGGACGGGGGTATCAGGGGCGGCAGAGATCTGGGGGATCTCGTCAGTTCCAGCAGCAGCAGCGTCGACCACCTCGACAGCAGCAGTCTTCGCAGCAGCAGCAGTCTTCGCAGCAGCAGCAGACTTCGCGGCAGCCGCGCCCCGACCGTTGTATCATCTGTGGAGGACCGCACTCACCAGCCCAGTGCCCGCAGGGTCGGGGCCGCTGCTTCCGTTGCGGGCAGACCGGTCACTTCGCGAGGGCGTGCCCCAGGGCAGGTTACCCAGCTCCTTCATCAGCTTCTGCATCCTTCGTTCCTCGTCAGTCAGCAGGACCTTCGGCGACCTCCGGTAGGCCAGATTTTGCTCCATCGTCCTCGCGACAGCCAGAGCGACATCCCCCGGCGCCGAGCGGTCGAGTCTATGCCGCTCAGGTAGAGGATGCTACAGCAGCAGAGCATGTCGTCGCAGGTATTATTTTGATTTCTGCAGTTCGTACTCGTACTCTCTTTGATACCGGTGCATCGCATTCTTTTATCAGTAGAGCATTTGCATCCCTTCATGGTATAGAGGTAGTTTCTTTATCGCATGCATTAGAGGTTCAGATACCAGATCATGTCTTGCATGTCGAGGAGTATTGTAGGGATTGCCCTGTGCAGTTGGGATCCTGGATTTTGCCGGCAGACTTGCTTGTCTTGCGGCAGCTCCAGGATTTCGACGTCGTGCTAGGTATGGATTGGTGTTCGAGGTACTATGCTGTTATAGACTGCAGAGAGAGGACGGTGACCCTCCGCGAGCCTGGACAGGAGGAGTATGTCTTCAGAGGCTGCCATAGCACATTTCTTTGCGATGACCCGTTTCTTCGGCGAGGGCCTAGGCGGTTGATTAGTAGGGGCTGCACCGCTTTCTTAGCGACGATTGTGGAGGTGCCTACGGCGGCACTGGGACTCGAGGATATTCCTGTTGTCCGCGAGTTCCCAGATGTGTTTCCCCCTGAGTTGATGACGATGCCGCCGGAGAGGGAGGTGGAGTTTGTGATTGATGTGGTACAGGGAACCGCACCAATCTCGAAGGCGCCTTATAGGATGGCACCTGCCGAGTTGAGGGAGTTGAAGGCCCAGCTTCAGGATCTTATGGATAGGGGCTTTGTCAGGCCTAGTGTTTCTCCGTGGGGAGCGCCAGTTTTATTTGTGAAGAAGAAGGATGGTCGCTTCGTTTGTGTGTGGATTATCGGGAGTTGAATAAAGTGACCATCCGGAACAAGTACCCTCTTCCACGGATAGGATGATTTATTTGATCAGTTGCAGGGAGCCACAGTGTTTTCGAAGATTGATCTTCAGTCAGGTTACCACCAGTTGAGGGTGATGGGCCGTAGGAATCCCTAAGACGGCTTTTCGATCCGGTATGGGCATTATGAGTTTACGGTTATGCCGTTTTGGTTTGGACTAATGCCCCAGCTGCTTTCATGGATTTGACTGAACGGGTATTTCAGCCGTACTTAGGACTTGTTTGTGGTTTGTGTTCATTGATGACATCTTGATCTACTCCCGGAGCGATGTGGATCATGAGGAGCCACTTGAGGATAGTGCTTGCAGCTTCTACGTGAGAAGAAGCTGTATGCCAAGCTTAAGAAGTGCGAGTTTTGGCTTCGGGAGGTTGCCATTCTTGGGCCACTTGGTATCAGCCGCAGGAGTGGCAGTTGACCCGACGAAGATGATACAGTTCGGGATTGGCCGAGACCGACGACGGTGACTGAGGTCCGGAGCTTTATGGGCTTGGCTGGCTACTACCGTCGGTTTGTAGAGGCTTTGCGAAGCTCTCTACTCCCCTGACCTGTTTGACTAGGAAGGGATGAGGTTCATTTGGACTGAGCAGTGTCAGCGGAGTTTTTGAGGAGCTGAAGAAGAGACTGATTTCAGCACCAGTTCTTACACTGCCAGTGATGGGGATGGCTACGTGATTTACAGTGACGCCTCGCACAGCGGTTTTGGGTTGTGTCTTGATGCAGCATGGGAGGGTAATATGCTTATGCTTCACGGCAACTAAAGGATTATGAGAAGAATTACCCTACTCATGATTTAGAGCTGGCAGCTGTGGTTGTTCGCATTGAAGTTGTGGCGGCATTCCTCTACGGTGAGCATTGTGAGATCTACACGGATCATAAGAGCTTAAAGTATCTGTTTACTCAAAAGGAGCTGAACCTGAGCAACGCGGTGGTTGGAGTTACTGAAGGATTACGATGTGAGTATCCTCTATCATCCCGGCAAGGCCAATGTGGTAGCAGATGCTTTGAGTCGGAGGTCAGTGCAGAGCTTGAGCATGTTGGTCACGCAGCAGGCCCCGTTGATTGAGCAGTTGAGGCGACTCCAGATTGAGGTTGTATCCCTGGGGTCTCTGCTAGACTGATGTCTATGGTCTTGCAGCCCACTCTGTTGGACAGGATTAGGGAGACGCAGAGTGGGACCCCCAACTTGGAGAGGATTAGATCACCGATTCAGGCAGATCTTATAGGGGATTTTACAGTGGATAGCTCGGGAGTACTGACGGTACAGGGACCGAG
This sequence comes from Tillandsia leiboldiana, assembly GCA_029204045.2. Taxonomy (NCBI): domain Eukaryota; kingdom Viridiplantae; phylum Streptophyta; class Magnoliopsida; order Poales; family Bromeliaceae; genus Tillandsia; species Tillandsia leiboldiana. The sequence continues at coordinate 43,954,034 of CM055069.1, read as the reverse complement.
TGTGTGTGCCTTCGGATTCAGAGATCAGAGACCTGATTTTGGGTGAGGCTCATTATAACCTTATACCATTCTCCTGGTGGTACTAAGATGTATAAGGACCTCAAGGCACATTTTGGTGGGTCCGGAATGAAGCGGACGTTGGAAGATTCGTGGCTCACTGTTTAACTTGCCAGCAAGTGAAAGCAGAGCACCGGGTTCCTGCTGGCAAGTTGCAAAGTCTTCCAATTCCCGAGTGGAAATGGGACCACATCACCATGGGACTTTGTTACAGGGCTGCCGAGAGCGCAGAGTGGAGCCGACGCGATTTGGGTTATTGTTGATAGGACTCACCAAGTCAGCGCATTTCTTGCCTGTTCAGATGACTTGGTCACTGGAGCGTCTGGCACAGTTGTATTTGGACGAGATAGTGAGGCTACACGGGATACCTGCGTCGATTGTTTCAGATCGGGATCCGAGGTTTGTGTCACGATTCCTGGGGGAGTTTACAGTCAGCTTTGGGGACCCAGCTCAGATTCAGCACTGCATTCCACCCACAGACTGATGGCCAGTCTGAGCGCACTATACAGACCCTTGAGGATATGCTGAGAGCCGTGCGTTATGGATTTTGGAGGGGGGGGGTGGTCCGACACTTATCTTTGGTTGAGTTTGCGTACAACAACAGCTATCAGGCGAGCATCCAGATGGCTCCGTTTGAGGCGTTGTATGGACGCAAGTGTCGGTCACCCTTGTATTGGAGTGACGTGGGTGAGAGGAAGACTTTGGGACCTGATCTTCTTTTGGAGGCTGAGGAGAAGGTCAGAGTTGTTCGTCGACACCTTGAGGTAGCCCAGAGTCGTCAGAGGAGTTATGCAGATACTCGACGGCGAGACCTGGAGTTTCAGATTGGTGACCATGTATTCTTAAAGGTCTCGCCTTCGAAAGGGGTCCGGAGATTTGGAGTGCGTGGGAAGCTTAGTCCCCGTTTGTTGGACCCTTTGAGGTACTTGAGAGGGGTAGGGCCCTGTGGCTTATAGAGTGCTCTTCCTCCACGTTTGGCCGGTGTACACGATGTTTTTCATGTCTCAGCCCTGAGGAGATATGTCTTTGTCCGTCGCATGTGGTTGACTTCACTCCCTTGGAGATCGGTGAGGACCTGGTTTACGAGGAGCGGCCGTTGCGGATTCTTGCTCGTGAGGTGAGGGAATTGCGCAACCGGACCATTCCGTATGTGAAGATCTTATGGAGCAATCACGATGAGCGAGAGGCTACTTGGGAGCTAGAGACAGAGATGAGATCTGCTTACCCTTTTCTGTTCGAGACTACTGGTTGAGGTACGCCTGTTCTACCTACTTCGTTTCGAGGACGAAACTTCCTTTTAGTGGGGGAGGATGTAGTGGCCCAAATTCCCATGCAGCGTTCTTCCGATGAATCCACTGTTAGAGCACCTAGCGTTGGGTATCTGGCCCATGGTGCGTCAATGGGATGCCACAGATGGACCCTGTGTGTTATTATTACGTGTGTAGGCCTTCGGCTGAGTTTGCCGAAATTTCGGAAAAGATTAGGCCCAACAGAGGTCGGAAATGGATTCAGCACGGAAAAAAACGCTTGAAACGGCTATTTGCTTGTTTTATTTTCTGAGTCCGGATGCCCAAAACGGACTCCGGAAGTTTTCAGTGGAAAATGTGCATGGGAGGGGCCGTAGACCGCCGGGATGCACGTGGCGGCCTGTCATGCCGGTTCAGGATGCGACGGGATCCACAGAGCTGCGCGGCTGGGTGCACAGACCCGGCGCATGGACACGTGGCCACCGCCTTGATTGGCGGGCGCAAGGCTCGCGGTCTACCGGGTGAGCGCGGCGGTGCATGGACCAATGCGGGGCCACGTGGCAGCCTCCGGTTGGTCGGGTGCATTCGGCGCGGTCCACTGAATTCCTGTTGAATGCGTGGACCCGGGTGTAGGGGACGCGTGTCGCCCTCTGGTTCGCAGGGCGCACCGTGCGCGGCGCACGGAGTCGGGGTCGGTGCCTCGGGGCGCGTGCCCACGTCGGGGCCATGCCGCGCGCCCGGCGCGGCCGCCGACCGGTCAGCGGGTCAACCGGGGTGGACACGTGTCGCCCGCTGATTGGCGGGCGCCAACCGCCTCACTGTGCGGGGGCGGGCCACGTGGCAGCCAGCGGGTGGGCCGAACAGCTGTTTGCTGTTCGGCGGGCCACGTGGCGGCTCCTGGTGGATTCGGGCGTGAACAGTGTTGGGCCCGGCCCAACACTGTAGCCGCCCGAATGTTCCGGGCGCCCGAAATTTTGGGCCCAAAGCCCATTGACTTGTTTTTTCCGGGCTGTTTCGGGTGAGGCCTATAAAAAGGCCTCAAGGGGCCTCGTTTTGAAGCTTTTTCCGAAAGCTTTTCACTTGGAGCCCTTCACCAAAGTTGTTTCTCTCCCTCTTGTGCATCTTTTGGCGGAAGCTCAGGATTTTTGGAGGCCGCGACGACGGCGACTTCTGCATCGGGGTGCGGAGCGACGATCTACTGTTGGAGGCCCATTTCCGTCGCAGTTTAGTCCGGGAGGTCTACCGGGCTACTCCGACATTATTTTTGGACGATTTCTGCGGTGACGGTTTCGTAAGAGGTAAATCTACATTTTTCGTGTTGGACACTTTTTCTGGATCCGAGCTTTTCTTGGGGTTCTGGGTACATTTTTAACCCCCTTTGCGACTGTTGGTTGATTTGGACAGCACCTACTTGTCGGATTTTTATCTCCTCATCCGGACATCGGAATTCGACGTTTCAGGACTCTCTCGACATCTACTCTTCGCGAGGATCGCCGTCATATTTTTATTGGAATTTTTGGAGGAAGTTTTTAGGTGAAAATTTCGTGTTAGTGGGACTGTTCACCACAGATTTTGGGGAATGTGGAATTTGTGTGAATTAAAGTGTAATTTTGGTGTATGTTTGTACCCAGGAGTTTGTGAGCACCTCTACCGTGATGTTGGCTTGGTGGGATTTGTGATTTGACAGTTGTGGGCTTTCTCAGCTGTGCCATTTTGGACAGTTAGCACTTTCAGGTGGGTGACCTTGCTTCCAAGAACTCTGGACTGTGTACTAATTCTAGGTGTGTAGGATCATGCATGTTAGAAATTGGAGTATTAGCATGTGAAAAACTGTATGTTGTATCTTGTATATCAGTTGTTGAATCTTTTGATTCCGGCACTATGTTAAGTAATGAAATCTTGGAATTTGACCTAGCACCCCTGTCATATGTATCATGTTCAGCCAGTCTGTAGAAAAACTCCAACTTGGGCTAGGTTTTTATTGCTCTAGACATTCCACATCACGATACTTTATTTCACCTTGGACTTAGCTTTTCCTCGCCCAAGTTGTGGGCCGAGAGGTCGGTCGGTTGTGGGATGCATTTGCACTCGTGTCTGGGGACCGAGTGGAGTTGATAGCAGTCTGTAGATTTGATTTCTTTGGGAGAGTGATAGTGATGGTAGATCTGGGTTCTTGGAAACTGTCAGAGAGACAGTGGGTTTCAGCTGTGTAGATTCCAGCTAGTGTGTGAGACAGTGATTTGTTTGGTAGTCGATCTTATTGATCGAAGATTGGATCATAGCCTGCATGAGCCACATTTGAGCTTTACAGTGATACTATACAGTGATACTTATGGGTTACTTTGACTCGAGCGGGTCGCTCCCCTCGAGGGCCACTCCGGAGTAGGCGAGACCGGGTTGTGTACCGGTGTGAGTTTGAGATGTTCCTTAGCGACTTGTCGTCGCGGTGGTCCCTCTGGCTGTGCTTTCGTTGGCAGCCACGGACGCCCTACGTAAGTCCGCTCCTCCGGGACGTAACGGCAGTAGGTTGGCGCAGGTTTGACTGGACCCGTTGTGGCAGTCAGTTTTGATTGGGTGATCAGGGATGAGAGTTAGTTGTGGCATTATGTTCTTTCTGTTCCACTGTTGAGCATCTAGATAGAGGCATAGTAGCTGTAGAGTTACCTTTCCTAGCTCTCCTTATAGCACTGCATATGTTACTTTTGCCTCTGGTAGACTTAGTGGGCAGACCGTCGGGCTTGTTGGCGGCACCCACTGAGAACTACTGTGGGATGTAGTTCTCACACCCGTCGTGGTGTTTTCTCCCCAGGGACTTCTGCTCCAGTTCCTGCAGCTCCTGTTGCTGATCCAGCTCCTTCTGACCGAGGTAAGGGCGTCGCGAGATAGATCCCCTCCTGTCGTCTTCTGTGTGTGAGTAGATGTACCCCAGTTCCATTTTGGTGTGTGTTATGTCGAGTGACTTTTGTAGTGAGGTTTTGAGTTGTACCTTCCTTTCCTGCTTTTATGAGAGACTCCTGTATTCTGGTGAGGATGGTCTGTATATTTAAAAGTTGTAGTCTTATTTTATGTATTTCCTTCCAGCTTTTCTCTTTCAGCTCTGATATCTGCTAGTGTAGATATTTCTTTGCAGGTTAGTCGCTACGCCTATACGGGGCTTCCCGTACGGGCGGCGGATCTGTTGGCGAGCCGGGGCGCAGTATCGCCCCGGGGCGTGACAAATTTGGCAAATCGGACTTCGGATTTGGATTCAGCGCGCGAAAACGGTCAAGATGGACTATTTACTTGTATTTTTCGGAGCCCGGATGACCCGGCACGGATTTCGAGGTGATTGGTACTGTTCCGGCCGCCGGAGGGGCGCCGGCGGCGGCGGCGGGCGGCGGAGCGCGGCGGCTGGCGGCGGCGGAGGTGCGCGGTCCACCGCGGAGGCGAGCACCCGGGCGCTGGCCACGTGGCGCCTCCCGGTTGGCGGGCGCTGTGGGCGCGGTCCACGGGATGGCGCGGGTGCACGGTGGACCCGGGGGTGGACACGTGGCAGATCGGGGTTGGTGCGGCGTTGTGCGCGCGGTCCACGGTGCGGGGAGCTGGTACCTCGGGCCGCGTGCCCGACAGGCACGCGTGGGCGCACGTGGGGCGCGGCGTGGGCGCGTTGACCCGAGGCTCCCGGTGTGGACGCCACGTGTCGTCGCTGGGTTCGGCCACGTGGCGCTTGGCTGTTGGCCCAAACAGCTATTTGCTGTTTGGGTGTACACGTGGCGGCCTGGGGTTCTTCCGGGCGTGAACAGTAACGGGCCGGGCCCGCTACTGTAGCAGCCCGGAAGTACCGGGCGCCCGAAACTTTGGGCCAAAATTCCAAAGTTCGGATTTTCGGGCTGGGCTTTAAATAGCCGTCTTGAGAGGGAGTTTTGCCCCCTTTCCCGAGCTCCCCTGCCCATGGCCCCTTTAGGAAAGTTGTAGATCTTGGTGTTGTGCATCTTCTGGCAGAGGCCCGGATTTTTTGGAAGCCGCGGCGTCGACGACTTCGGCATCGGAGCGCAGTGTGGCGATTTTTCATCGGAGGCCCGTTATCGTCGCAGTTTGATCTGGGAGGTCTACAGAGCTACTCCGTCAGTATTTTTGGACGATTTCTATGGCGTTGGAATCACGAGAGGTACGTCTTCGACTTTCGTGTTGATCATCTTGCTGGATTCAGAGTTTATGACACGGTTTTCGAGGCATTTCTAAGCCGCTGTTTTCTGGTGGAGTTTTTGGACAGCGGCCCCTTGCCGGAATTTTATCTCCGCACCCGAGTGTCGGATTGAGATGAGCCTATACACTTTTTGGATCTACTCGTCGCAAGGATTATCATTGTATTTTTCCGGGATTTTTCTGAGGCTTGCCCGAAGGTATACTATTCCCCTTTTATCTGTGTTTGAGTTTACAGTTGTGTGGTTGTGAGTATTTGCGCACCTGTACTGTGGAATTTGTAACTTGGCCTACGGGGCTCGGATTTGGGCGTGCAGGTACCCGTTTCGAAGGTCTCGACGAGACGCTCGCTGTGGTATTTTTATTGGAATTTTTGGAGTTCGTTTTACAGGTGAAAATTTCGCATTAAGGGGACTGTTCCCAGCAGAATTGTGATGCTTGGATTTTATGGAATTAAGTGTAACTTTGGGTTGTGTTTTTGTACCCAGGAGGTATTGATCACTGTTCCTGTATCGTTGGATTGGTGGGTGTGTAGAGGTATCTGTTTCTGGACTGTCTCAGCTGTGCGACTCCGGACAGTTAGCATTTTCAGGTGGGTGGCCTTGTCTCCAAAATTGACGGACTGTGCTTTAAATCTGCTATAGTAGGACTATGCATGATAGTGAAATGCTTGTGCAGCATGTTAGAATGTAGGAATTGCTATTCCTTGTATTATCTGATGGTATTGTCATCTCCTTGCTTTCTACCATCTGTAAATTATAGTTATTGGAACTTGACCTAGCACCCCGTCATATGTTGCATGTGTAACCAGACTAGTAGAAAACCCTCACTTGGGCTAGGATTATTTCTGCTTTAGACATCCACACTTCTACTTTCCTGGACATAGTGTTCTTCCTCGCCCGGGTAGTGGGCCGAGTGGTCAGGTGTTATCGTTTAGTGTGGGATGCATGTTACACTCGTGCTTGGGAGCAGAGTGGCATCTGGTAGATGTAGTTGGTTGTTCTTCTGTAGCGGGAGCTGTTTGGGTAGACGGCGGTCCCGAGATGTTTTATTTTTTCTTGTTTTATCTGTCGCCGCTGTGTTAGTGGCAGCGGTAGATCAGTGTTAGCAGGACCTTAAACCCAGAACCTTTTTGGACACACATATGATTTTTGTCAACCAAATATTTTCTTCCAAGCATCGTAGGGTCGCCTGAGTCTGTTCCTGTTTGATTGGACGAAGGCATTAGCTCTTCGAGGCTTAGATATAAAACTTGGTTTCAACTGTTTTCCTAAAAAGAACTAAAAATCATTAAATATGGATTTCTTACAGATCAGATGGCTTCAGTAAGAAATGTCACCTTTTCCTATAATTAACCACCCGAGATGATTCGAGTGGTCTGGGTTCTAAGGTCTGCATTCTTCTTGGGACGAGAACAACGAGAGGCTATGCCTAAAGCCTGTTCTTGTTTGATTTGGATTGTAGGTTCTAGTCTTTCGGGGTTCCCGGACCCTTCCTCGGGTCAGTGGATGCGATGTTGGCCTGTAGAGGCAGTTGTTCGCAGTGGATGCGACTTTGTGCTATGAGTTGGTAGAGTGTGATCTAGAGGTTGTTTCTCTGATTTAGTGGTGGAGATGGTTCTCCCACTTAGCTTTGAGGATCTTGGGGTTCTGGCAGATCGAGTCGTGGAAGTTTCCCGACTCAGCCATGGTCGTGCTTTATCAGATTGAGTCGTTGAGGGTTCTCCGACTTAGCTGTTTGAGTCGAGGTTCTTTTTCCGACTGAGTTGTGTTTGAGCTTGGAGTTACCGATCTGTTTGATCGTGGATCATAGCCTGCATGAGCCGCATTTGGCTTGACAGAGATACTTTACAGAGATACTTTACAGAGATACTTGAGATGGGTTACTTTGACTCGAGCGGGTCGCTCCCCTCGAGGGCCACTCCGGAGTAGGCGAGGCCGGGTTGTGTACCGGCGTGAGATTGAGCTTTTCTATTGCGACTTGTCGTTGCATTTGTCCCTCTGGCTGTGCTGGTGTTGGCAGTCATGGACGTCCTACGTAAGTCCGCTCCTCCGGGACGTAACGGCAGTAGGTTGGCGCATGTTGGCAGTCATGGACGTCCTACGTAAGTCCGCTCCTCCGGGACGTAACGGCAGTAGGTTGGCGCAGGCTTGACTGGACCTGATGAGGCAGTCAGTTCAGATTGGGTGATCAGAGATGAGAGTTAGTTGTGGCATCATGTTCTTTCTGTACCACTCCTTGAGCATCTAGGTAGAGGCATAGTAGCTGTAGAGTTTACTTTTCCAGCTTTCCTTACAGCACTGCTTTTGTTACTTTATGCCTCTAGTGGACTTAGTGGGCAGACCGTCGGGCTTGTTGGCGGCACCCACTGAGAACTACTTGGGACGTAGTTCTCACACCCGTCGTGGTGTCTTTTCCCACAGGAACTTCTACTCTGGTTCCTGTTGTTCCTGTTGCTGATCCTTCTGACCGAGCGAGGGAGTCGCGAGCTAGTTCCCTACCCGTCGTTGGAGTGTAGCGGTACCCCTTCAGAGGAGAGCTTCAGTAGATTAGTTATTTTATTTTCCTCCTTTGAGAGACTGTTGTAGTGAGGATTGTTGTATTGTGAGCCTGTACACTGATGTATTTATTGGAGATACCTCCCGGTTGAGTTCTGAGTTTGTTTATGAGGATATTGTATGATTATCATTTTGGGAGACGGACATTGTTGTATTATTTCCAGTTGTACAGTGATTGATTTAGTTATACAGCAGACTTTTTATTTTTAGCTCTGATATCTGTTTAGCTGTAGTACTTCTCTTGCAGGTAGGACGCTTCGCCTATGCGAGTTTGGCATAGGTGGCGGATCTGTTGGCGAGCCGGGTCGCAGTTTCGACCCCGGGGCGTGACACGTGAGGTTCAGGTTCACGGACTTGTGCTGCATGTAGTGGAGTATTGTCGGTCCAGCCCAGTGTAGTTCGAACCTTAGTTATGCCTACAGATTTTTGGTCTTTTGTTAGCTCCAGGATTTTAGTGTGATGTTAGGCATGTACTGATCATCCCGACATTTATGCTACTATTGATTATAGTGTGAGGATAGTGACCCATCAGGAGCCGGGCCAGGAGGAGTGTGAGGGGTGAGTTGTCGTTGATACACGACTGTGAGTTGTCGTTGATACACTACTGTGAGTTTGTCGTTGATACACGATGATGAGAGTGGGTTATATATAGTGATACTTTTCATAGTGGATTTGGGCATGCTTTGGTACGGTATGGAACTAGCCGTAGCAGGAACAACTTCAACACCTCTCTCCTTCTTTTTTACTCCTTTACGTCGAGATTTGCGAACAGATCAAAAATTTCAAAAGACTGCACCAGAAATGGAGAAAGTGCTGGAGCATATTCTTGTTTGATAGGGTGAAGGCACTAACCTTTCGAGATTTTCGGACTTTTCGTTATTTTCGGATAGTTTTCCGAACTGAGAGTGGGGGTTGGTATTGTTCCTGATGTGGGCTCCTTTCTTTCGTGGGTAGTTGTGTGGATGTGAGTGCAGAACGGTGGATTCGATTGTTGGTTGATTTGAATTGGCAGAGGAGTTGTTAAAGAATTATGATTTGAGTATACAATATCACCCTGGCATAGCGGATTTGGTCGCAGGTATCTTGAGTAGACGAGCAATGTATTCATTGAGCTTGATGAGCACCCAACAGAGGCCACAGATAGAGCAGTTGAGACGTTTTGATATTGAGACTGTTTTCCCTTGTGGGTTTCAGCAAGACTTACGTCTTTAGTCTTGCAGCCCACTCTATTGGTTGAGATCAGAGAGAAATAGAGTATGGACCCCTACCTTGAGAGGATTTGAGAACAGATTCAGCAAGGTCAGAGTAGGGATTCTGCTATTGATGCATCAAGAATACTGAGGTACAAGGACAGTGCTGATATGCCCATGGATTCAGATATTAGAGAGTAGATACTTGATACCTCTGGGCACAATTTTGATGGACAGTGAAGACACACCATTCAGACTCGTGATCGATGACATGAGGACTTCATATCCCTACTTGTTAAAGACTTTTCCCCTGAGGAATGTTTAGTTTCGAGAACGAAACCTTTTGTAGTGGTGGAGGATGTGAAGACCTGAATTTATGTGGTTTGGTTTGTTGGTGGATCGGTGGCTTGACAACACCTTTTCGGTGTGTCGGAGTTGTCGGCTCACAAAACAAACACGAAAAACGAATTCAGCGCGAAAAACTGCAAGAAATACACTAATTTGGTGTATTTGCAGGTTGAGGGTTCGGACCCTCAAATTGAAGGTCCGGACCTCTCTATAGACCGGGCTCACGGCGGGGTGGCGTAGGCGGGCGTACGGGCGTTGCGCCAACGCGCGTGGGTGCGCGCTAGCGCAACGCACGCATGGCGCATTCTCGCGCTGGGCGGGGCCGTCGTGGCACGCGCGCCTTGCGCTGCGTGTCCCAGCGGAGCGGGCCGGGCCCGAGAGCCGGTTGCGCTCGGATCCGACAAGGGGCTTAGGTGTGTGTGTGGGTGAGTTCTTGTGGACCTTTGGAGCATGTTAGGGGGTTTTTGAGGCTATAAATTACACCACTTGGACTGCAATTGATCTTTTTAATCCCTAGCCTCTTTCCCACTCTGTTGTGAGGAGAATTGAGAGGATTTTACATCTTCTTCTCCATCCAAAAGCCACCATTGTTGGAGCTTGGAGCTTGCTACTTGAGTTGGCCATTTCGTCACCTTTTCTTCAAAATGGCCTCCAAAGCTGTGGGAGTGGAATTTCGAGGTGATTTTTGTAGGGATTTCTTCAGGACTTCAAGATCTACAACTTTGATATTTGGAGGGAACTCTGGATTGGACTCTAGACTAGATAACTTTTGTGATCTTTGAGACCTTTGTCCACAGTATGAGATTCTGAACAGTACTTGGTATTTCTCTTTCTTTGGACAGTACAAGTGGAGTTTTTAGTTGATTCTTGAGGTAAAATCTTTAGCACTCGAATCTTTACAACTTTTCTATTTGTGAGAAGCTCCAATTTGGACTTTAAGTCAGGCAAATTAAGTCATCTTTGAGGTATTTGTGCACAGCCTGAAGTTTTGAACAAGTTTTGGGCAATACTCAGTGTTTTCCCTTCTCTTGACAGTAGAGATAGAGTTTCGAGTTGATTTTTGTGGGAGAATATTCATGACTTGATGCCCTACAACTTTGGTATTGAAATGAGAAGCTAATTCTAGCATCTAACTAGGTATGTACACCCATCTTTGAAACCTTGTGTACAGTTTTCAGTTTTGGACAGTTTGGAGTAAAGATGTAATTTTTCTTTCTTCCCTTTATGAAATGGAGAATTACAAAGTTGGGTGATCTTCTAGACTTCAAGAAGAATATTTTGACATCTTAATCTCGAAATTTGGATGACAATTGATATACTATCTTTAACCTTCTTCTCAGACTAAGTGTTACTGAAATCTGCATGCTTAATTGAAATACCTTGCTTTGCTATTTGAATGTTGGAATTAAAGTTATGGTTAATTATGGTATGATGGTTAATCTAAGTGGTGGAATGCAATCTCAAGAACATGCTGAACAATTCCTCTATTAGTTTGAACTTGTAATTATGTTTAAATGGAGAGTTATAACTAGTTGAATTCAGCTCATGGTTATATGCAGAATTTTTGAACAGCATTGATATACTTTTGATTTGGGCTAAATTAAGGGATTTAAATGTAGCTTTTTGTGAGCCTCTTGATATTTCTAAGTTATTTGTGAACCTAAGAATCACTTTTGGGCTTTGGCATTGAAGTTTATTGAGGCATATATAGCAGTTTTTTATTCCTTCATTACTTGTTCGAATTGCTGAAATTCTACGCAGCTAGTGATGTTTCTATTATAACTTTCAATCCGACTGGGGTTTTGCGGCGATTTCAGGTTTGTTGGAAAACTGAGAACTTGAAGAGTGTGCTCACCAAAAATCAGATTGATCGGGCTTCAGATCAGCAAGCAAACAAATGGGTTATTGAGCACATCGAAATTGCGGCCTACAAGTCGACTCAACCAAAAGTGCAACCTTGTGTGATGTTTACTATTTATAGTTGGTTCAATCATACTTATATTCAAGTTTCATGTTGAGAACTATATTGATCATGTGTGAGAACTATACCTTGATTATTTGGATATATAGATAGGCCACACTCTTTTATTATGCTATACTATTCATGCTGGAATCAAACTTAGAAGAAAATCTTTTCTTTTTCTCTTATACTGTTATTGCTCGGGTTAGAGAGCAGGGATGGGGATAGTATAGCTATGTTGTTGAGTCGGGTGGGATAGCACCAGATTATCGACTCGAAATTTATTTCGGCAACCGCGGATTGTGGGCGGTTGGGTCGATTAGTATTATGCCTCAGTTGGGCCGGGTTTTTGCATTAGTGGATAGAGAGTTCCACCTTGAGCATAGTGATGGCTTCCGCCTGCGATACTGATATGGTTGACATGGGTTACTTATTTACTTGAGTAGGTCGCGCCTATCGAGTGCCACTCCTGAGTAGGCGAGACCGTGATAGCCGGTCAGAGAGGTTGATACCTGAGTATGATTCCACGCTGTTGATACACGGTGGTGATGCCATGCCGTTGATACACGATGGTGATGCCACGTCGTTGATACACAACGGTGAGATGTTCTATTGTGATGCGAGAGCAGGCAGATCCGAATTTTATATAGGACCATTTGATTGGGTTATATCTCGGCAGTTGTCTTTTAGTGATGCATACATGTTGTTGATACATGAGGGTAGGGATGATCTACTGTCACACGAATAGTTCGACAATCTCGAAGGGCTACTCCAGAAATTGAGAAGGTGCTAGAATCTGTTATTGTTTGATAGGATGAAGGTCCTAACCTTTCGAGATTTTCGAACCTTTCGCTGTTGCCGGTAATTTCTTTCAATGATACATCCATACATACACTTGACATTATTCAGTGAGCTTTGGGCATGTAGAGTAGTTTTCATTCCAGCTGTTACTTTTATACTTTCTAACATCTCCCGTCACGCCCCGGGGTCGAAACTGCGACCCGGGCTCGCCAACAGATCCGCCATCTGTACGGAAAACTCCACACAGACGAAGCATCTAACCTGCAAGTCAGATCTATAGCCAAACATGTATCAGAGCTGGAAATAGAATAAAGTAGCTACAGAATTCGAATATTGAACATCTGAAAAACAAACCAAAATACATAGTCATCTCCCAGACTAAAACATAATACATCATCTCTCAGACTGTCTAGTACAAAATAAAATCTCTCAGACAGGGTACATCTACTTCTGACTCTCAAAATAAAGCTGGTAAGGAGCTACTCGGCCACGCCCTTACCTCGATCTGCTGCCTCCGCTCGAATTGAAGCCGGAACAGCTACCTCTGAAAATAATACACCACAGCGGGTATGAGAACTACACCAACACGTAGTTCTCAGTGGGTACCGTCACCAACATCCACGGTATGCCCACTAGGTCTACTGGAGGCAATAAGATAGGTAATCTGAAATATGAAAGCTGATATGAAAGCTACAGCTACTATATCTCAAGTATCATGCTCAAAGGAAAATACTCAACTATGAACATGCAATGCATCCACTCGCTCACGAGGTGCTCACATCAACCCAATCTCTTTGACTGCCAAATCTGGTCCAGTCAAGTCTGCGCCCCTTAGTGTATCAACATAGAGTGTCCAATCGGACTTTCGCAATATCACGCAAAGCAGCCTCATCAGGCGCATACTCATCATTGCATCCGGAGCGGCAACTCGAGGGGAGCGACCCCACCGAGGAACAAGCGTGTCACATCTGGCTCAATAAGTGGCACATGCAGGCTATAATCTACGATCAAACAGATCGGAAACTCGAATGCCATCTAACCCATAATCATGTCGGAGAACCCTCCACGACTCAATCTGATAATGCACTCAAAACCCCCAAGACACTAGAAAACTCATCCACTGAGCTATAAAAATTCATTCGGCCCCCAGGCATGAATATACATGCATCCTGAACCTATCCAACCCCTCTGGGTGATCTCAATGTATAAAAACTATTTTTAAAGCCTGTTTTTCATTAGACGAGTTCGGCAATCTTAAAACGGTTCAGACATAGTTCTGATGTCAACTAATCATACAATCTAGTGTCAAATAGTCTCAAAATTATGCTAAGAATATTTGAGGTTCAGGTCTATCATCCTATAAGTTTCTATGCAATTATCAGATTTTACCAACTATAAAAATAGCTAAACTAGACATGCTAAACATGCTTTCAACAAAATTAGAAGGCATTCCATAAAGTTTGGAAGAATTCCAACCCACCTGGATGCGCGTGTTGGTCCAGAGTCCAAAAGATCTAAAATTTAACGTGCGTGATTCTCAGGTTCCCACGATTCCAACGCACCAAAAACATCAGAAAACTCCTCCCGGTCGCTGAGATATAACCTAAACATCGCGGTAAGCCCAAATCACCCAAAACAGTAACATCGCAGCCAATCTGTCCACAAAACAGTAAATTACCTCCTGCAAGATGACCTCCAAAAATTTCAAAAAAAATACGGTTGCGATTCTCGCGAAGTGTAGATAGAAATCAAGTCCTTAAACTTCCAGTTCCGACAACCGTAGACCGAGAAAATGCAAAATTATTTCAGCTCTATCCAGAAAGTGTAACAACAAAAAGGGGGTCTAAAGATGCTGTTGGAAACCCCATAAAAACTTGAAATAGAGAGGAACAATGAACATGTAAATCGAAGGCCTACCTCTCATGGAAATGTCGCCACAAAAATTGACGAAAAACTCCAAGAACTCAGCTCGGGGGAGCTCGCGGACGAAGAGTCAACGAAAAAGACCAGTGTCGAAGAAACGTCGCAACTCGCGAGATCAGGTAGGAAAAATAACAAACGATCTCCAAAAATCCTCCCCAACCCAAAGAAGCGAAGAAGACTCGAAAAAGAAGCTCACTGTCGAAAATAGCTCTCAAAACAAATCTCAAAAAGTCCTCAAATGCTGGCTCAGGAGGGCTATTTATAGCCAAAACCCATGAAGACTCACTATTCGGGTCAAGGAAGTGAATTCGGGCGCCTAGATCCGGATCCGCTAGCGCCCAGACACGTGGCGGCCATCAAGCCGTCCACGGCCAGTGCCAGAATCGCCCGGATTGCGCCACGTGTCCGGCCGCCTCATGCTCCGCGCGCCCCGCGCACGTGCGACGACTTGCACCCGCCAATCACAGCGTGACATGTGGCCGGTCGTGGTCCACACGTCGGGTCTTCCGGAAGATGTCGGCCAATCACACGTCGTCACGTGGCGCCGCCGCGGTGATTGCGGTGCACGCGATTTGACCAATCACACGCTGCCACGTGGCAACGGCCCGCGTTCGCTAGTCCCGGTGCACGCGCCATGGGCCGTGGACAGGCCTGCCCGCACCCGCTCCTGCACGCACCTGCCCCACGCCTGCCCGGAGCCGCGCCGCCGCGCTCCGGCACTGCCCGAGCTACAGTAACCTGCCCGTGCTACAGTAACAGTGTCCGGATCCCGAAAAATACAAGTAAATAGCCGTTCTTGACCGTTTTCGCGTGCTGAATCTAAATTTGACGTCTATTTTGCAAGAATCAGCTTCCAAAATTTGACGAAGGCATCCGGATAGGCAAACTTGATCCAATTTTTGCACCGGGACCACTCCTGAGGTCCGATTTGCGCGTAACCATCATCACCACACAACATAGGTCTCCAGAAGCCGCTGCTCACACCGTAAAACCACCGCGGAGGTCCAAATCATCACATCTTCTACTTTTCCCTTTCGGTAGACTCGGTGGGTAGGTCGGAGGTTCGATGATTTACCCACTGAGGACTGCTTGTTAATAGTTTTCACACCCGTTGTTGCTCCCTAGTGATTTCTTCAGGAGCAGGGGTACATGTAGAGTGCGGCAAGGGAGTCGCAGACTAGATAGAGCTCCACCCTGACGATTTGGATAAAGGTTGTCCCTCAGTTTTCTTATTTTCAGTTTTTTTTTAGATTTTCAGACTACTGTATATATTTGGTCTGGCTGGAGCCAGCTGCTTGTATTCACTTTATGTCAGAGAGGTGGATTTGTATTATGATGAGGTAGTAGAGTTATTATTTTGAGAGTAGTATGTTATTCAGAGTTATATGCTAGTTGGAGTTGTATTATAGTCTTTGTAGCAAGTGTGTATATTGGAGTTATTGTTAGAGGTGTATTTGGAGTTACTTTTATTGTATTTATTGGAGAGTTATGTTGTAACTGTATAGAGTAGTTTTTACTTGCAGTCGTTTTTATGGAGATGTATATACGGTGTTGTGTACTTGGCATTTCGATTTAGTAGAGTTGTATTTATTCTTGATATGGAGTTGGTGGTGGTATTATTGTGGGTTGTGCTTATGTTTTATAGGGGTGTTGTTGGTTATCTTTTTGTTGAGGTATTTTTGGTTGAGAGTTGTTTTTGTACATATATATATATATATATATATATATATATATATATATATATATATATATATATATATATATATATATATATATATATATATAGTTTAGTCTGTGATTTATTTTCTCACTTTATACTATTTTTTGTGGCTCTTTACTCACTCCTGCATATATTATGATGTTGCTTGAGTTGTTTTATCGCTTCGTATACGTGAGAAATACTGTATATACGGCGGATCTGTTGTCGACTCGGGTTCTAATTTACACCCGGGTCGTGACAGATTAAATTGTATATAAATTAGAACTGCTTATTCAGGAATAAATATAAGTTCAGAAATAAATAAAAATAAGATTAATTTTACGTTTGGATGAAAATTTAGTTGCTCCGGGAAATAAGAAAAATAGTGTTTGAATAATTAGATTTAAATAGTAAAAATAAAAATAATTATAATTTTAAAATAATAATATTTTATTTAATTAATTAGTAAAAAAATATTAATTAAATAGTAATTTAATTAACTATTGCTAAATAATCCTAAATAATAACTAATAAAATAATTAACAATAATGAGTATTGCTAATAAATAATTTAATTAACTACAAATAAATTAATAAATTAATTTATTCATTATTTATTAGTTAAATAATTAGTTAATAAAATAATTAGATTAGTCAAAATATTAAAATAATTAAAGAGTTAACACAATAATTAAAATTATATTTACTTTAATTAAACTCTTTCTCAAGTAGAAACAAATTTTTTCTAAAAAAAGTCTGAAACAGTAGTTTCGGTCTTATACTAGTTTATTTCAGAAAGACAAAAACTACTATTCCTATCCAAATCAAATGCGTTTAGAAAATAAGACTGGAACAAAAAAAATAATGTCTTATTCAATGTCTTGTTCTTAAAACAAACGCTGCCTAAAAAGTAAAAGTCTTAAAAGGTGACGGTGTCTGCAATTAATCATATTTGATATCTCCAATTCACCTTATAAATTATTATTTTAAAAAAATACTATTTTTACTATATTTTTTTTGAAAAAAATATATATAATTGACTTAGATATAGATGATATATAAGTAGAGTTTCTCTCTTTAAAGAGTCTCTTTGTTTCACTAAAGGTGAAATTAAAATATATTTTTGGATGAATTAGGACTCTAGGTAAAAATTATATATTTTCTGTTGCTTGTTTATATATTTGTGGAACTAAAGTTCTCTTAATTTTATTATTTATTAGATAGAAAGTGAATAATGTAAAAGTTGAAAGTGAGAGGGATAATTTAACACTGACTTTCTCCTAAGATGGACAGAAATCAATTATGGTATTTTAAAAGGAAAAGTCTACCTATACATCGATCATCGGGTGTAAATCCTACATCTAAAAATGAACGCTCCGGATTATTCTTGAGATAAGCAATAAATTCAACTATGATATTTTCACTCTTGTTTTTTTAGGTTATTATATATTTTCCCTCCACTACTTCCCCCTTGTGTATAGGTACCGGTACATTATATACCGGCACACAAGTACTCTCTATTTATTTATTTTTTTTAAAAAAATTATGAATAAAAATTTAAAAAAATTTAGAATTTAAATTAAAAAATTAAATTTAAATTTAAAAACTAAATTTGCACAAAATTAAATTAAAATTTTTCCACAAAGTTAAAATTTAAATTATAATAGTGCCAAGAATGTCCCATGAGAGGAAGACATGATCCGAAAATTAAATATACATTTTTGCAATTTAATAATTGTAAAAGATATTTTAATTTATAATATTTAAATTTTAAAATTATTTAATTTTATTCCAGTTTACATTTTTTTACTTTATTTTATAATAAATTTTGAAACAAATAAAATATAAAAAATATTTAAATTTAAAAGAGTACCGGTACGCAAGAAAGTGTACCGGTGTTGAAAAAGAGAGGGAGTAAGAATAGAATGTTTAAAATATTAGATCAATTTTGGCCGTCCACGTTCGGGGTGTATGATATACACCCCGAACGTGATTGTACCCCTAGCAGCGTTCATTTTAAAATTTTGAATTTCAACCGAAAATAATATTACGGTAAACAAACAATAAATGTTGATATTTATGGTCAAAAATTATTTTATCTCCCTCCACACCCTTCGGTGAAACAAACTTCAATTTATTATTTATTTTTTATGTATATGAAGTTTAAAAAATTTTAAGTTTTTTTTAATCTAATTCTAATGTTGTAATTTATTAAGAAAATTATGTTGAAATACTAAATACTCTTTTAAGTTATGTTAGAAAAACATTAACTTGGTAGTAAAATTAATTTTTTTAAAAATTTTTATATATTTTTTTGGATTGTCAATTTTAAACCTTTTTAATTACTATATAAATAATTTAAAAACAATATAATTTTTTACTTTTTAAATATTTTGAATGCTTTAATTATTTCTAACAAAACTAAACCTAGAATCGGGAGCCTCGTCATGAAAGATAAGTTCCAGCTAGAAGGTTTTTGATATGTAAAATATTTCATTCATTTTGAGATAAAGTAAATTTTACTGGTCACTTCAAAATGATCAGTAAATAAATTTTTATTTCAAAATTGATGAAGTGTATATTATATATCCGAAATTGGGTGTAGAAATAGCATTGCTCTTTTGTTATTTCGAAGTGACAAATAAAAAAATTTTCACCTTAATAAATAAAGGAAAATGCTACTTGTACACCCCATTTGGGGGTGTACATCGCACATCCCACCCATCCAATGGGTGGGGTGTGGTGAGGGGTCACTTCACAATTTGTGAAGTGATCCTCCCACCCTTAGATGGGTGGGTGTAAGATGTACACCCCCTTTGGGGGTGTACATGTAGCGTTGCTCATAAATAAAATAGGTATCGTACACTCTAAATAAAAATAAAATCTACAGACAGTATTGCTCTTCTCAGTCATAGTTTGTCCTTTCAATTCCAAACTTTGACAGGGATGTGCAGAGGAAGGACCAAAAGCTTCAACATACGACCAGTCCTATTCAAAGGTTGAAAAACCCTCTGCAAGCATCAAGAAACACTGAAAAGTAAAATGACATATTTGCGAAAATTTTAACAAATTAAAATTTAAAAATCAAAAGTGTCCCAGTCTTTCAAATTGGCTTGTTTTATAATTTGAAATTAATTTTACTAATAAAAGTGATTCGAACTAATATATATATATATATATATATATATATATATATATATATATGCATTAAAGACACTGAATAATTGCGTTAATAGTCATGGAACTTTTTTTCAAAGTTTTATTTTACATCCCCTATTCTTTCAAAGTTAATGCCCTTAAATTCATATAAATGTTTCAAATTAGGTTATTTTATCATCTCAAGTTAATTTTACAAATAAAAAAAATTAATGATTTTGAGTGTTTGATAAGGAGGTGTTTTGGTTTGCTGTTAAATTCACTTACAAATTGTTTCAAATTTGGATTGTTTCAAAATTAGTTTTTCATAAATTAAAATTTTACAAATTCAGTAGAAAAAAAATGTAGTTTTTATTTTCCGGTCAAAACTGGTGAGTCCACGATGAATGCTTTCACGTGGTTCACGAGGAAAGTGAATAACTTCATGGACCACATGATTGTTGACATACATAGTGGTCCATAAGGAAAGAGAAGAATTTGGTAGTCAACGTTGACTATGGAAATAGCAATCTAAAAGGAGAGATAAATTAGGTTTTCAAAATAAAAATATAAATAATCAAGCAAATCAAATAAAACGAGTAAGAACAGAAAAAATGCAAACTCAAAAGTATACGATCCTGATTTTTCAAAATACCAACTAATTTGTCAGCAGTCAAACACTGATCCTCTTAACACTGTTAGATGGGTTAAGAGGGACTTGTCGGACTGGAGGGATTTGGGTGTTTTTTTTTTTTTTTTTTCCCCCTTTTTTTCTTTTTTTCCTTTTTTTTTCTTCGCTCTGTCTAAAGACCTAGCTGTCTCACACATATTGTGCTTAGTTCAGTTTTCGGTTGAATGAAGCGGATAACGCGCTACTTTTTTTCTCAAAAAAAAAAAAAAAACAGAGTATACGATCGATTCGTTTTGAAATTCAGCACTTTGTTATATTTCCGCCAATTTCTCAACACGAGAGAACGTTGGATCTCTAATACTTTTGCGGACAAGTATCAAAACTTTACACCAATACTTCTTCTTCAAGAAAATACTCAAATTATATGTATTTTTCTCTCTTTGGCATAATTTTCTCACTATAAGAATCACTATAAATATTTCCAAAGCTCTATATTTATAGCCAAAATTCAAAATCTATTCATTGATGTATGCTGCCCGTTTCTAACGCCCTAAACATGATTTAGATGCTTTAAAGCTAAACCATTTTGTCTCATTAGATAATTCTAAACGCATCATAATCTTTTAGGCGCCCTAAATCACCTTAGGGCATCCTAAACTTAAAAATTCTATCATTGCAGAGTCTCAATCAGAAATTGATATGCGTAAAATTTAACTTTCAAGCGCCCTAAAGATCTTCGGGTGTCCGAAACAGCTGAAATAAAAAAAATACACACAATCATTTTCTATTCAGAACATATTACCAACCATGCGGATGCCCTAAACCACTTTCGGACATCCGGAAGCCTTCTCGGATGCAGACTACGACAGATTGAGCATTCGAAACCTTCGAGCATCCCAATCCCTATTTTAGGCACTCAAAACTGAATTGTAAAACCGGATGCTACATTTAGGTGCCCGAAATTGTGTTCGAAACTTGTAGCAATACATTAAATCAAAATTTGAAGTTTTGAATACTTTTTGGACTTTTTAAATAAAATTTGGGCACTTTTTTAAACACAAATTTCGGATGAAAACCTTTTTGCTCCAAATGTGCTTTTTGAATAAAAGTAATTTTATAAATAGGCTTAATTTTACTCAACTCTCTTTCAACTTGAGTGATTTTGACAATAAAAGCCCAATGAGAGTTGAATGGTTTAGAAGCCCATTTAGCTTCTTTAACAAGAGAAGTACTGTGATATGGTGTGGGACCAACGAATTATTATTGCTAGCGGATCGAGTCGTTACATATGGTATCAGAGCCAATAACCAGCGGGAAGTGTGCGGTGAGTCTCGGCTGAGCCTGGGTCTAGATGATAGAGCTAGCGAGACAAGTCTCACATTACTTAGTGATCTTGGGCTGCTGTGTGTGTGTTTGGGCTGACGATGACGTCAGGCCTAAACGGGGGAAGTCTGTGACGCCCCCAATAGTCCCACATCGGATGTGGATGGAATTGTGATTGAGTTTATATTAGACATGGACACTAGCAATAATAATTGAGCTTAAGCATTTTGGGCTGTGGGAGATCGTTGTAAGTATCATTTTTGTTCCATTCCCACGAGTACTACTTCAGATTTGAAAAGGATTAGTAATTTAAGATCATTATTATTTGTAATAATCAAAATTTAAACAAATATTCGAACAACTAAGGCAACACATATGGGTGCTTTCAAAGAACTGAGATTTTCGTATTTCTAAGTTATTTTTTATGATGGACTTTCGAATAAACGTTCGGTTTCTTTAGATTTGTTCTACAGTATTTAAATTATTTAAAAAATAAATTTTATAATTTAACAGTATTAAAATATTCAAATAAATTAATAACTCCGATCCTATAATCTAAAACTTTGGTATTGCATCCTCATTTTTTATAAAGTTTTTATTTTTCAACTGTTGATTTTTTTAACTTTTTCAAATTTCTAGATAAATAATATTAAAAAATTTTAAAATTTATTTTGTAGATACTTTGAATACTTAATGTAATGAAAGTTACAGAGCTGGTTCTCAATGCAAAACTATAGTCATCGAAGTTGTAAATCTTACGAATTTTCATCCAAAATTTTATGTTGATCTCTTTGTCTTGTCAAAAAAGAATATTATATTAAAAATTTAAAATATTTTCTAAACTCTAGGATGAATGGAGGTAAGATTTACATTTATTTTTGAGCATACTGACAATATTTTTTAAATAATAATTTGAACAATTAGAAATTTATGCTCTCCAAATGGCTCCTTACTCTGTACTAATTAATTTCATTGAGTTAAATATAAAATTATAAAAATAGCACTCTTTACTAACTTAAATTTTGGAAGAATAACAATTATTTTATATTATTTAATACATTGCACACATTACAAGAAAATAAAGAAAAAAAAAAACAAACAAACTTCATTAACATTTACAATTTTTCTTTTCCGAGCAAAAAAAAAAAAAAAAAAAAGAACTTTTTCATGTGTGTGATCACTGCTTCGAAAGCTCACAATCACATCCAACTTCTCTAATTGCTTATAGCTCTTTTAAGTAGGTGGGTAACCCAACTTTTCTTCTCTCACCTTTTTTTTTTTTTTTTTTTTTTTTTTTTTTTTTTTTTTTTTTTTTTTGAGAGAGAGAGAGAGAGAGAGAGAGGGGGGTAGCATGCTATCTTACTTTATTTATTTTAAAATAAATTTAGCTGAAAATATGAAAAATTAGACTTCGAACTCGGAATTAAGAGAACTCGAGAACTTGAGATCTCTCTTCTTTTTTTTTTTCTTTTTTTTTTTTTGTTTTCTTTTTCTAATTTCCAATCTGAAATGCTTTGTTTACTTACATTTCCTTCCCAGAAATTTATATATCACGAATATTTTTATAAATCTTGTGTATTTGTGTCGGATACGTGTGTGTCCCTGTCGAACTCGTGCTCGACGCGGACGCACCATAAATACACATTCGGTGCGAATCCATAACTCATCCCATCAAAAAATATATTTATTTATTTATATATATATATATATATATATAATGTAAGATAATAAATATTTAAATTTTTTAATGAATACATAAAAAGTTGTTTTGCCAATATAAATAAATTATATATATGTTAGAGAGTTTTATCCATATTTTTTTAAAAAAAATATAATAATATTTTAATAAAATTAACTATTTATAAATAATAAATATATATTATTATTATTAAAAAGTATTCATATTGTGTTCGTATTCTAATAATTTAAAAATTATCGAATTACAGTATTTGAATTGTATAGTGTTTGTGTTTCGTATTTTATAGCATTTGGTTAGCCCCTAACTTCTTTTTCCCATTATATTTTTTTTTTTAACTACTACACTAATCCCTTTAGTTAAATATTAAACAGAAGTGAGCCTTACATTACTCTTTCCAATTTAATTGCACCCTTGATCCTCTCTCTCTCTCTCTCTCTCTCTCTCTCTCTCTCTCTCTCTCTCATTACACAGCCAAGCAATGATTTAAAAACTTGGTTTTACCAAATCGGATCTATAAAGCGATTCACTTCAACTCTTTAAATTAAATAAGTCAAATATTTGCTTTGAATCATTCGAACCAATTATTCAACTGTAAGACTCGTGAAATTTAAATTCAAAAAGAAAAATGCAAAAAAAATCTAAGTGGTTGTGTACCAGTGTACAAATTGTATAGTTTTCGGAACACGATTCCCCGACTTACAGATCCGAGTCTGATCTCGATAATCTGAAATCACCAGTGCGACCATCTCGTCGAATTGATTAAAAACGGTGTAAACCGATTTTCGATCTGACGGTCGATCGTCTCGAAATCAATGAAGAGAGAAGTGGGGTCCACAACTTAAGTTGTGAATAGTAACGCCTAATTTAAATTCTCCGCCGGCCAACGTCGGCCGATCGACCGTCTGGAGTCCGAATCGGATGGTCCAGATACTCGATTTAAATGGCATCATCGTTCTGAGCACAGTGGTGCTGACGAAATTTGGGTTTGACGAGCCTAGGGCATTGTAGTGCGTGCCAAACTGTTAATTGCACCGTACAAAATGAATCGAGAATTTATCGGGGCGCAAACTCGACAAACCAAATACGCTACCTAGAAGGTTTCGTCGAGCC
Organism: Tillandsia leiboldiana; assembly: GCA_029204045.2. NCBI lineage: Eukaryota > Viridiplantae > Streptophyta > Magnoliopsida > Poales > Bromeliaceae > Tillandsia > Tillandsia leiboldiana. The sequence goes on along the minus strand of CM055069.1, from coordinate 43,930,172 downwards.
GAACGTCGTGGCAAAGCCCGTTTTTCAATTTGGCGACTCTAGTGCCTCGAAATGCTTGAAAATAGAGAAAAAGGGGTATTTTTGCAAAGGAGTCCACATTTTATGGACCAAATTGATTCAGACTTTTTGGAGAGGAACCTGGATGTGAGACAAAGTCCCTGTGAAGGACCTAACTTAAAATATTGAGACTTGGGAGACTAGTTTGCATATTGTTGCAAGTAGTATATATATGCATGTTAGGGCTTTTGTTATGAACCCTACCCCGAATCCATTGCACCCCAGCTGCACTAGAGAAACCCCTCACCTCCCTCTGTACTCTTCCACGATGGTTACACCCAAGCCGCCGCCGGCCATAGCCGGAAAAGCAAAAGAAAGCAAGAAACAAACCTTGCTCTCAGGTTTGGTTGAGAAGGAAGCAACCAAAAGATTTGGAACTTCTCCAAACCATATCTGAGACCTTTGTTAGCCTCTAAAGACCCTCCTTGAGAAGCGCCGGAGCCCTGTTCCGCCGCACGCCGCCGGGAGACCTTCCTTTCTTCTTCTTCTTCCTCAGATCCGACGGGGTAGGTTTTGCTTTTTCTTTAAATTTCTTGCAACCTAGCCTCCAGAAGTCATCTTCTGACATCACAAGGATGCTTTAGGCCAAGCCCCGAGGTTCCTGGACCCTTGGTTGTCGTCGGGTGAAGATTGGGTCGCCGGAACCCTATAGTTGGTCGGATCTACACGAGGGCTTCCTCCAGCCATTCAAGGTTGGATTTAAGTTGGTGGTTCGCTCCTGTTTGACACTAGGAGGACCTCTACAAAGTTTGAAGCAATATGATTTAGTGTGGAGTTTGGGAGTCGAAACCCTAGTTTCGCGTGTGTGCACTTGGCCGAGCAACGCCGCCCCGTCGCCGTCGTCGCTCCTCCGGCGCCGGCCGACCTCTGGTAAGCTTCCTTATACCCTGGGCACTCCTCCAGACCCTTTGCATGCGACCCCTAAGCTTGCTTCTTCTTCTTCCTCGGCCGACCAGCGTGCGGAGAGGTGCAAGCTTGGTGGGGTGATGCTCCTTCCACCTTTGGAAACCCTCTGAAGCTCGTGCTCACCTTGGTTTGAAGCTTGACCGAGTGGAGAGAGGGTTCGGCCAACTTGAGCTCCATTAAAGGAAAAGCAAGGTTATCTTGCTCCAGCAACTTAACCAGTAGCCCCGCAACCTCCTTCAGGTGAGCCCCCGAGTTTTTGTGATGCCTCTAATGCTCACTTTAGTTTCTGTCTAGAACCCGTGGGTTGGGTAGCAGCACAAGGTTAAGCTCTATATATGGCTTAGATGGACCACTATGCGGTTGCCACCTGTTGGGTGTCTTTGCTGAGGTACAGAGATGCGCCTCTGTGTATTTGGAGGTCACTGAGCATGATGCTAACTCTCAAATTGAAAGTGCTCAAGTGTATGTGCAAGTGTGGCCAACTTGTGCTTTCAATGCACATTGGTCATGGGCCAACTTGTGTTTTTGTTGCCCAACTTGCTCCTAAACAGTGAGCATGGGTTTTAGCATGTTAAGATGTAGTTGCTGGTGAAGTATTTTGGTTTAAAGATTTCTGGATTTAAAGTTATAGCATAATTAATGGATTTTTACATGTATTTATGCAATTTTGATTTAGTCCAGGGGCCTATATGTAAATGTTACATGATAGAAAGTTGTAAACAATACTTTTATGATTTATGGACCATTCGTTTGGGTTCCAAAGCCGAAAACGGACTCTCGGGGTGATTTTAGTGGTTGTGGCACTGCCGGTGCACGGAATTACCCAGAGCCTGGCGTTAGGGCCCGAACATCTTAAATTAGACATTCTTGGGCAGCACGTGAAGTTTCGTGAGATTTGGAGGTCATTTGACACTGATTGGACCAATAAATGTGTCAATCAGCGGATTACTGGAATTTCCGGCGAATCCCGAGGGCTTAGGGAAGTTCCCCGTTTAAACTATCTGCATAGTGTGAGTCTGTGGTTTGGGTATGTGTGAGTCCGTCCCTGACCTGTGTTTATGATTCAGGTCTCTGCAGTCTGACTCTGGCCGCGAGCCTTCTGGTGGAGTCGTCGGTCCGCCTACACACAGGTGGGTTTTCTTCGGTCCGGACTTTATCTCTTCGGCCCTTTGGGGTACCTTAGTTGGTTGGACCCCTGCCTTTCTTGCTAGCCCAGATTATATTCCTGAGCCCTTGCTAGTTGATTGTTTATTTCAGCTTATGCTTATGCTTTTAGTATACTTATTTCTTATGGACATTTGCCATGCTTGATTGGGCATTAGGTAGCTATCATATTATACCTAGTTATTCATCATGCTCTGCTTTTATCTAAACATATGCCATGTGTATGATCAGCCATTCATATATTCAGATAGCTAGTACATCTTGCATTCAATACTGCACAGGTTTGAGGTATTTGCATTCCCAATGGAATTTTCGGCTTAGTGCCGACTATTTCGGTCTGTGGACCGTCAGTTTGGAGCATCATCATTGTCATCGTAGTACACCTATTGTTCTCTCGAGTACGCTGTGGGATTGATCCCCCACCTAGCGTTCTTTACCGGTAAAGGGTCTACGAGACCCGTGAGCCGTCCCTTTCCGCAGTACCGTTAGGTATAGGGAGCCCTTTCGGCCGTACCGCTTGATATAGGGATACCCCCACTTCGGTGGTGTTGCTGGAAAACCCTTTCTATTATATCCTTGGTACAGGGTTGCTGACAGTTTTTGCTAGGGGTTTTGTTGTGATATTTCACCTGAGGTCCAGCGACCAAAACGGCAGCATCGGTTGGGTACTTTGGTATATCATTATTTATATCTGTTCAGCATACTTTAGCACTTATACTGTTTACATGCTTAGTATCATAACAGCTCTTTATATTTCAGCATGTTCAGCCCTATATTGCTATACCCATATACATGCTTAGCCCTATGTTGCTATACCCATATACATGCTTAACCCTATGTTGCTATACCCATATACATGTTTAGCCTTGTATTGTTGTACCCATATATATGCTTAACCATGTTTACAGTTATCTGATTCTATACCTGCCTTACCTACTGATCTTTTACTATCCGCTAGTTATTGTATGCCAGTAGGTACGATTAGCTATTTCTCGGCCCGTCATACCCACTGGGATACACTGTCGATGTATCTCACATCCCCTGGGTGACCATTTTTCAGGTCGTTCGGGTGCTGGGATGTCGGGACACGTTGGTGAGGTTGTTGTGATAGTGCCGACCCTTATGTCACCAGTATATTTTATCTTCCGCATTATGTTTTAAAATATTGTAAAATGATTAATGATGTATGCGTAGTTTAGACTATTCTGGTATTGGCTGAAAGTGCTTAGCCGTGCATGTATAGGAAAGGCTCTGTCCAAATAGACAAAAAAATTTCTATACATGTGACGATATATTCACACATGAAATAATTTAAACTTTGATTTAAAAAAAAAAAAAAAATTAACCTTCTTTTTGAAACTCACATCAACCATCGAATCAGTAAACTGTTCTGATTTTAATTAAATTGAATGGATTTTATTCATCAAGTCATATTAAAATTTGACGACTTAAAATTAATTTAACTAATTTTATTTTCTATTAATACAGTATAATCTTATAAAAACTGAAAGTTGAAAGCTGGTATACCTACTAAAAATCAACTTAATTTGATTTTAAAAATAATATTTTATAATTAAATATGATATTAAAATAATAATATATGTATATTTTTTAAATATAATAAAAATAAAACTAATAATAATATTTATGACATCATACTTATTGATTGAGCTAGCAATTTTTAATTTAGTAATATTTTTGGGTCGATGTTTAATCTGATTTGTAAAATTTTGAGTACAAGTCCGCAGTTAAACCTCCACTTAATTTGTTGTTTCTTTGTGTAACTTCATTTTTTTTTTGTTCATTTGTAATTGTTAAATGTTGACACCGTCCTTGAAATTGATGGACGAAATCATTATTCACTTAATAAATGCTTTTCTATAAATTATCTTTTCGTTTTTTTATAAAATTAATGTGTCTTTTAGTATTTCTAAAAATTTATATTTTCTATAAAATTTATGAGTGAGTTAATATATTGGAAAGTTGAAAGATCTTTTGAGAGACTATATATATGTAATAACTTATATTGAAAGAAACAAGTTGAGTTAAATTTTCTACTTTTATTTGAGAAAAAGGATTTTTTCTTATTTTACTCCTATCTCCTAGATAGGGATGTCAATGGGTACGGATACTCGAAATTTTATCCGAACTCGAATCCGAACGGAATGGATTTACCCGATGTTAAACGGTATGGATTCGGACATGGATATAAAAAATAAAAACCCGACGGATTTAAATTTGGATATGGATTTTGATTGTACCCGATTCGAACCCGAACCCGACCCGAACCCGAATTAATTTTATGTTATATAATATATGTGTATATAAATATTTGATATTATATTTAAATTTATATTTTAAAATTTTAAATTTAATATAATATATTTTTAAATATTATAAGAGAAAAAGAAAAATAATTGTTTCGGGTTTAGATTTTCGAGTTCGGATTTTGGATTTTTGGTCGGGTTCGGATTTGGATATGAATTTTTAAAATCCGTCGGATTCAAGTTCGGGTTCGGGTTTGGTAGTCGAGTTCGGGATCGGGTTTGGGTTCGGGTTTTTGAAAATCCGCCCCCAACCCGACCCGTTAACATCCCTACTCCTAGATGGATTTTCTTTGAGAGAAGAGTGTTGCTTGATCGCTGCAGCTGGTGGAGTCCTTGCGGTGGCAAGTGTTACTCGACCATTGCATTGGTGGATTCCGCATAGTGGTGAGTGTGCTCGAGTTCGACGTGGTGGATTCTACGGTGAACTGAGTGTTTATCGGTTCGTTTTTGTCCTATCTCCGCACCCCCTCTAAGTTCCGGCGTCAGATTGGTATCAGAGCCTTGGTTCAAGATGGCTAACAACCATAGGCGTAGTCCACGCGTGGAGGATGCCCCAACGCGTGAGCGTGATTTGCAGGATGTTGAGAGGGAAGATGACTTGCGGAGACAAGTGTAACTTCTTGAAGAATGACTTGTTCGCTTCGAAGTTTTGGAACACGACAATTCTCGTCATGGTTCAGAGCAAGAAGACGAGGAGAATATCAACCCTTTTCATAACGCTCGTAGACGGACGCCTAGTGAGGAAGGTTCTCTACATCGACAATCTCGGAGGAACCAAGAGTTCCGTCGGGACCTCGGCATCAAAGTAAATATCCCTGAGTTTGAAGAAATGATGCAACACGACGAGTTCATTGATTGGCTTCATACGGTGGAGCGGGTCTTTGAATATGAAGATGTACTCGAGCACTACAAAGTAAAGCTTGTGGCTATCAAGCTTAAAAAGCATGCATCTATTTGGTGGGAGCAACTTAAAGTTCGACGAGCTCGCGAACGAGAATAAAAAATACAAACTTGGGAGAAAATGAAGAAAGAACTCAAGAAGAAGTTTCTACCAGAACATTATATGCAAGATGCTTTTCTCAAGTTTCATCGCCTGAAACAAGAGAATCGCTCCGTCAAGGAGTACTCGGAGGAGTTTGATCATCTTATGATGCGATGCGGCATTTATGAACCGGAAGAGCAAACCATCGCTCGTTACCTTGGCGGACTTCGTTGTGAGATTTTCAACATCGTCGACCTTCAACCTTATTGGACATACAACGACGTCTACAAGCCTGCGATTAAGGCGAAGAGGCAACTCAAGCCAAAGGATGAACGTCGACCATCTAGTGCCAGTAGTACTCAACCCATAGGCCGTAAGAACATTTATAACCGAGGGAGTGCTTCTCAAGCTTCTAAGGCCATATCTCAAAAGTCCTACCCAAAGCAAGAGGCGATGGCTACTTCCAATCGTCCTAGTTCTTCCAACTCCAACCAGCGGTGATGCTATAAATGTCAAGGCCTCGGACATATTGCCTCTGAATGTCCAAATAGGAGAATTGTTACTCTCTTGGAGGAGACACCTGATGTAGAGGAAGGTCTCGAAACTACTTCACCTGTGTATGATGAAGAGGTGGAAGAGGAAGATGAAGTCACCTATGGCGGCGGAGGTGAGGATCTTATCATTCGGCGAGCTTTAAGTGCTACACCCGTTGAGAGTGATGATTGGCTTCGCAACAATATTTTTCACACACGGTGCACTTCTCATGGCAAGATATGCAATGTTATTATAGATGGGGGTAGTTGTGAAAATGTGATTTCTACTACTATGGTAGAGAAGTTACAACTTCGTGTAGAGAAACATCCCCAGCCATATAAACTCTCATGGCTTAAGAAAGAAAATGATGTGAAAGTAGAGAAAAGGTGTTTAGTTGGCTTTTCTATTGGTAAAAATTATAAGGATGAGGTGTGGTGTAATGTCATCCCCATGGATGCGTGTCACTTACTTCTTGGACGTCCTTGGCAATATGATAGGAAAGTCATGCATGATGGCTTTAAGAACACTTATACATTTACCAAGATGGGGTTAAAATCACACTAGGTCCTTCCAACCCTAAGCATTTATCCAAACTTTCTATAGGAGAGGATAAAAGCTTGTACTCTAAGTCACTATTTCTTGAGGAGCTGTCAAAATCTAGTGAGACATATGCTTTACTTCTTGTGGAGGAAAATAAAATGAAAAGTGAAATACCTCATATTATCTCACCTTTTATTCATGAGTTTAAAGATGTGATTTCGGAAGAGATTCCACTCGGTCTTCCACCTATGCGGGAGATCCAACATTGCATTGATCTAGTGTCGGGCGCCGCTATACCCAATAAGGCAGCCTATCGAATGAATCCAAAGGAAAATGAGGAACTACAACGACAAGTTGAAGAGCTTATTCGCAAAGACTTGGTGTGAGAGAGTATGAGCTCGTGCGCAGTGCCGATATTATTGGTTCCAAAGAAAGATGGCTCTTGGCGCATGTGTGTGGATAGTAGGGCGGTCAACAAAATCACTATTAAGTACCGCTTTCCTATTCCGCGACTCGACGATCTTCTTGACCAACTTCATGGTGCCTCGGTTTTCTCCAAAGTTGATCTTAGGAGTGGCTACCATCAAATCCGTATGTGCCCTGGTAATGAATGGAAAACGGCGTTCAAGAAGCGTGATGGTCTCTACGAGTGGATGGTCATACCATTCGGCCTCTCAAATACTCCAAGCACTTTTATGCGGCTTATGAACCATGTATTCAAACCCTTTATTGGCAAGTTTCTTGTTGTTTATTTTGATGATATTTTGATCTACAGTAACAACATTGAGGAGCATATAGCGCATCTTCGGCAAGTATTTCAAATTCTACGAGAGCAAAAGCTATTCGCCAACTTAAAGAAATGCAAATTTGTGACAAATAGCTTAATTTTTTTGGGCTATGTTGTCTCAGCCGAAGGTATCAAGATGGATCCAGCAAAGGTTGAGGCCATTGTTACGTGGCCCGAACCTACTTCACTTCATGACATTCGAAGCTTTCATGGACTTGCTTCTTTCTATCGGCGTTTCATCAAAGGCTTTAGCACCATCATCACCCCTATCACCGATTGCTTGAAAGGAGGATCTTTCAAATGGATGGATAATGCAAAGAAGAGTTTTGAGCTTCTCAAAACAAAGATGATAGAAGCTCCTATTCTCACGCTCCCTGACTTCAACAAAGTGTTCGAGATAGAGTGCGACGCCTCAAATGTTGGAATCGGCACAGTTCTTAGCCAAGAAGGTAAACCTCTCGCCTTATTTAGTGAAAAGTTGAATAATTCTCGACAAAATTATTCTACTTATGAAAAAGAGTTTTATGCTATTATTCAAGCTTTGGAGCATTAGCGCCACTATCTTACTTCTAAAGAGTTTGTTCTATTCTCCGATCATGAGGCCTTAAAGTATATTCATGGTCAGCACAAACTCAACCTGAGGCATGCTAAATGGGTAGAGTTTTTACAAGCTTATATTTTTCATATTAAACATAAGGCGGGTAAGCAAAATAAAGTGATAGATACTTTGAGTCGAAGATATGCTTTACTTTCAACCATGCAAGTGCAAGTTTTAGGCTTTGAGGTGCTCAAGGAGCTTTATGAGGATGATTCATATTTTGGCAAAATGTGGAAAGAGTGTTCTAATGGGTCTTACAACAACTTTATTCTCCACGATGGCTATCTTTTCAAAGGCAACCTTCTATGTATTCCTCAATGTTCCCTACGTCATTTTATTATAAAGGAAGCTCACGAAGGAGGACTTAGTGGCCACTTTGGGAGAGACAAGACAGTAGTTCTATTACAAGATCATTTTTATTGGCCACACTTATATAAAGATGCTTCTAACTATATTGCAAGGTGCAGAATGTGTCATATTGTTAGGAGCCATGTTCAAAATACCGGTCTATACACTCTGTTGCCAGTTCCAAATGCACCCTGGGAGGATGTGAGTCTTGACTTTGTTTTAGGTCTACCGCGGACTCAACGGCACAAGGACTCTGTCATGGTGGTCGTTGATCGATTCTCTAAAATGGCACATTTTGTTCCATATACGAAAACGATGAATGCTACTCTCATCACCGACCTCTACTTCCGAGAGATTGTTAAGCACCATAGCATTCCAAAAACAATCACATCCGACCGAGATCCAAAGTTTGTCGGTCATTTTTGGCGTACTCTATGGAGGAAGTTGGGCACTACTCTCCAATTTAGCTCTTCTCATCATCCCCAAACCGATGGTCAAACTGAGGCTGCCAATCGAAATTTGGGTAATCTTCTACGAAGTTTAGTGGGGAAGAATATTCGACAATGGGATCAAGTTTTGCCGCAAGCGGAATTTGCATACAACCGATCTTCTAGCCAAATAACAGGTGCAAGCCCATTTCAAGTGGTCTATGTATCACGCCCCGAGTGTAAACCAGAACTCGGGCTCGTCTACAAATCCGCCGTGCACACGAAATTTTCCACATACACGAAGCGCCGGTAACCTGCTCAAATAAAACAGATACTATAATAGAGCAATAAAACAGAGCTGAACTGAAAATACTACATCTCAGACTGAACTGGAAGTAAAAATACAAAATGACTGTAAAATAAAGTACAAGTCTCACTCCCAGCTCACCACAAATATACAACCAGCTGGCTAAAGCCAGACCCCAAAAGTAAAAGTACAACCATCTGAGATATGATACATAAGAGGTACCAGTCTAGCTACTCACTGTTGGGCCCACTGTCTAGCTACTCAGCTGTCCTTTCTCCTCGACCCGCCGCTGTATGTCCAGCAGCACCCGCAGAAGGCTCTGCAAAACAAAGGAGAAGAAAAGAAAAAGAAGAATGGGGGTGAGAACTACTAGTGAACCAGTAGCCTCCCCTAGTGGGTAAAGCCTCACGCCCTGAACACACCCACTAGGTCTACCAGAGGCAAAAAGGGGAAGAAGAGTGGTAAGTAAAAAGACTACTACAAAGGAAAAACTACCACTACTATGCCTCTAAAAATGCAGTCCTAGACTGGAACAACCGTATGCAACAGTAACCAACCGTCCCAGATGAACCCAATCTGTACCGCCCTCATCATCGGGCAAGTAAGCCGCCCCGATGTGATAGCAAAACTCCTGCTGCCGCCCTCATCATCGGGCAAATAAGCCGCGCCGATGTGATAGCAAAACTGTCAATAACTGTCTGGCCCCGGCCTCCGGAGGGGATCTCGAGGGGAGCGACCCACACGAGGAAAGCATCACCGGGCAATAACCGCGCCGGTGTGATAAGTAACAAAAGCAGGACTGGATCACAACTAAAAAGCCCCAGTGGAACACAACCCTCCACTAAAAGAAAACTGATTCCCAATCAGATGCGAAAGTAACCATCCGGTCAATCGCCCAATATCCGCGAATGTCGCAATACCCCAAAATCACAAACATGTCCCACATCCGACATCTGGTCAACCGCCTACTATCCGCGGTTGCCACAAAACCCTCTAATCCATAATCATGCCCTATCACCGATGTCCTATAACCGACATCCGGTCAACCGCCCAATATCCGCGGTCGCCGCCAAAACCCATAATCCATAATCCAGGCCCTAGCTACACTATCTCAAACCCCTGCTCAAACCCGAGCAACAAATACCACCTGACTAACGAAATGAGAAAAGAAACAAACAAGGTTTCTCCTAAGTCAAGTTCCAGCATGAAAGTGTAGCGATAAAAGATGGCCTACCTAGATGTCCAGACAAGCATGCATATGTCCTCATGAAAGATAAAGAAAGTGCGACAAATAATGGCTCCACATGTGTATCAATTAATAGCTCCGCATAGATATAACCATCATGCTAAAACATTATCCAACCACACATGTTTATGATCCGCAACTTTCCCTTACCTAAATCATCCACCTATGCATGTCCCAAAAGATCCTCAAGTGGTACCCTCCCACAAGACATTTCATTTTATCCCAGCATAAAATTAAATTCCACATGCAAGGTTAAGTGCCAAAACTATGTCCATACAAACATAAATAACCCCCAACCACTATCAGAGATCCACAGTAGTAATTTTCATTTAATAGGCTCACAATTATTTACTTTAAGCATGCATGTCCATAATTGATCATTCTATGTAACCAATGGGAGGGTCTCTCCAATATTCCTAGGGGTATGTCAGAAAATGAGGAGTATAACAACCACCCACCTCGATCGCTAATTCCAAGTCCAAAAAGTGCTCCTGGCCAAAAAGCTAAACCGCCGCGATCACTGAACAAGAATTACCCCAAAACATACAATTAAACTCAACACATGCTGTCCCAAAGCTAACAGTCCAAAGATGCCCTATTTTTACCTGCGAGAAGTGCCCGGAAAATTCCAAGAAAAATACTGTCACGATCCTTGCGATGAACCCGTCGAAACGAGTACCTGCACGCTCAAATCCGAGTTTCCTACACTGAGAAACAAATCCGACAAGGGAACCACCCCGAAATAAACAAATCGCAAAATCTGAATCACAAGGTTCTGCAAACAGGGACTTTCACCTTAGGGGAAAAATTCAGAAAATTCCAAGAAAATTTTGGGATATTCCTCGTGATGTGTAGATGCAAAACGTCTATTGAAACGCCCCAATCCGATGTCTGTACTCGAAGATATGGCCGAAATACCACAGCGCTGTCCAAAACTCCGCCCAAGAAAAATGGTCAAATGGAAGCTCGGGGAACTCCAAGATAAACTCGAAATGAGGAGGAGCTCAAAACACGAAGATCGAAGCCCTACCTGTCGTGAGTCCAACGGCGCAAAAATCGCCTCAATCGGAGGTCGGAGCAAGCCGGGGGAGTCCTCGCACCAAAACGCGACGAAGAAGATCACAAACGAACGAGCATCGCGCCGCGCCGTAAAAGTGAAAACCTCGGGATGCGTGCTGCAGAAAAATCCTGGAATCTGCAGTTGGAATCGCCACAGGGAGAGGAAGAGATCTTGTGAAGGTTGCACAGAGAGATGAGGAGCAGAAAAAGAGCTCCAGGGTGAAGTTCGGGCTCTATTTATAGGCCCACAAAAACAAATCCAAAAATCCCGGATTTGTCCCAACTTCCGGGCGCAGGCCCACTTTCGGGCGCCCGGAAGCCCCACGGGCCGGCCCGCGACGAGCGCCCGGAACGCCCGGAGGCCGCCACGTCGTCCCGAACAGGCAACAGCCTTTCCCGCCGCACGCGAGGCGCCACGCGGCCACCCCGGGTCAACGCGGGTGGGTGGCGCCGCGAATCAGCGGACGCCACGTGGCCCGCACTAACCTCCCCCGACCAACCCTGGCGCGCCGCCTTGCGACCCTGCCAGGCACGGTTCCCGAGGCCACCTCCCGCGCCTCGGCGAACCCCGCCTCCTGAGCCCGCCAACAGGAAGCTGCCACGTGTCCATGCACCGGGTTCATGCACCCGCGCGGGGAACTCCGTGGACCGCGCACCCAGCGCCAGCTAACTGGGGGTCGACACGTGTCTCCCGCCCGAAACCCTGCACCTCGTTCAAAACCCTGCACCGCCGCACGAAAGCCGTGGACCGCGCCCACTGAACCGACCCTATCGCCAGCTGCCACGTGTCCAACGCGCTCCCGTGCACCGCGCGCCCGCGCGCTGCCCGCGGCCGCTCCGCCGCCTGCCCGAGCCCGTCCGCCGTGCTCCGCCGCTGCCCGCCGGTTGCCGGAGTTACTGTTCCGGCGTGAACAGCAACCAGCTCCGCAAAACGTCAAGCAGGTAGTCCATTTTAACCGTTTTCGCGCGCTGAATCCGAATTTGTTGTCCGATTTGCCAAATTCTAACTCCAAAATTTGCCGAAGGCACCCGGAAAGGTATTCTTTGTCCAAACTTCGTGTCGAGCCCAATTTTAATATCCATTTTGCGCGAAACCACTTCCGAAGATCCGACGGAGTCCACTGATCACCCACGTGATCCATTTAAGTCCAAAGTCCAACACTCGTGTCCAAATTGTGCACAAAAACCTCCGACACACAAAACAGGCTCCCAGAAGCCACCAATGACTCCACCACAGCTCTGCAGAGATCCAGGTCATCACACTATGGTTGCAATCCCATTAGCCCACTTGACCTTTCTCCCCTTCCTACTACTCATTCTTTTAGCAGTGATGCTGATGAACAAGCCAAGCACATTAAGCAACTCCATGAGCAAGTTCGAGCTCGCATCATTAAGCACAATGAGAAGTATCAAAAGACGGCTAACAAACATCGTAAACCGGCGGCATTCAAAGAGGGTGATTTAGTGTGGGCGCATCTTCGCAAAGAGCATTTTCCACAAGGCCGACATGGCAAGCTTAAACCGAGAGCAGATGGACCATTCAAGGTATTAAAAAGAATCGGTGAGAATGCCTACAAGATCGAGTTGCCCGGCGAGTATAATGTTTCGGCGACTTTCAATGTTGCGGATCTTTCGTCATATTATACCGAACTTGAGGACAAGTTCTTTTTAACTGGGGGAGAATGCTATTACTCAATTAATAAATACTAGTTTAGTTTTTCTATAAATTATCTTTTCGTTTTTCTATAAAATTAATGTGTCTAAACCGAGAGCCGATGGACCATTCAAGGTATTAAAAAGAATCGGTGAGAATGCCTACAAGATCGAGTTGCCCGGCGAGTACAATGTTTCGGCGACTTTCAATGTTGCGGATCTTTCATCATATTATACCGAACTTGAGAACAAGTTCTTTTTAACTGGGGGAGAATGACACCGTCCTTAGAATTAATGGATGAAACTATTACTCAATTAATAAATACTAGTTTAGTTTTTCTATAAATTGTCTTTTCATTTTTCTATAAAATTAATGTGTCTTTTAGTATTTCTAAAAAGTGTTTTTTAGATTTTCTATAAAATTTATGAGTGAGTTAATGTATTGGGAAGTTGAAAGATTTTTTGAGAGACTATATATATGTAATAACTTATGTTGAAAGAAACAAGTTAAGTTGAGTTGAATTTTCTACTTTTATTTGAGAAGAAGGATTTTACTCTTATTTTCTAGATGGATTTTTTTTTAGAGAAGAGTGTTGCTTGATCGCTGCAGCGGGTGGAGTCCTTGCGATGGCAAGTGTTACTCGACCATTGCGTTGGTGAATTCCGCGTAGTGGTGAATGTGCTCGAGTTCGACGTGGTGGATTCTACGGCGAACCAAGTGTTTATCGGTTCGTTTTTGTCCTATCTCCGCACCCTCTCTAAGTTCCGGCGTAATTCTAAAATTAAAAATCGCTTCGATATTATGTTTTCGCTACAAATTTTGATAAAATTTTGGAAAAAAAAAAAAAAATGTATGTGGCGGAAGCGAGAGCTTAGGTCGATATACGAATAAGATCGGCTAAGAAAAAACCCGTTAAGAATATTATTTTTTTTTCTTTTGCCCTAGTAAGATCGAGCGATGTAATCTAAACTTTGTATTCATTTTTTCTTCACGTAGTGAAATTCTTATTTTTCGCCCGTAATTTTTTTCTATGCAAAATTTTTTTCACGTAAATCTATATATTTATCTCTTTGTTGTATATTTGAAATCTATAATTATGTGGTGATTATTTTTTATTTTATTTTGATTTATGCCCTCGTTGCTAACAGTAATGATCGTCATTCATCATGCTAATGGATACTTTATTTGAAAAAGCTAAATAGCTGCTGCATGTTCTAGCTGAGAAGTCCAGATCTAAAATCCGAAACTGAACTCGCAAAACCTTTTATCCTTACCCTATTGCAAAACATATTATAATAATATTTAAAATTTTATAATAGAAATTCAAATATAATATCAAATATTCATATATATTATACAATGCAAAGTCAATTCAAGTTCGGATAGGATTTGAATCAGATACCAACGAACGTATGAAAATTCATACTTCCCAATCCGTAGAATTTTATATTTTACACCTATCCGCAACCATATTCATTTCCCGTTCGGATTATCCCATTCGGATTCGGTGTAAGATAAAATAACAAGTATCCATATGTAACGCCCCAATAATTTCACACCGGATCAAAAAAAAAAAAAAACATCTAATTAGAGATATAAAAAATCACATAACCTAATAATAATAACAACTGAACTTAATTATTTTAGACCAAACCACGCACCTTAAAATTAGTAAATATAATAGACTATACACCTTAATAATAATTACTGGTCTAAAACATTTAGAACAGACACCTTAATAATAATAACTGAGCCCCGAGCGTCCTTACAAAAGGATGCCGCCGTTTTTTTACGATTATCAAAGATTTTTCTGTTGCATTCGAGCCAAGTAATCCACCATACAGAGACAATCCCCGCGAGCTATCTCTGGCTGACAGTATTCCAAAAGAAAGCTGCCGTAGGGGAGTAATTGAGGGAAGCAACGTTGAGAAGAAGAGCTTAAAAGATACTTCCAGTAAACTGACAACCCAGGAATAGATGATTGACCGTCTCGGCGTCATCCAAGCAGAGAACACAGATATTATTATTATTATTATTATTATTATTTTATTTATTTTTTTTTTTTTAAGATCCCCTGCCTATTCTTGTAGTCTAATTCATCCCCTTATGAATGAAGCGGTAGCATGATACCTTCTCTCAAAACAATAATAACTGAGCGAAAACATTTATTATTGCTAGTCGGTCGAATTGTTACATTCTTAGTGCAGCAAACTAAGAGTGTTTCCGTTTGCAGTAAAAGCCATCTCCAAATTTTCCTTGGAATGAGTGATATAATAAAGTTTCATCTATTTAGCTCTGCCAGCAACCACCTCTCAAAATATCATTTCTCTGTCAGCAAGTATAATAGATTTTTCTTTTTTTTTTTTCTTTTTTTCTCCTCTGAAATTGTCCGTCAGCATGGATAATAATATATTTAAGAAAAAAAAGAAGTTAAGAATCAGGCACACAACCCAAACATCTCCAGAAGGAGCCCAGAAAGGGATCCATAGAGGCCGACTGCGGCGGAGAATGTTGAGATGGCAATTGTAAGGGGAGATGTTTGAAGAATGCTTTCACTGCGCCGGCCACGCCATCTTCTGTTTCCATCGCCTTCGCCAACTCGAGAGCTCGCTCTTTCACCTGCAAGTTTTCACGAATGTTCACCGATTTTAGATCTGTACAAAAGCAAACTACTGCCATCCTGCGAAAGTTTAGAGATGGTTTGATCAAAAGCTGAAAAACCAATTTTTCGTCATCAACAAAGTAAGGAATAATATAATTATTATCGGAAACAGCAAACGGAATATATTTTTTAAAAGAATTTGAAAAAGATAACTAGGACAATGCTATTGTTCTAATATAAGATGGTACAATCTAGATTTCTAGGTTAGTTACTTTAGCCAAATCATAATTTGGCGAGTTAAGGACATGTTCACACTGCCAGAATGGTAATTACAATTAATAATGACAATATTATCGCGACGGTAGGGAAAGAGAACTTAAAAGGATATTCAGTAGAACTCACCTGAGGATCCAGCATAAACTTTATCGCATTGACCAACTTTTCCAGTGAAAATTCTTCAACAGGTATAGGCGGGGGCCCTAACCCTCGAGCATGCACCCGATCTCCCCAAAACGGTTGGTCGCCAAAGAACGGTATTATGGTAGTTGGGCACTGCATATTATTTATAGACAAATGTAAGAACTAATTATGTTGAAACTCGGAACCACCCGACGTGAAGAGAAAATCACAAACCCATAAGCAAGCGAAAGTGGCAAATCAACAAGAGAGAGGAGAGTGCAGAGGTTCCTACCGCTGCTTTGAGGCCAGCAGCAGTTGTTCCAGCACCGCCGTGATGAACCTGAGAAAATTTTACACAAAAAAAAAAATAGAAAAAATAAAAAGGAGTTTACCAGCAGATTAAGAGATTAAGAGAGTAACGCACTTAATCGTCGAAGAAGCAACATAATTGATCCAACTTATTGGCAGAAAAAGAAGAAAAATAACTTACCACTGCCTTACACTGCAAGAAAAGCCAATCATGGGGAATGTTGTCCAGCAGATATACAAAATCTTTGGGTTCTGCCACTGACAAAATACATTTGTTTTTTTGAATGAGCTGATGAGCAACAGTGTCGCAAGTAGTGCGACTACATCAAGCCGAGAAAAAGGACTAAACAAGCTTACAATCCCCTAGTCCACCCCAGCCCTTGTTGATGATGCCTCTCTGTCTGGTGAGTTCAAGTGCCTCAACAATGATTTTAGTCATCTTTTCTGGTTCTTGAACTGGCTAAGATATCACAGAATATTCAAAAGAAATACTCAACAAAAACACCTTGCAAAAGAAAATTATCATAAATGGTGAATGGTAACTAGGACTTTATTTAATATCTTGTCGTTCTACTTTCAAACTAAATATGTTGAATATATCATATTAAAAAGCACTCTTCTTAAGCTTTTAGAGACGTATGGTTTTCACATTATGCGACACAGTGTCAAAGCAGGAGATCCTAAGTTTGAGTTCCACTAAGCTCCTAGCATAACTACTATTTTCTCCCATTTAATTCAAGTCAATATCTTGGGCCTGCCAAAATATTTCGAGACCAGATGTGAAGGTAACTGTTGACTACATAATATTAAAAACACTATCCTTTGACCGCTTAAGTTTCTAGAAACAATCGGTCATTCCACATTATTACAAACAACTTCTATGGAAAAAAAATGGGCAAGAACAATAAATCTTATGTTAGTCCTTCTCAATGGTTGGACTAAATCACATGAATATAGTCAAACTCGTAAAATTTGCAAATTTATACCTATTAATATTTGACATACTTAAGGCATCTACCAATCTTCACTAGTACAACAAGAAATCTGTTTTGATGCTCCTCATTATCTTTAAATAGTAAAAGTGGTCTTGGAAATCTACTGCAAATTTCAGTTGGCTCAACTATCACTTAGGAGCTGTTTGGTTCCTCAAAAAAGCGTGGAAAAAATAAATTTCAACAAAAAAAATTTCCATGGAAAACTTTTTTTCTTTTTATTTTTTTCAGTTTTCCGTCTGCTTGGTTTTAACGAAAACCAACTTTCTTGGAAATTTTTTTCCGAATTTTATGGAAAACTAATGTTTTCGTTTTTCTAAAAAAAATCCAGAAAATGAAAACACTAGTTTTTCATAAAATTTGGAAAAGAGGCTTTCCAAAAATAACTAGTTTTTCTTAAAACCAAATGGGCAGAAAACTGGAAAAGGGATTTTCCATGGAAAACTTTTTTCTTGGAATTTTTTTTCTTTATACTTTTCTAAGGAACCAACCAGCCCTGTAGGGTGTCAAAAAAATGATTAATAAACAAACTATAACCAGGAGAAACAAACATCCAGTATACATGCTTTGCTACTTCAGTTATCTTTTCTGCCACAAAAGGCGCAACTATTAAACTAGCAGAATAGTTCAAATTGGTCAAGCAAGAGGCCTTTTTCTTTACGAAAAAAGTCAAAAGAAAATCTCAAAAAATGATTAATCAAAGACCATCAAAAAAAAATCTAGTATTAGTTTCATAACTCGGAAACAGATCTCTTTGAGGGAAAACCATGAAAAAAAGTGGTGTTAGAGAAAGAAACATACAAGGCTACCGAATCCGATGTAGATAGGCTTTTCACCAGATTCAAGCCATTTCACTAGTGATTCAGGAGGTTTATAATTTGATGCGAGATCAAGGAAGCAAAAACCAACTACATCAATCTTGGGACCCCAATCTGCAAAATTACGAAATAAAATACATTCAGAGGGTTCTTACTTCATACTTCATATTTCATAGTTTGCCACAAGGTCAATGTAGGAAAATCAAACCTTATCAAAACTGCAAACTCAATTTGCATATTGAGAAAATAAACAATACGATACTCTACGGAAGAAGCTAAAACTGTTTGGCAAACAGCATGATAAAACTTATAAAGCTTGATTAGCCAAATACGCCTCGAAAAAGTTTGAAAAAGTTTCAAAACCATTAAGGCCTAAGTCAGTTTCCTATATAAAGTCTCTCTTTGTATGGTAAAATATACTACTGCTTCTCACTACCACAAAATAAAAGCACATGATGTGCAGACCTTTTGGTTTAGGTACAAGATGTGGGCTCCAAATATATCCATAAGGGATGTCCTCAGTAGAATGTGGACCGCTTAGGTACGTGATAGGTCGCAACTTTAACTTCTTTTTCCGGAAATCATTAATTATGTCCCGTATTCCAAGCCAAATCGTAGCGTCAACAATGTAGTACGAAAGCTGCAATCATTACCGAAAAGTTGAAAGATAGTAAGAACTTAATGTTGAATAGAAATATTATATCAAGTTATCAACACAAAGACATGAGGGGGCAAAAGAACAAAAAATTATCCTCTAACATCATCATATATTTGAAATCTGATGGCTAAGAACAAAAAAAAATTGACTGAACATAAGAAGCGTCTAAGGAAGCCATAAAGAAAATATATAACCGTCTCGTAAAAACGACATATCCGTGCAATTCGACCAACTAAACAAGCATCTAGAAATCTAATCCAGCTGAACATGGAGCAGCATAATTCGACTCACTCTACATGCAGCTGGTTGCTTGACGCGAGAAAGAGGATGCGGAAATTCACTAGTGGGCCTGACAGAAAGAAAAAGGAAAGGATTAGCCAGGTGGCAAGAGACATTCATGATAGAATACGTCAAAAAATTGTGCATGCGCACAAGAGAGAGAGAGAGAGAGAGAGAGAGAGAGAGAGAGAGAGAGAGAGAGAGAGAGAGAGAGAGAGAGAGAGAGAGAGAGAGAGAGAGAGAGACTCACGTCCAAGGCATTGTAAAAAATACATGAATTGGTACGTTTAAAGCCTCTGCCACATGTGTATGTCCTGCACAAAATTGGCCCAGGTCAGTAATCTGTCCAAATTTCCCATAGTGCATTACATTAATTAACAACTAATTCTCCAGATCAGTAAAAAATGAAGGTATCCAAAGCAGCAAAGCTTATTGAAATCTGCCAAGAATATAAAAATGAAGCAAATGAAAAGAGATTAATCATCATAACATAAGAAAATTAAGTAGATAGATGCAATTAGAATATGCCGAAGAAGTGATATGGTCCCTATATGTACTTGTCTTAGACTTACGTAAAATGAGCCTAGTTCAAAAGCAATGTAAAAAAACTATTTCCAATCATACACAAGTGTATGGGCACCTTGACAAGAAAAGTGTAGAGTTAAAATTCAAAGTTTAAGCAGGCCGTAGCTATCAAACTTCAGCCAACCCTCCAGAGGAGACGGCAAATACAAGCCCAGAAACATATCACCATGAGATCTAGGAGCCTGTGGACTAGTTGAATTTTACTAGAAAATTTTAAAAAACAGAAAATAAGAATAAATAAATAAATTTTGACATAGCAGGTATTTATCATCTCTAGAGCACAAGCCTCATCAATCAATGATCTATAAACACTGTATGAATGCTCAATTCCTTAACCGTGTGGAGTCACCTCTAGACACTATATGAATGCTCAATTCCTTAACTGTGGAGCCACCCTTTTAATTTGGAAAGTGGGGACTGCTTTTTAATTAATGCTTTCCAATTTTAATTAATATTGTCTCTTCCCATCCCTATTTCTCTCTCCAGTCCCCACCCCTGTCTTCTCAATCCCATAACCATCTCCTTCACTCCGTTATCTCATAAATGAGGTAACAATCAAGGCCATCGCGGGCGTCTCCTTCTGCTGTGGCCACTCTGTCTCTTCTCGACGGGATCCATGTGCCAAGTTCTCCATCCCACCGCCATCTTCATCACTCCCTTACCTCATTAATAAGGCTCTCACCCGAGATTGGCGCTGGTGTCTCCGACTGCCGTGGCCTCTCTATCTTCTATGCGGAATCCACATGTCGCATGATATACAAGGTAGATCGCTTCTCTTACTTTATTAATGAAGTCTTCATTTGACACCGTCAGTCGACGATTCGGTGGATACAGGGTAGAACAGGCCATTACTCCCTGTCGGATCATCGGCGCTAACTATTAATCCTAAAAGCTCGAGCTATTAGAAAATATGCAACAAATTCACTTCAAGCGTACAGACCAAGGAATTAAGTGTCGTGGAACGGGATCGTGCCGAAAACTTGCCGGCACGGTACATGCCGAGCCTTGCCGATGAGTGCCAGTCACAAAAAATACATATGTGCCGACACATAATGGCATGAAATATTTATTTTCTTTAGCAACAAAATTTTCTATTTCTTATTATGTATCTTTACTGAATATTTTGAACTTTATAGAGAAAATTACTTAGTAATTTTAAAAAAAAAATATTTTGAACTGTGCCATCGGCACGGGGGCTGTATCGTGCTGGTATTTTGTTGGCACGATACGGCACGGTGGAGACGACCCGTGCCAATAGATACTTAAATCCTTGGTACAGACACAACGCTTACAGGTCTCGATTGTGACTCGGCCCAACCGGGTCACGCCACTTCGAATATGACTCGGCCCAACCCAGCCTCACGCCATTTCGAATATAACTCAACCCAACATGGCCTACTGCCACAAGGCAGGATGCTAGCCGCTTTAAGCCAACAATAACCCCTCCAGCACCTACACAAATTCACAGCATGCGAGAATCGAATCCGTAACCTCTGACTCTGATACCACTTGTCGGATCATTGACCCTAACCATTAATCCCAAAAGCTCTAGCTGTTAGAAAATATGCAACCAATTCACAAAAAACGTATAGATACAGCATCCACAGATCTCGATTGTGACTAAGCCCAACCAGCCTCATGCCACTTCAAATATTACTTAGCCCAACTAAGCCTCACGCCATTTCGAATGTGATCCGCTCATCCTCGCCTCCCACCACAAGGAAAAATACTGGCCCCTTTAAGCCAACACCACCCCCCTCCCCCTCCCGGCAACTGTGGGGAGCTTTTGTTGCCTTCTACGTTGATGGTTTATATATAATGCGCCCTTCAGCTTTGATGATCCGCTATCACTTGCTTATTGTTTTCTTTTGCACGCCGACTTGCTTTTATTTGTTGTTCCGCCGCCAGTTGGATGTAGAAACTTTGTTGTTGCTCCGTTCTTCAATGTTGTCGACTGCTACTCCATCAGCTTGCCACCAACTCTCGTTGGCTGCTATTCCATCTGTTGTAGTTGTAAGTTCTCATGCATCTCCGCCTACCTCTATTTACTCATTTTATTTGTATATATTTATTGATATGTACTATTTGCTTTTATTTGGTGGTCCACCATCGGTTTTGTGTAGCAACTCTACTGCTACTGACAGCTAGACTTTTTGTTTGACACTAAATCTCACTACCTATTTTCTTTCTCTGCTGAAGCCGTAAGTATATCCACATATTTTACTATATATATATATATATATATATATATATATATATATATATATATATATATATGTTTGCAGGGTTTTCAACGTAAATATGTGTGTTTATTTCTTTGTCGTGCATTTGAGATCTATTTTTGTGTGGTGATCGTTTTTTATTTTGTTAAGTTTGTGCACTCATTGCTAACAACATATATATATATATATATATATATATATATATATATATATATATATATATATATATATATATATATATATATATATATATATATATATATATATATATATATATATATAGCACTTATATATACTTTCTCTAATTTCCTGATGTCTAGCATTATACTGATCCTTCTCGGCTACGAGTTCACTGTAGTACCCTTTCAACAAATTGTAGTCACACTTAAGGTGCTTATATTTAGTTAGTGTCTTTCACCTCAGAGTGAACTCATTGTGCAACTTTCCAACCGCACGGCATGCAGCATCCTGTTCGAAGTGATCAGCATCTGCAGATGGCGCGCCACAACACCTAATTGCCTTCGTAAAAGAATCTCCTTTAGGAACCTCAACATCAATGTAGACGGCGACGCTAATCAAGCCTCCATTTTCAACCGGAATACTGTATCTCGGTGCCGGCATAGCAAACCTCTGGCAAACATCACAGATCAATTCATAGAAAAAAGATCGGGACGAACCTTGCTGCCACCACTGAGTCTGAGCATTCAAGGTAAGCAGGTTAAACAATACGGGTCAAACAATACTCAGTAGCAAATTAAACATGCAACAAACACAACACTTGGTCAAGAAGGCAGCAAAAAAATTAGGGAGCAGAGCAATACATAAGAAGAAAGAGAAGAAAGTGTAGTGAAAGGATTCCTTACTGCCTTATGGCCGATTACTTGGATAAATGTGAGCACAATCGCAACCGTAAACAAACTGCAGCCAAAGAACAGCTGCTACTACTCCTAATCAGGTTCAATCACAGCAAAGTGCACATTCCCACATGCACCAAGAAGAAGAAATTTGTAAGTTTAGGACACACAGTTTGGGGCAAAAAATAATTAGGCAGGAATTACAGGCCTGAATGTTTCAATTGCAACAACAACTGCGAACCCGAGCGCACAACCCCAGCACAAACAACCTTAGCACAAACCGCTTAGTGCTTACCGAGAACAAATAGAAGAGAGGAGATAGAGAATGTAGGAGTAAAATAGCAGGAAGAAGCAACGAACCCTAGAACAAACTGCTTATTTACAACCTACCGAGCTACACTGGCAACCAGAAATTGAGCCATCTTGGCGAGCTGGGAAGGATGGGCTGTACAAACCTCCCATCAGCCCAAACTGCTGAGAACCCAAGTGCAGAGCCCTTCCCTCCCATCCAGCTACACCGACAACTGCGATCCACGCCGCCTCGGCGAAGCCTACCAGCCCACCTCACCGAAGAGGACAGCCCTAGTACCTGCAACCTCATTGGATGAACACAACATTAATGACACCCCCCCTATCTGCTTACACCAGCACCTGCTGTTAGATTTTTGCGTATGATAAAGTGCAACGGAAAAAGAAAATCTAACAGAATTTGATTTTAAAACTTGAGATCTGATCTTAAAAACTACGCAAAATAGGATCTCTCGTGTATTTAAGATTAAAAAAAAAAAAAGAATATCTAATCTTCATCTTTGCGTAGAAAGATCTACACCGTAATGTGATGATCGTGAAATTTGATTCTCTTGAAGCCGCACACGCGTCCAACCTTTACATGTATCAACACGAGGTTGCTGATATGATCGAAATGTATCCACACGAGGTTGCTGATCAAATCGAAATCCTCACTGGAGTGCTAACGAGGTTGCTGATATGATCGAAATGTATCCACACGAGGTTGCTGATCAAATCGAAATCCTCACTGGAGTGCTAGCTCGCTTACTGGAGTGCTAACGAGGTTGCTGATATGATCGAAATGTATCCACACGAGGTTGCTGATCAAATCGAAATCCTCACTGGAGTGCTAGCTCGCTTGTAAAGAATGTTTTTCTTTGATCGTGGATATTTTCACTGGAGTGCTAGCTCGCTTGTAAAGAATGTTTTTCTTTGATCGTGGATATTTAGAAAAGAGGAAGAGTCACTGGAGTGCTAGCTCGCTTGTAAAGAATGTTTTTCTTTGATCGTGGATATTTAGAAAAGAGGAAGAGTTTTTTTTTTTTTTTTTTTTTTTGTGAGAGAAAGGTAGCATGCTACCCACTTTGTCTATTTTTGAAATAAACTTAGCTGGAAATGTGAAGCAACTATGCTTCGAACTCGGGATCTCAAGTATCAACCATCAAGCCTTTTGCCACTTGCGCTAGGGAGAATCGATAAAAAAAAGAAAGAGTTGAACGTGGATATTTAGAAAAGAGGAAGAGGAAGAAAGAAGTGACGGCTAGGGTTTCTAAAAACAATCCCTTTTATAATCATTAAGGATAAGAATAAAATTATGATTAAGTTTATCTTATTCTTAATTGGTTAGATCGATTAAATCCTAATTTAATTCGACTTAAACTCAATCCTAACTTGATCAAATAAAATAAATAATACAATATTTACGCATAAGTCCTCCCACAACTCACTAACTTTTAACAAGTCCTCTTGCATTATTTACACTTTAATATCACTAATTTGTAATAATTATAAATTAGTTCAATTATCAACATATTGACAATTAGGTTCTCAGGCGATTCAAAAATCGCGATCCAGCTATCCGATCAATCACATCCTCTTATATGTGTGACCCCATAGCTGGGTTTTAAGTGCCGTCCCGTGCCGTTCGGCACGGGGCGGCACGTACCATGCCCCTCAAATGGGGGCACGGTACAGGAGAGGTGCCACAGCACTCCCCGTGCCGTGATACCCTCGCGGGTATCGCGCGAGACAGCGCGATACCCGCGTGGGTATCGGGCGGCACGTGCCGCTTTTTTTTCTTCTTTTTTTTTTCTTTTTTTCTTGCCGCCTCTCTCTCTCTCTCTCTCTTTCTCTCTCAGTTTTGATTATTTTTTTTAAAAAAAAAATTATTTATTTATTTATTTGATGGGTTTTTATGTTTTTTATCAGTTTTTTTTTCCTTTTGGTGGATTTTTTTTTATAGGCCCTCATGTCCTTCATTCGATTTTTTAAATTTTTTTTTTTTTTGGGGATTGGCCTTTGTATCCGTAGTTTTTTTTATTTGAATATTTTAAATTTGTAAAAAAAGAAATTTAAAAAAAATATAAAATTAGATAATTTTTTATCTGTAGTTTATAAAAAGTTAAAAATAGATATACTTGATTTAATTATTATATAATTAAATTTTTAATTATTTTGTATAGATCTAGTATTTTATATAAGATTTGTGATAAAAATAATTTTATTTTTAAATTTAAAAAATTTAAAATACTAATAAAATTAAAAGTTAAATTAAATCAATTGATACTTAAATTTGTTTAATTTATTTGTCATATAATTTATTACTCATATTGTTTTTTTCATCATGTTGTTCTATTTCTAACTTTCTTAAATAAATTTTACTCGTAAATTTTATTATTCTATTTTAATTTTTATTTTCTATGAGGTATAATTTTTTTTTACATTTAAAAAAACTTATCACTATATTAATTGATTTGTATAGTAAGTTATATATAGTGAATATTCATAATTATTTAACTATATCTTTCAAAATAACATTATAAAATCTTATTGGGAACAAAAAAACCATAAAAAAAATATACCAGAGCGTGCCACTGGGAGGTCATGCATATCCATCGGCACGCAAGCGTGCCACGTGTCGGCACGGAAGTGTGCCCATGCTGTACCGTGCCAGGCGGACAACGGCACCCCCCCATGCCACGGCAATTTATTCCTTGCCCCATAGATTATATTCTATCTGGTAGTGAGATACATTGTGATCACTATCAACAATATCACTAAAATTCCTTTCAATGGGTCAAAACAATTCCAACTTATCCCAACAAGAATAATCGATCATTCAGATAACTCTCGTAGGTCCCATAATCTAGTGACGCGTAGTAGCATGTAATGTTCTTCCAGTAAAATGGAATATTGAACCTCTAAGTGCAGTTAACGTGTGATAGTCCTTCCATCATGAGTCCCGACTAGACGGAGGTCATAGAATAGCTCGTCAAATCTCATCATCTGTCATATGTCAAATTTATTCGACTCGAGTTTCTAATATCGGAATCTTATTCTGTTATTTACTCTGCTCTGGTCAAGATCTTCTAAACTCAGTCTCATAAAGCACATATAAGTGCACATCCTATTCCTACAACGAATCTACTGCAGCCAACATGCACCACAAGGACCCAAATGGGTAGGGACCAAGTGTATGTAAAGTCAAACTACAGTAACTCCATTGTGAATAGTCGAGGCACCACAGGTCAAAGGACCAGTCACACTACCACAACACCGGGTAAGTCACTACACCGGATAAGTCACTGACGAGTGAGTAGGCATCCAAGTAACTTCTCGTGTTAGTCATGCTTGGTACCCTTGTTATCTAACAACTATATGCACATTCGCTCCAGTGTTCCCACACTATTGACTTGAAACTCATTTACCCTAAAAAGAAAGCGACCTGTGCACCAATCTCACTGGATCAATCACTGTCCCCGTAATGATCCATCGATTGGAGCATTTAGGAATTAACTACCAATGATACATGTCTCAAATTCTCAACTCTTGAGAATATGTATCATCTTATTAATTTCTTGGATAATTCATGGACACGTACACAATATGAAAAAAAATAAAAATCAAATTATATTCATAATGTAAAAAGTCAAATATAATTTATATCCTAAAAAGAATACATATGTCGGCTTGGTTAGCTTCTAGGGCATACATCTAATAATTGCAAGGTAGGCTGCCTCCGCCTAAGAAGATAGCCTTATGCCGCCTTTCCTATTCCATACATAGATCCTATTAGTGGACACCGCTGGCGGTGACCGCCGAAATTGCGTCACCTCGGGCGGGAGCGATCACATTAATGTGGTGAGATGATTGCCGGAACGAAAAAAGATGTTGAAAATATAAAAGAAGGCAAACCACTGTGACGGAGACGGAGAGGGAAAGCAAAAAAGAGAGATAATGAAAGCAGAGCAGACAACGAATGCAAACCTAGTAAAAAAGCATTAATGGGACACCTTGTGTTGCATTAAAGGCAAAACAAAAAAAAAAATCGCATTAAAGGGAAAGCTACATAAAATGTAGGGCCTATTGACACAGAAGTAACAGGAAGTGCTTGGAGCCCCGTTTAGGGTTAGGAATTAACGTATTGTATGAATATATATTGTTGTAATTGATTAAATTTAAACGATTTGATTTTAAATCTAATAGATAATTAAAAGATTTAATTTAAAATTTAATTCAAATATAATATATTTAATATGAGAAAAAAGAAGGCCCATGTATCCCTTTTTGTCTCTCTATTCGGAAAAGGAGTAACGACACCCGCTTTCTCATACAAAGCGGGATAAGCGGTATCGTGCGTCCTGAAAAAACAGAATATCCCAAAAAAGTCAAATATTATAAAAGGGGAATAACATATATACATCGAGAGAATCCTAACCGATAGAAAATAAAAAAAATCTTTTCCCCTCTTATTTCTTTTTACTCCTCTTGTTTCATTTTACTTTCTATTTTCTTTAGTTGAGATCCTGAAAGCTAGATTGATGTTCAATTAAGCACTCTTTCAAGACTCTGCAATCGAGGAGATTGGGATAATTCGAGGTGTTGCATCGCTAGAGCAGCTTCATCGGGGACTCACACGTGGAGGGACTAAAGTTGCGCAAGGATAGTGCATTGCACGTCATACTAGGTTATTTCAAAAAACCTTTTTTCTTTTAATTTAGTTTTTTTAATTTAATTTTATTTGCTCCTAGATTAAATCAAATATTGTGAAGTCAAATCAAATTCCAGAGTTGAACCCAACACGCGCGCGCGCTCGCACACACACACGCGCGCGCACACACACACACATATATATATATATATATGTGTGCGCGCGCGCGCACCTAATGCTAAGAATTTGAGCTCATTTACATTTAATTTATTCTCGCTTACTAACCAACTGTTGAGAAAACTAGTTATGATCATAGTTAGTTAATTAGCGAATAATTCGCGAATTATTCTCGAATTTATGAGAATTCGAATTAAACAGGCCTTTCCAGAATTTTTTCAAAGATTTGAAAAAATTCGTAAATTTTTTAGCCAAAACTATTATTTGCGGAAAAATCACGAATCCGAATTTTTCAAAGAAAAAATTAGGCTTTTACCTCTTTCAAAGAAAAAAAAAAATCCCTCACAGCTCACATCACCCCCATCTTCTTTCCTCTGTTCTCACGCCCTCTCACACCCGCCTCCTCCCACCCCGCCCACTAGGCCCCGCATGCGCTTGCCACCATATCGAAAGTCGGAGCCCCCGTGCCGCGTGGGCTTGCCGCTTGCCATCGGATCGAAAGTCGGAACCCTCCCAGGCCGCTCGCCGCTCGCCATCGGAACCCCTCCCAGGACGCCCGCCGCTCGCCATCGAAACCCTCCCAGGCTGCTCGTCGCTCGCCATCGGAACCCCTCCCAGGACGCCCGTCGCTCTCCATCGGAACCCTCAGGGTCGCGTGCCGCTCGTCATCTTCTTGGCCACCACCAGTTTGTGGGTTGTGATTTTGTAAATTTGTGTATTAATTCAAAGTTTGGTAACTTGTGAGTGAAGTTAATATTTGTTCTTAATTAATCTAATTTTTTTTTTATCTACAAATTTATTTTTTATCTACAAATTTATTTTTTAATCTAATTTTTTTTTTTTAACTATTTGTGATTTTTTTTTTTGTTTTCTGTGAGTGTTTTAATGTTGTGTTTTTATTCTTATTATTATTATTACTTTTTCTGAATGAGCATTTTCTTTATTTATAAAGTAGGTTGATTAAATTAATTTTAAAAATTATAATTATTTATGCTAATAGTATAAATTTAGAGAAAAAATTTAATTTAATAACCAAATTTTTTATTCCGAATTTTTAATTGATGAACGTATAATTTCCGTATAAATCGCGTATCCAAATAATTAACGAACCTGTTTTTTAGTCGAATTTTTCAACAAATTTAAAAATTATGATACAAATTTTATTAGAATTATATGCGTACCGAATTTTTGCCGAATCCGAATTAACTATGGTTATGATATCAATTTTGTATATATATATATATATATATATATATATATATATATATATATATATATATATATATATATATATATATATATATATATAGTCCGGCTACTATACTATTAATAGTACCAAGTTATTGGTGCTATCAAGTTTTCTACCCTTAGATCAACCCCTTTGATCATTTTCATCCGTTAAATTATACTATTTCCCCAACCACTTATTAAACCCAAGGAACCCACTATCATCTCAACCATACATTTTTTAATCCAAGGATTACAAACTTAATAGCACCAATAACCTGATACTATTAATAGTATTCAAGCCTAGCTCTATATATATATATATATAGTCCGGCTCCTATATGATCTAAATCATTTGAAACTTCTAGAAAATGAATTTCGTAATTTTTTTAAATTATAATAAAGTTCATCAAGTGAGCATATAATGAACGGTCAAAATCAAACGACCTCCTAAAAATGGATGATCGAATTTTTCAATTTAAGACCGTTGTTATTGATCTTTATCTAGACAGTGAATAGAATTTTCTATCAAAAATTCAATCAATTTCGATTCTTTTACACTTTTAAACTAACAAGTATCATATACCGGTCATTAAAATTTGTCAATTTTGCGATCTTTCGATCATAAGATAAATGATACAAAAAATTATGAAATTTGATTTCTAGAAGGTGATCGTACTCGTAAGAGCATAGCAGCTGGACTCGCTCTCTCTCTCTCTCTCTCTCTCTCTCTCTCTCTCTCTATATATATATATATATATATATATATATATATATAAAACAAGGCTACTATACTATCTATAGTATCGGAGCTTCGGCAATATAGTCTCGTTTTCGATCTTAGGGTGTTCAAATCAACGATCCACACCGTTAAAACAGATCTAAAGTATTTAAAGTTTTAGAAAAAAAAATTTATATTTTTTCGACATAGTTTATTTTATGATCAAACCATTTCAAAATTGTTAGTTTTTAATGGCTACTATGGCGAGTTTGTAGTTTAACGGTATAGAAGAATCTAAATTTATTCAAATTTTGATAGAAAATACTTTAAACTATTTAAATCAAGATCAGCATCCTTGATGTTGAATTCAAAAATTCTATCTTCAAATTTTAAAGATTGTTCAATTTCTACCGTTTATTTTGACATGATTTACTTACTAAGTAAACGATGTCGAAAAAAATTAAAATTTTATTCCTAAGAACTTCATATATCCTAGATCATATTTAACGGTGCGAATCATTGATTTGAACAACCTAAGATCGAAAATGAGACTATAGTACTGGAGCTCCGGTACTATAGATAGTATACGAGCCTATATATATATATATATATATAATTGAGCTCCTATGCTTTTAAAAATATCAAGTCATTGGTGCTTGTAGGTTTTTAGCCCTTGGATGAAAGGATGTGTGGTTAGGATGATAGTGGACCCCTTGGGTTTAGTGGGTGGTTGGTAGAATAGCATGATCTAATAGGTGAAATTAGTCAAAGGAATAGATCTACCGGTAGAAAACTTACAAACACCAATTACTTGGTGTTTTTATAAGCATAGTAGCCGGACTCTATATATATATATATATATATTTGCTTCTATAGTATCAACCGGCCACAACGTGCGGGTACCTTCGCTACTACCACACTATGGGACATTCTTTAGTTACTAAACTGGATAGTGCTATAAACAAAATTACAAAGACAAGGGCTCCCAAGTAGTTGGTATAAAACAGATGATTATTGGATGGAACATTCATGTCAACCTTCTAATTCCAAAAATAATTTAACCGGCAAAAGACTAAAGATGTTGATAAGACTAAAAAAACTG
Source organism: Tillandsia leiboldiana (assembly GCA_029204045.2). Classification (NCBI taxonomy): domain Eukaryota; kingdom Viridiplantae; phylum Streptophyta; class Magnoliopsida; order Poales; family Bromeliaceae; genus Tillandsia; species Tillandsia leiboldiana. The sequence goes on along the minus strand of CM055069.1, from coordinate 43,899,351 downwards.
ACCATACGTTGGGGGATTGGCAATGATAGCATCTGCTCTGAAATGAATACCAGTATCAATGTCCGGGTCTTTGCAGGCCGGAAGCAAGGAAAATACAATTTCCTTGATCTGTTTGCGTTGAATTTGTATCTCCGACGGAGACGAAGTTAAGAATCCCTTGTTCTTTACCATGTCTGCTCAAAGTTAGCTAATACAGTCAATGAACAAGAAGATTTTTAGGTCCTTCAAACAGGTCAAAAAGAACTATTTTATTCACATACATCCAGCAAGAACTTTCGGATCTCCTCCTAGAGGGTAGAATTCCAACCCAGCAGTCAGAACGAACTCCTTGAAGTCGGCATGTGTTGCAAGTCTAACACGATGTCCAAAATCCTGAAAGAAAAATCATAAGATCATTCAAGTAGAGGCTAGTAATATTATTTTAGCAGTAGTTAGCTTCATTTTTTTGTTGTTGTTTTTCGGGAAAGCTGTAGTTAGAATCAATACTTTGAGAACTACACTAACAAGATTTGTTAAAAAAGATCAGTTAGAAGCAACTAAACCAACTACACGACAAATTTCTTACACCAAGAACATTGCACATCTTATCCTTGATGACACACGAAACTTTTTTCTTTTTTTCTTATGGCCAACCAAATGAAAATTGAGACTAAGGGCTTCCCGTTCGAACTTTTAACAAGTGGAATTTCGCCAAAAGTGTTGTTAGGTAAAAGTGTTTGAAAAAGGCATTAGCATCATTTTTCATTGGAATCCTCTCCAGAAAGCTTCAAATTAGAACTTCTGTGCTCAACGTTTAAAAGCTCATTTAAGTTTTCCGACAAAGCAAAGGTTATAAACTTTCTTTTTTAACAAACACTTTTCAGAATAGAAAAGCTCTTCCAGAAGACCTACCAAACAAGGTGTTAGTAGCTGTTAGCTGTTCAAAAACAAACCTGTAAACGTTTCCCAATAGCAACAAATGGCTGGACATCTCCTCTTGTACCAACAATAAGTATAGCTACTTGCATGGGAGGTCTATATTGGAGGTCTGTCAAGTCCAATAGTTGTTCAACTGCTTCACCATGAACTTCTTCACCACCATGTATTAGCGATGCAGCTTCCAGATCACGTGGGACATCAACAATTATGGCTCCATCATTGCCAAGTGTAGCTATTTGATTCAACATTTTTAGCTGCAGCATTTCCAACAAAAAGATATTTGGCAATGTAATTTTACTTTTCCATAACTTATGACCAAAACTAGGAGAGACCAAAGCAAAATTTCACTGAAAAGTATGGAAGCTCATGTATTAATATGATGCAACAACTAGACTAGAAGGAATAGCTAAAGTACAATCCCAGAAACAAATTTTTTATGGTATAGTATAAGGGCAAAGTGTGAGCTCAAGTTTGATGAATTATCAGAACAGTGAGAAAGGAAATCACACACAAGCGTTGAAATTATTCTTGGATAACCCACGTAGATGAAGTTGGATAATAATCATAAATATCGACAATGAACAAGATACTGGTGTCTTCTGATTCATTTACCTACTCGCTTGGGCGGCATTACGGGCATACTCCAGCTGGACCATGTTCCACAATCGTACATCAATTTATTTTTGTAAATAAAATATGAGATTACTATTTTACTAGTAAGTAATTTCCCCCTAAAAATATATATATATACTACTAAGAAGCAACTCAGCTAGAACACAATGAAAAGGGGAAATAGGAATATTTTTCACACAAAATAGATCCTGATTGAAGTAAGCATATACTAAAATAAATAAATAAAATCAGAATTGTCACATCAGATCAGCCAATTAAGCATAGTACTTGAGAGCACACTTCTAAAAGTGACCACATAGGATCAGGCAGAGTAACTCCGCAATTAGCATAATAATATTGGTCAAAAGAATTCTAATAGTCACAGTAATCACTATCAGTTGGCACAGAATGAGTACAAACCTTCTTTTTAGCAGAAATCTTATCATCAAATAATTGGAATACACGATCACCACGTGTACTCTGCTTACGTCTTTCTGTTCTCGACCTTCCCAACCTTCCCAATTTTGATGGAGTAGATGCCTCAGAGGTTTCAGCTTTCTCCAGTCCTTCGGGCATAGTATGTGCTCTGGCAAGGTTTCTGTCATTCACCACTAAAAAGAACAGGATTTAGATGTTGCAGCAATAAGATCAAACAGTAACCATTATTCAGAAAGAGTAGAATCAGTTGAATTACCTTTAAGACAAATACAAGACAACCATATTAAATGCATCTTATTATGACAAAAGCGAAAAGATCTAGTTCGTTGGAAGCAAAAAATACTTAAGAAGAATCGAGAAAGAGAGAAGAAAGAAAAAGCACACAATATTTACGTGGTTCAACCACTGGCCTAGGTTCACGGACGAAGGCGGAGCGAAGACTTCCATTATAATGAAAGAGGTATACAAAATATCTCTCTCTCACAAAACCTTTATCCCAAAATACACCCATACTCCTTCTCATGTGCTGCACCAAATCAATAGAATAAGAGTATATTTATAATAGTGGCTAAATCCTAAGACAATTAGGAATACGAACCCACTAAAATTAGGAAATCTTAATAAGATTAGGCATAATCTAAACTTAACTTAATGGGATAGCCAAAATAGAATAGGGCTAGGAAACCTTTCAATTCTAGAATTCGAGACATATCTAACAATCTCCACCTTGCCTTGAATTCTCTGTCTTCTCCACCAAAACCCCAAAAGCTCTTAAAAGTGTTGTTGCACATGCAAACCAAAATTATAGAATACTTGAATTTGGTTATCCGACTTAATAAGCAAATCCGTACACCAAAACCCTAAAAGCTCTTAAAAGTGTTGTTGCACATGCAAACCAAAATTATAGAATACTTGAATTTGGATATCCAACTTAATAAGCAAATCCGTAGGGTTCTCTGAAATGTTAATCTTCTCATTCTCCAGTTATGCCATTTACAACTTCTGTTGCATCAAAACGACAACTTGCCGTAGAGCGAAACTGCTGGAGCGGTCAAACTTCTCGATCTCAAATTTCGTCGACGCCTTAAAGACCCAAACTAACAATCCGACTCTGATACCAGTTTATTATGACAAAAGCGGAAAAGATCTAGTTCGTTGGGTGCGAAAAATACCAAAAGAGAATCGAGAAAGAGAGAAGAAAGATAAAGCACACAATATTTATGTGATTCGGCCACTGCCCTACGTCCACGAGCGAAAATGGAACGGAGGCTTCCATTATAATCAAAATAGTGTACAAAATATGCCTCTTTCACAAAACCCTAATCCCAAAATACATCGATACTCTTTCTCATCCGCTGAACCAAATCAATAAAATAAGAGTATATTTATAATAGTAGCTAAATTCTAATACAACTAGGAATACTAATCCACTAAGATTAGGCATAATTTTAATAAGATTAGGCATAATCTAAACTTAACTTAATGGAATAGCCAAAATATAATAGGGCTAGGAAACCTTCCAATTCTAGAATTTGAGACATATCTAACACATCTTTTGTTTGATTTACCAGAACTATATACGCATCCAAACTTATATTCCTAAAAGCTATTAGACAAGTTTAAAGAGCTTTGTATGTGAAGAGGAAAAATGATGAATAAACTGCATAGGTTGTATAATCTGTAATAGAGAAACTTTTAAACATACATTTATGAAAATTGTTGGGAAAATTCGGTACTCGCCTCGGTACCAGATTCTGTGAATTCGCAACCCGCTCCGATACGGCAATCCACGCCAGTAAACCTAATGTTGGGATTCCGCAACGGAAACGTCAAATCGGGTTTTTACCATAAACCAGTCCTCTCAACAAAACTGGAACCAATACAACCACAAAGAGAAAAAAATCAAAACAGAAAATATGCGGGTGAAATAAGATTCATTAACTAAGAGAAGAATTACACCGATTACACAGACTTCTCTTCTGCAATAGAGTAGCTTCAATCCGAGCCCTCCTCCTGAATCTCTCTCACCCTTCTCTCGTCTTCTATAAACCTAGAAGACTTTGGGTGTGGCTAAATCCTAGCCCCCACCACCTCCTTGGATGTTACCACCACCGTGGATGTGGATAACACTATATAAGTGTGGCTAAATTCTAGCCCCCGCCACCTCTATGGGTGTGACCGCCACTATGGGTATAACCATCACTATATGGGTGTGGCTAAATCCTAGCCCCCACCGCCTCCATGGTGTTACCACCACCGTAGGTATATCCACCGTCTTCAAATAATAGCACCTATACTATATTTATAGCATACACCGAAAGCTATCAAAATCCTAATCTAAATAGATTTTTACTCTAATTAATATTTAAATCTAACAAACTTATCTCTTTAAGATTTAAATATTAATCTTAATCCAACTAGGATTCAATTACAAATATAATCAAATCCTAACAAAAATGTAAAGACAAATCAATCCAACAGAGACTAGGAGATGCTCATCAGCCATCTTGTCAATTTATCAAGTACTAGCTCCTAAAATTTTCAATTATTTAGTATAAACCATCGTTTTTCTTGCAACACCACAATTGGTGGGCTGATCACTTATGAGCACGATACATGTTGACATTTGCCATTATCAGCGCCGACCCTGTGTGGAGTTTTTTTCATTTTAAACTCCATCTGCACACAATAACAGCACGGTTGAGACATGCCTACTGTGACAACTGGTATAGCAATCCATTCTCAGGCTAATAAAGTGAGAGAAAGATATGTAAATTTCTTTTTTTTCAGAGAGAGAGAGAGAGAGAGAAAGAGAGTGAATGGTAGCATGCTACCGCTTCATTCATTTTTTGCTTTGGTTTTTCCTCCTTTTTTGTGGGTGTCGATTTCAGTTACTATTGAGGAAACAGATTTATAGTAAAAATATGATTTGACGTTTCCGTTGTGGAATCCCAACAATCGGTACCAAAGCGGGTTGCGGATTCACAAAATCTGGTACTGGGGCGAGTACCAGATTCCCAACAATTGATATCGGAGCTAAAGGTTACCGATCTTTGGAAGAGATCGATGTCAGAGCATAGGGTTACCGATCTCATCGATCTCATTGCTGGGAGCAATCGATGTTATAGCACAATTTGATCTCGTTAGGCGTATTGGACTCGAAGGTTTGTGATTTTTCGGCTTCAGATGAAGTTGTAAGCGTCCGAAAATGAGATTGGGTCGTATGCGAGGCGAACAAGCGTGGGAACTTGTACGTTCTGAATAGAAGTACAGTCAGAACGGGAGCGAAAGCAATTTGAGTTCCAAAAGTTCGTGGAGGCGCAGTTGCACAAGATGGAGCGATGGATGCAGCGACATCAAGCGGCGGAGACAAGCTCAAGGTGGAGTTTCGTGGTGAATTCGACGCAACGATTGAAGATTACAAATCAAACCAAGGTGAAGATAGTTAGGATTTGGTTAGATTTGTCATTGAATCCTAGTTAGATTAAGATAAATATTTAAATCTGCTAGAGATAAATTTATTTAGATTTAAAATATTAATTAGAGTAAAAATGTAATTAAACTAAAATTTGAATATTTTTTGATGTAAGCTATAAATATAGCATGGGTGCTATTATTTAGTGTTGGGGGCTATAGTTTAGCCATACCCATATGGCATAGACAAGGTGTTCATGATTTTGGACGCCCGGGTGCATCCAAAAAGAGAAATCTTCTAGAATTATAAAAGACGAGAAGAGAGAGAGAGATTCAGGAAGAGGGTTCAGGTTGAAACTACACTGTGTAGAAAAGGAATCAGGTGTAGTCCTTCTCTTGGTTAATTAATCTTATTTCATCCGCATTTTTCGCTTTGGTTTTTCTCATTTTTTGTGGTTGCGTCGGTTTCAGTTACTTTGCGGAAATGAGTTTATGGTAAAAACGTGGTTTGACGTTTTCGTTACGAAATACCAACAATCGGTACCAGAGCGGATTGCGGATTCACAAAATCTGGTACCAGGGCGAGTATCAGATTCCCAACACCAAATAACCCACCAAATAGTTGCGATTGTCGAAATCCTTCTATTTCTCAGTAATTAATTTTCAACTACTCTAGGGATACCACATTTTACTAGTCAAAAAGATAAACAGGACTGTAAAACAATCATTTTTTCCTAAAAGCATTAGCTAGAGAAAAACATTTCTGATATTTTATATCCTCAACAACACTTTTCATGTCCGGTCTCGAGATATTTTAATGGGCCTATGATATAGATTGCAAGCTAAACAGGTAGATGTTAGTTTTTTCTCATATGATATTGGACAGCACTGGTGGCATTCAAACGATGGATATCTTGCTCTAAGACCATACGAAACAATAATTGGTCTCTAAAAATTTAATCTTTTTTAGTATTTTAGACAAATTAAGTAAATCTTCATAGAGTCCTCAAGAAATCAAGCTTCCATTCCTAAATGCCAATGGCATTAAACCAACTCCACATAACTTTGGCACCTTAGGTTGTCAATAATAAGACCTTGCTCAAATGCATGAAAATTTTGTTCGACATATATCTTTGATTTACACAAAAACTTGTAATATTGGAAGATACGAGTGTGATCATATGTGTAATGGAATAACATATTCGCCTTCAAGTCATCTTTTTTCTGAGTAAGATAAATTTTCTCACCTGCTAACCTAAAAAAAAAAAGAATAGTAAGAACTTTCAAGGGAAAAAAAAAAATCAAACACGTTACTTCCAATTAATTGCACAAGAAAATTCTTATACCGAATAAGATATTCCGACATCCAAACAGAGCCTATGAGCTCAAAAAAAAATAGTAATTAATAAATGAGCAATGGACAAGCTTCTGTGGCCCTAAGAAAGAAATTGCCTACTGTGGACAACCTTCTAAAAAAGGGTTGGTCAGGAAACCATTGCTGTGTAATGTGCGGCGTTGTTTTCGAGACAGTGGTTCACTTGTTAGTGGGATGTGTCGTTAGTAAATTTCTATTTACTTGGAACCTTGATGAGTTTCACGTCCTACCCTTTACTTAAGATGTCAAGATCATTTGGGAGGGATTGCAAGTGAGGGATACTCTGATGGACGCTCTTAGGCTCCATTTGGTTCGGGGATAAAGCAGAGATAACAAAAGTTATCCCCGCTATTCTGCCAAATGGGATGCTTTTTCGTCGGGTACTTTATCCCGATCAAACCTTGCGATTCCTCATTATCCAGGAATAGCTTGGGATAAAATATCCCACCCTTTTGGCAGAATAGTGCTATTCTAAGATTTAATTCCAAACATTATTAATATTATAAATAGATTTAAGACTAAATTATATAGACATAATATCTTATATATTATAATAAATTATTTTTATTATAAAATTATTAAGTGTACTATATTAATACATATTGTTTATATTTAAATATTATAATAAATTATACTTAAATATTCTAATAAATTATTTTTATTAAATTTAAGTTTAAGTAGAATTTGAAAAAAAAACATTATTTTTATAAAAAAATATTTTTATTGTAATTTATAAAAAATTATTTTTATCAAATATTGTAATAAATTATTTTTCTATTAAATTATTTTTATTAAATTATATTTTATATCAAATTCAACTATCACTTTTTATCACTATTTTCTACTATTTTATAAAATTAACCAAACGTAATTCAATTATTCCTAAGAATAGGAACATTACAAACCAAACATAATTTTATTTTTATTCCTAACAATTCCAGAATAATAAGTTATCCTAGGAATAATAAAATTTATCATAATATTCAATATCCTCGAACCAAACGGGGCCTAAAGATACAAATCCTAGTGGTGGCAACGTAGTGGATGATCTGGCGCGAAAGAAATAATGTTATATTCAAAAATCTATCTATCGATGCTATTTTAATTGCGCAACATATTAGCGCACTGGTGATAGAGTGGGTTGAGTATTGTACAGCTGGGTGACGCTTATGATTTTTTTATACCTTTTTCTTTTCCTTTTCTTTTGGATTTGCTATTTTTGACTCGTTTTTTTCGTTGGTTTTCCTTTTTTTTGAGGCCTTACTGTCCCACTCCATGTAGCTAAATTTATTTGCTTAATGAACTCTGCGTCATGGACGCGGGGTGGAACCCTGCGCATTCATGTCGGATGCGTTTCCAACGCGAACGTGGCATAGACGCGCCTTCCACGCCACGTCTTGACGTCTTGTATATATATGGAAAGTTAGGATGTGGGAAATGGGAACTTAATTAGCAGATCTGTACCGTCCCATATGATGCTATAATTTATCGCATTATAAAATTAATTTAAAAAATAAAAAATGTATAAAAAAAATCTAATTAAAAAAAGTCTTAAATCCTAATAAAAAAATATTATGATTATTATCTATCTCATCTCTCTGCCAAGTTTCTCTCCAACAAAACCTCAAAAAGTATTCTTTTTCTTTATTTTTTTTTGCATTAGTGTTATAATTTTTTTGAATTAGAATTTATTTTTGCATTAAAATTTATTTTTAATTAGGATTACATTTATTTTTTTTTTTTTTTACATTCTTTTTTTAAATTTTTTTTGTTTTTTTTTTAATATTGTAGGATTATGGCATCAAGTAATAAGAATTTGGTTGATCCTTTGGATCAAAGTCAAACAGATAAACCTTTATAGGGTTATGTTACTAAACTTGATAGAGTAGAAGAAAGGGAAAATTATTCATTCAAACATTACTTTTGTAATATGACTTTTACGAAATCATATTCAAAAGTTAATTAAAGCTTGTTAAAAAATTTCGGTCAAGGGATTAGAGGATGTACAAAAGCAACTCCATAATGTCTTAACGAATTAAAAGAAAATGAAGAAGCTGAATTTAGAGCAAAAGATACAAAATCGAAATCCGTGCCATTGCTACCATTTTTCAGTCAAGGAGAATCATCAAGTGGTAGTAATATTATTTCACTGAATAATTTTCCTTCAAAGGAAAGAAAAGCAATGGAGACACGCCTTTTGGAAAAACATTTAATTTACAAGCCTATGAACAATTACACAGTGAAATAGCTAGAATTGTTCTACACCGGCGGCCTGTCATTTAATCTAGCTAAAAACCCTCACTATGTTAGTTCCTATACATACGCGGCTAATCATACAATTAGTGGCTATATTCCTCCCGGTGTTAATATGCTAACTACTTTACTTCAAAAGAAAATTTTGAACCGATTAAAGGAACACAGGGTGAGAAAGATATAAGTACTTTTTGTGATGGCTGGAGCAATCCTCAAAGAAGACAGATAATTAATTTTATGGCCATGACCGAGGATGGTCCTATGTTCTTAAAGACAATTAATAATTAAGGTGTGGAGAAAGACAAATATTACATTGCAAATTTAATTAAATAGGTACTTTTGTAGGTTGAGCCATCGAAAGTAGTCCAAATTATAACTGACAACGCTTATGTATGTAGTGTTAGATTATAAGCTTGTTTATTATTTTATTGTTCTTTTTTTGTTGAAAGGATGTGTGGCTTTTGAAAGGATTTGTCCTTTTGTAAGGTTGTGTCTTTTAATTTAGGAATATGTCTTTTAGTGTAGGGATATTTCTTTTCGTGAAGAGTTGTATCGTTTCATGTTCTATACAAGCTTGTTTATTATTTTATTGTTCTTTTTTTTGTTGAAAGAATGTGCGCCTTACGAAAGGATATGTCTTTTTGTAAGGTTGTCTTTTAGTTTAGGGATTTGTCTTTTAGCGTAGGGATGTTTCTTTCCATGAAGATGTAAGACTCGTGAAATTTAAATGCAAATGAAACCTAAGTGGTTGTGTACCGGTGTGCAAATTGCACAGTTTTCAATATATTATTCCCCATCTTTTTGATCGGAGTTTGATCTCAAAATCTGATATCACTAGTGCGACCGTCTCGTTGAATCGAGTAAAAATGGTATAAATAGATTTTCGTTCCGACGATCGGATTGTCCAGAAATCAGCGAAGTTACGGGTGGGACCCGCGACTTAAGTGAATAGTACCAATGAATAGTAGCCCCTGATTTAATTCCCTCGCCGGCCAACATTGACCAATCCATTGTCTGGGCTCCGAACATAATTGTCCAGGTAGTCAATTTTAACCGCTTCGTCGTTCTGAACGCAATGGCACTGACGAAATCTACGTTTGACGACCCTAGAGCCTCGAAAAGCGTGCTGAACTGTAGATATCGCAGTATTTTATGGATCTGCGATTTATCTGGATTTTTAGTCGACGAACAAAAATCGCTACCTGATAGGTTTCGTCGAGCCGGACGTCGTGGTGAAGTCCGTTTTTCCGTTTGGCGACTCGAAGGCCTCGAAAAATGTGAAAAAAGCAAAAAATACAGTAATTTACACAAAGGACCCTATATTTTATGCTCCGATTTTCGTGCAAATTTGTGGAAAGGGTCCTAATCGCGAGATTAAGCTACAGTGAGGGACCCAGCACAAAATACCTTGAGTTGAGGGGGTTTTAAGCATCTTGTTACATGTGTATATATAATAGTATTAGGGCTCTCTAGCAACCCTAAACCCAGAAACCTAGCCGCCCAGCACTAACCCCACGCATCTCCCTCTGCTCTCTCTACGGACGTTACGCCGCCAGCCGCCACCGCCCCTCACCGGAGAAGGCCAAGAAGGCAAGAAACGAGGTCTTCTTCTCGGGTTGTTGGCGTGGGAGGCATCAAGGAGGAGTTAGGTTGATCCAAACATAAACTGGGTGTCCCTTTGTGTGCGTGACGTCGAGCCAGGGTGAACCCGACGCCGAGCTCAGCCGTGCGCCGCCGCGGGCCATCTTCTTCTTCCTTGATTTTCCGGCAAGGTAAGATCTTGAAACCTTCTTATTTTAAGTGGCCCTTGGACCCCATCAAACTCTTCCTGACGTCGAGTGTATCATCCCTGTGAAGCCCAAGCCGCTGCCGTGCTCCGGTTGCCGGCGGGTGGGAGAAGATCGCCGGAAACCTAGCGTTAGGCCAGATCTGTTCCCGAGCTTCATCTAGCCGTTGGAAACGTGATCAGACACGTCGGAACTCTTCCTCTGGTCAACTGCAAGATATCCTCCAAGTTTGAGGACGATCGGTTGAGGATCCGCGACGCTCGGGCGTGCCCTAGAACCGGGCGAAATCTCGTCTTGGCCGAACCTCACCGCCCGGCGCCGCCGCTCACCCAAGTCGCCAGCCATCACCTCAGTAAGCTCCACGGCATCGAGGTGAGTGGGTTTGGGCAAGTTGCTGGGACTCAAGAGCCATGGTTCGGAATCCGCCATTAGAGCCCTCCGAGCTTGGCCGAGCTTCGCCGCCGGCCATCGCCGCCGCTCCCAGTCGCCGTCCGGTGACTCAGGTAAGTTGGTTTGGTCATCTGCAAGCTTTTCATGCTATTGCATGAGAGTTTTTACGTTAAGTTGTTGCTCACTGTAGTTGCACCATTGTAGCAACCCGAGCTCGGTCTCCGGCCGTCGCCGCCGCTCCTGGTCGCCGGCCGACCACCCAGGTAAGCTCTAACAGACCTTGGTAACCTTCCCATGTACTTGCATGTAGCATAGGAGCTCGCTTAACCGTATCTGCCATGTTGCACCCAAGGTGGCCGCAAAAGCCTTGTTCCGGCCAACCACCGCCCGGAGTCGCCGGCGTTGGGTCTGGAGGTGACCAAGCCACCTCTTTGAGCATCCTTCTGCTGCTTCTTGCCTCAGTGTGCATCTTGAACCCGAGCAGACCCAGCCTCGGCCAAGCCGAGCTCTAGCTAAGGTGCAACTCGGTCACCTTGCTCCGGCGATCCTTCCAGCCGATCTGCGTCGCACCTGAGGTAAGCCCTAGACTCTGTAGACCCTAATAAACATGGTGCTCCTGCTATTTAAGGATTTGATTAAGTGGTTAGGTGATTTGCAATATAAGCCTATTGTGAACTATGTGATCATGGGCCCGATTGTGTTTTCGGGCTTCGTGTGCACTCAAACCAGTGAGCACGGGTTAGCTTGCGTCGAGATCGAGCTACTGTAATTTACGGCATAGTCTAAAACATCCCGGATTGGGAGATCGAGTCGAAATAGTGGTTAATTGGGTGTATTTATGCAATTTTAAAGAACACTAGGGACCAAGTTGCAAATGTGACTTTGTGGACTGTCTTGGACAGTGTGTATGTGATCTCTAAGCTTTTTGTTAGAGGTCTATTGGTCTTCGTTAAGCGGGAATCGGTTAACGAACCGTAAATCAGCGAAATCGTCGGTTTAACGGCTTTCAGCGCGAGTTTCGCGTACTTTGATGTAATAGAATGATAAATGGATCTGGTTACCTGTCTCTGGTTATTCCCAACGCTGTCCTGGCTGGTCCAGTGGCTCTCGTTTCAAGTCGGTGGCTTCCGGTGCCAAATCGGCCTTTCCGGAAGTGTTGAAGTAATTATGGCTCCAATCGAGCATCGATTTTAGCAAAGTGGCTTAATTAGTGAGTTTTAATATACATATAACATGCTATTTTGAAAAGGTCAGGGGAGTTCCCTGATTAGTATTCGTGATTCAGGTCCTTGCAGTCTGACTCCGGCCCACGAGCCTTCTGTTGGAGTCGTTGGTCCGCCTACACACAGGTGGGTTATTTCGGTCCGGGCTTTATCTTTTCGGCCCTCTAGTTGCTTTAGTCTAGTCGGACACCTGTTCTTGACTTAGCCCTGATTATGCATACCTGTCTTATTTTCATAGATGTTCGTTATCTGCTATTCGCCTATATGCTTGCTCCCCTGTTCATATATCACAATATAGTTGTTATTACAGTCTGATCATGCCAGTTGTTTATATTCCACTGCATTTATTTCCAGTTATACATGCTTTGATATTCCAGATATGCATGATAGACTTGTGATTGAGATATTCGGACATCTGCTTCCCTGTTGGGATCTCGGCCTGTTGCCGACTATCCGGTCGTTGGACCACGAGCTTGAGCATAGCATTATGATCGCCACGCACCGCTGTACTTCACGTACGCCGTGGAATTGATCCCCCTCCGGGCGTTCTTTACCGATAAAGTGGTCTAGAGGAAAGACCCGTGAGCCCCCAGACAGCACATGTTGGTGCGGGGTTATGTCAGCCAGATAGGTGCCAGATAGTGGCATGAGCCTGAGGTCCTCATGACCAATACTGGCATTAATTGGGTACTTGATATTCTTGTGATTGATGCATAGCTATTATACTTCCATGTTCTAGCATGCTTATTTCAGTACCTATTATTGCTCAGTGTACTTTTGTAATAATCCGAAATATTTTATTTTTAATAAATAAATTAAAGGTGATTTTCAGCCTAAGTTGTGTACAAAAAGTCTAACTTGACCTGCTTGGTCAATCGCCGATGTGCAAGTTGCACAGTTTACGAGGCAAAAAGGCTATTTTCCAATCCGGACATGATCTTGGAAATCCGAGTTGACCGTTGCGATCGTCTCGTCGAACTGAGCGAGATTCATATTCAGCACTTTTCGATCTGACGGCCGAATCTTCCAGAATTTAACAAAGAAACGAATGAATTACCGCGACCAATGTAACAGTGGTCTGCGCACAGTGTCACTTAAGTGGTCACTGTAGATGAACAGTAGACCTTAATTTTCGGGACTCCGGTAGATGCAACGTTGACTAATTCACTGTTCGGATTCCGAACATAGTGATCCAGATAGTCTTTTTGATCGGTTTCGACGATCTGAGCGCAATGGCGCTGACGGAATTTCCGTTTGACGACCCTGGAGTCTCAAAAAGCGTGATAAACTGTATAATTGGACAGTGTTCATGGACCGAGATTTTATCCGGGCATCGAATCGAAAAACGAAAATCGCTAACTTATAGATTTCGACGTGCTGGACGTCGTGGCGAAATCCGTTCTTTGTTTCGACGACCGAAACACCTCGAAAAGCGTGAATTATGGCGAAAAATGTGGTATTTTGCGGAAAAACCCAGATATTTTTGCTCCGTAAAGCGTGCTGCATTAGAGTGAGGGACTAGACTGTAAGTTGAACAAATTTGCTAAAGGACTTAAGTCCAAATAGCGAGTGTGGAGGGACCAAAGTGGTTTTTGTGCATTTATGCACTATAATACAATATATGCGGTTGGTGATCCTTGGAAACCCTAAACCTAAGCCACCCCTTTGTTTCCCTTCTGGAACCGGCGCCTCCACCCCACCATCTCCTCCAACCGACGCCAAGATCCGCCGTCGTCCGGTCGCCGGAGTTGAAGAGGAAGCAAGAGAAAGCTTTGTGTTCTCGGGTTGAAGTCGGGGGTGCATACTTACAGTGTTTTGGTTGGCCCAAGCTTCGACTGAGAACCCCTCTGTGAAGCCGCAACCGAGCCAAAGGTTCCTCGACGGTCGCCGCCGCCGTGCGCCGCCGCGGCCGTCACCTTCTTCCTTGGTTTTTCCGGCGAGGTAAGCTTTTGGAAAATTTTGAAGTTGAATGGCTCTTTGATCCTTGTAGAGCCTCTATGACATCGAGAGGACCTTACCTGTGAAGTTTGAGCCGCCGCCGTCGTCCCGGTCGCCGGCGGGAGCGACTCTTCGCCGGAAGTCTATTATTTGGCCGATCTTGTGCTCGGGAAGATTACAACCGTCGAGATGAAGATCAGGACCGTTGAACCTCTTCCTCTCGATGACTGCAAGGGCTCCATGAAGTTTCAGGCTGATCGGATAAGGATCCGAGTCGTACGAGCCAGCCCTAGAACCGGGCTATTTTGCACCTCCGCCGATCTTCCCCGTCCGGCGCCGCCGCGCACCCGTGCCGCCGGCCACCACCTCAGCAAGCACCGCAGCATCGAGAGGGACACTTTTGTCCAAGTTGGAGGGCCTCTTGTGCCGCCGGCCGGAATCCGCCATTAGAGGGCTTGTTTTGCCGAACTTGAGCTCCAGCGATCGCCGAGGCTCCGCGCTGCGGGTAAGTGACCCAGGTGAGTTCCTTGGACACTAATGGAGCTTCCTATCATGTTGCATGGAAGTTTGAACGTAGGGTTTCTTCTCACTGTTGTTGCACCCATTGTTGCAGCCGAGCTCGGGCTCCGGCCACCGCCGCCGCACTTGGACTCCGGCCACCTACCCAGGTGAGCTGTTTGCACCTTATTGAAGGTTTCCGTCAAGTTGTTTTAGACAAGTAACCCTTATAATCGAAGTTGGTTCAAACTTCTCGTGAAAATGGGTTTTTTAGAGGTTTTCGGCTCCGGCCGCCGCCGGCCTCCGCCGCCGAGCCTGGCTTGGTCCAGACCTCTTCTGGAAGCACTCTTGTACTGATGCTCACCTTTGTTGGCACTCTGCTCCGGGTTTGATCCAAGTTTGTCCAAACCGAGCTCTTGCCTTGAAGTGGTGTTGCTCCGGCCAATTTTCCGGCCACTCTCCGACAAGCCCAAGGTGAGCCCTCGACTCAGTAACATGTCCAGATCATGATGCTCACCTTTATTTTCAGTTTGATCAAGTACTACCCATGTTGTAGCATAATGGCTATTTTGGACTTAGAAGTTTATGGGCCAGCTTTGCCCTCGGGCCTCGTGTAAGCCCAAGCCCGTGAGCACGAGCTTCGTCTCGTCGTTTCGAACACGCTGAAACTTACGGCGCTGTCTTTGGCTTCCTGGTTTGGAAGATCGAGTCGAAACGGGGTTCAAGTTAGTAAAATTATGCAATTTTGGAAAAGTTTAGGGGTCAAGTTGCAAATGTAACACCCTGGCTGTCTTTAGACAGTATTTACGCACCGTCTAGTCATTTTGTTAAAGTTCCGTAGGCTCTCGTTGAGCGGGAATCGGATACCGTTCCGTAAATTGGCGAAATCGCCGGTTTTACGGTTTACGGCGCGAGTTTCGCGTTTCGGGTTGGATTTCTGATCGTCAGTTGTCGCCTCTGGTTATCCCCGACACTGTCCTGGCTGGTCCAGTGTTTTTGGTATTTCGTCGGAAAACTCCGAAGCCAAATTGGGCTTCTTGAGAGTCGCGCGAGTATTTATGGCAACATCTGGACACCGAAAATTACGGTTTTGCCCCTGTCTGCCCGAACATCGAGGTGATGATGTTTAGAGTCAGCAGGTGTAGTTTGGCAGTGTTTGGATGTTTATAGACTGTCGGCGGGTCAGCTTCAGTGTTTCGGTGATTTCCCAGAAATTTCGGTAAAAGCCTAGTTTCGGCTAAGTTCCCCGTGTTAGCGACAGAACATTATAGTATTGTCGGGATGGGTATGAGTGAGTCTGTTTCTGATCATAGTTTATGGTCAGGGCCCCAGCAGTTCAGCACCAGCTTCCCAATACTCTAGCGGGATTCGGGATCGGCCTACATTGAGGTGGGTTATCTTCGGTCCGGACTTTATCTTTTCGGCCCTCTGGTTGCTTTAGTCCAGTCGGACACTTGTTCTTGATCTAGCCCTGATTATGCCTACATGACATATATTCCTAGATGATAGACATTTACTTGGACATTTCCGCATATCTTTCAGCAGTTCATATATCTCGGTACAGTTGATTTCAAGGTCTGATCATGCCGGTTGATTGTTTATCATATTTTGATT
Organism: Tillandsia leiboldiana; assembly: GCA_029204045.2. NCBI lineage: Eukaryota > Viridiplantae > Streptophyta > Magnoliopsida > Poales > Bromeliaceae > Tillandsia > Tillandsia leiboldiana. The sequence continues at coordinate 43,882,891 of CM055069.1, read as the reverse complement.
ATCCTATCTGTTATCTTGTTATACTGCATTTATATCTAGAGATACTTGCTTTTACATTCCAGATATGCATGATAGACCTATGATTGATATACAGACATGCATCCCTATCGGGATTTTGCTCAGATATACCTACTTCTTGTATTCCAGACTGCATGACATAAGATATGATTGACACACAGATACCTGCATCCCTGTTGGGATTTTTCCCGGCTTGTTGCCGATTACCATGAGTTGAGATTCAGTTGGCCTTTGCCATTGCATCCCGGTTGGGATTTTCCCGGCTTGTTGTCGATTACCCGGTCGTTGGACCGTGAGCTTGAGCATAGCATGATTGATCGCCACGCACCGCTGTACTTCACGAACATGCCGGGGTCGCTCCCCGTGGATATTGTTCTTTACCGGTAAAGTGGTCTAGTGGAAAGACCCGTGAGCCCCCAGATAGCACCTGTGGGTGCAGGGTTATGTCAGCCAGATAGGTGCTGGATAGTGGCATGAGCCTGAGGTTCTCATGACCAATAGTGGCATTGATTGGGTACTTGATGCTATTGTGTTTGATGCATAGCTTTTATCATCTCCATGATTCATTTACATGTAGCTATTCATCTTGTACCCTTATTGCTTAGTTCTTGCTTGATTACAGTCATTTACTATCAGCATTTGTTTGATACCTGCCTATACAGTTATTCAGCATGCTTATTTCAGTATCTATTTTTGATCAGTATACTTTGATTATCAGTAGACCTGCTATTTGATGATTTAGCTTCTGATCCGTATACTTTGATTTTCAGTAGACCTGTTATTTGATTATTCAGCTTTTGATCAGTATACCTTGATTATCAGTAGACCTGTTATTTGGTTATTCAGCTTTTATCCACTGATCAGTTACTATCCGCAGATTATGGTATCCAGTAGGTACGATTAGCTATTTCTCGGCTCGTCGTGCCCACTGGGATACACTGTCGATGTATCTCACACCCCCTGGGTGACTGTTTTTCAGGTCTGTCGGGTGGTGAGATGTCGGGACGGTCTGGTGAGGTGATCATGATAGAGCTGTCCCCCTGAGGATCTGATATGATCAGTTACAGTATTTTGATTATGATAGGTTTACTTCCAGTACTTAGTTGTTTTCACATATTTAAGGACTTGTATGACTTAGTATATGTTTAAACTGATTGGGTTTTATTTTAGTTATTAGTTAAGTTATCTGTACTTGAACTCTGAATGTATTATGTTGTACTTGCCTAGCCGTGCATGTATAGGGGAGATTCTGTCTGTATGGATAGAGGATTTCCTATGCATGTGGCGGTCTGTTACGCCCAGTTTCTGATAACTCTGATTTCAAAAAAAAAAAAAAAAAAAAAAAAAAAAAAAAAATTAGACCAGTTTTTAAACTCGGGGCGTGACAACTTTGATTATCAGTAGACTTGTTATTTGATTATTCAGCTTTACCTATGGATCTATTTACTATCCGCAGATTATTATATCCAGTAGGTACGATTAGCTATTTCTCGGCCCGTCGTGCCCACTGGGATACACTGTCGATGTATCTCACACCCCCTGGGTGACTATTTTTCAGGTCGTTCGGGTGCTGGGATGTCAGGACACGTTGGTAAGGCTGTTGCGATAGTATCGACCCTTATGTCACCAGTATATTTATTCTTCCGCATTATGTTTTAAAATATTGTAAAATGACTAATGATGTATGCGTAGTTTAGACTACTCTGGTATTGACTGTAAGTGCTTAGCCGTGCATGTATAGGAAAGGCTCTGTCCAATTGGACAGAAAATTTACTATACAGGTGGCGATCTGTTCACGCCTGAAATGATTTAAACTCTGATTTCAAAAAAAAAAAAAAAAAATTTAGCCTGCTTTTCAAAAATCGGGGCGTGACAGAAGAGTTGTATCGTTTCATGTTCTATATATAGGACGTGATTTGTTGTTGATGTATCCAATTGTATGGTAATTGTAGTAAGTTCACTTAAATAAAATTGGTCTTTCTTATTTAGAATATTTTATATAGTTCTTTAAAATAGTCCGAGCCTTCCAACAATTGGCATCAGAGCCAGAAAGAAACTCAGTAAAAAAAAAATGGCTAATCAACTTCTCCAAACCCAAATTCCAAAACTATTGAAAGACAACTACGAGAATTGGTGCATTCAAATGAAAGCAGTTCTCGGTTCTCAAGACCTTTGGGATTTAGTTAAAAATGGGTACCAACTACCAAGAACAAACAGAGCAAGAAAAAGCCGTTGTAACTGCAGCTTGACAAAACGGATTGAAGAATACAAGAAAGAGAGACAAAAAGACCCTCTTTTATCTTTACCAAGCAGTAGAGGAGTCGACGTTTGAGAAAATTGCCGAAGCAACTTCGAGCAAAGCAGCATGGGATATTCTAGCAACCGTCTTTAAAAGAGATGACAAAGTGGAGAGGATTCGTCTACAAAAGCTTCGAGCGAAATTCGAAGCAATCCGCATGAAAGAGTCCGAAAGTGTCGCGGACTATGTTTCTCGCATTTTGGAAATTGTAAACCAAATGAAGCGAAATGGGGAGAAAATCGAAGATGTACGAGTTGTAGAAAAGGTTCTTCGTTCTTTCTCACCAAAATTTGAGCATATAGTTGTCGCCATAGAAGAGTCAAAAACATGTTAGTACTCTCTCTGTTGACCAATTAACTAAATCTCTCTAAGTACATAAGCAAAGACTACAAAAATTATCTGAAATCGAGTCGAATGATCAAGCCCTCAAGTCAAAGTTGAAAATGGAAATGGCCCAAGAACGGGTGGACGCAATAACAGCCGTTTAGGTTCTTTTGGTGGTACGAGATCGAACATCAAATGTTATAGTTGTAAAAAATATGGCCACTATAGCAAAGATTGTTGTTGTAAAAATATTGAAGGAATGAACAATTATATAGATAGTACAATTGAAGAAGCTGTAGAAACATCACTACTACTGCATGTCAAGACGAAGTTAAAGATCCACAAAACATATGGTTTCTAGATTCTGGTGCATCCAATCATATGTGTGGAAAAGGAAACTATTCATAGAAATGGACCAGAATGTAGATGGTAATGTGAAATTTGGTGATTCGTCAAAAGTACCTGTTAAAGGAAGAGAAAAAATAATGTTTAGATTGAAAAGTGGAGAAGAAGGATTCATCTCGATTGTATATTATGTGACAGAATTAAAGAGCAACATACTAAGTATCGGACAGTTATTGGAAAAAGGATACATTGTACATATGGAGGGCTCTACTCTGAATTTGAAGGATAAGAACAAAAGAATAATTGCAAAAGTACATATGTTAAAAAATCAGATATTGAGATCCGACAGAGGAGGAGAATACACCTCAATGAGTTTAAAGATTACTACAACAAAGAAGGCATACAACAGCAATTCACAACTGCATATAGTCCACAACAGAATGGTATTGCCAAGCGAAAAAATAGAACCATTCTTGATGTGACTAAAAGTATGCTCAAAGAAAAAGCTTTACCAAAATCATTCTAGGCATAGGCAGTTGCATGCGCAGTATATCTAATTAATAGAAGTCCAACAAAAAGTTTAAAAAATGTGACACTAGAAGAAGCGTGGAGTGGATATAAACCTAAAGTTAAACATCTCAAAATATTCGGTTGCATTGCGTACACACGAGTTCCCAAGGTTAGAAGAAAAAAATTAGATGATCGAGATAAAAAATGCATTTTTATTGGATATAGTGAGCAATCTAAAGCCTACAAACTCTATAGTCCAATCACCAATAGAATAATTATAAGTAGAGATGTCATATTCGATGAAGATGCTGCATGGAATTGGAGTACGAAAGAAAAAGGAAAGGAATAATGGATCAAGAAGTTGAAGAAATTGATAATGTACCAAATGTACATGACACTCCAACACCAATGACTCCAGTACAAGCATTATCAACACCTTCCAGTTCTTCATCGACAAGTGCTATTAGCATAAGTTAAAATAAAAAGCCAGTTAAAATTAGATGACTAGAAGATATATACAATGAGTCAGAAGTGATTGATGGTGAGAATTTATTTTGTTTGTATCTTGACGAAAAACCATTATCTGTTGAAGAAGCCTTGCAAAAGGAAGTTTGGCATTCTGCAATGAATAAAGAAATAAATGCAATTGAGAAAAATAAAATTTGGGTAACTACACTTCCTAAAGGACACAAAGCAATCGGAATAAAATGGATATATAAGATCAAACATACTGCTGATGGACAAATAATAAAATATAAAGCGCGACTAGTTGCAAAGGGATACAAACAAGAAAAAGGGATAGATTATGAAGAAGTATTTGCACCTGTAGCTCACCTTAATACGGTACAACTAATTCTTGTAATAGCTGCTTTTAATGGATGGCAGTACATAAAATGGATGTAAAATCGGCGTTTCTTAATGGCTTTCCTAAGGAAGAAGTTTATATTGAACAACCTCCAGGCTACAAAATAAAAGGTGCAGAAAATAAAGTTTATCGATAGAAAGCCTTTTATGGTTTAAAACAGGCTCCACGAGTATGGAATATTTGTCTCGATAATTATCTCCAAGAGATTGGATTTTATAAATGTCCCTATGAATATACAACATACATCAAGAAAAGCAAAAATAAAAAAAGAGAAATTCTGATCATTTGTGTATATGTGGATGACCTATTAACTACTGAAAGTAGTAAGGATATGATAGATGACTTTAAGAATATCATGTAAAAAGAGTTTGAAATGAGACTCATGCCTTATGTCATATTTTCTTGGTATTGAAGTAAAACAAGATAAAAATAGAATCTTTATCACTCAAAAGAGATATGCTGAAAATATTTTCAAGAAATATAAAATGGAAATTTGTAAAGAGATCAACACATCGATTGCTTATAGAATAAAACTTAGCAAAAGTGACACAGGAAAGAAAATTAATTCTACTTTATTCAAAAGTTTGGTAGGAAGTGATGCAGAATCGGATGTGGATATGATTGATTTGTTTAGATTTAATTTTTTTTCTATTTTTCGAAATTAGTTGGTTTGTTAATTTATTTTGGTCGGTCTTTTTTTATGATTTTTAGGATTTATCATGTGGAATAAATATCTAAAAAATAGGAATATGGTTTAGATTTTTTTTAAGATAGGTTCGGATTAGAAAAGATCCCTAAAATTATGATATTTGTTTTACATTAGGATTATACATTGATGGCTATAAATAAAGCCAATGCCGTGTAATTTGGGAGAGAAAAATTATGATGAATTAGTTTGTATTTTCTTCTTCATTCCGGCAAAGAAAAATCTATCCTCTCTTTCTTTTCTCTTTTCTCATCTCTTCTATCTTTTCTCTCTTTCCTCATCTATTCTCCTTTCATCTATTTCTCTTTGGTAGCGTTTGGATTGGGGATAAGCCAGAATGAGTTATACCAGGTATAAGTATAAAGTAAGGAATAAGCTGGTATAAAGTAAAATTGTGTTTGGTTGGGAATGAGGCTTAAACTTGGTATAAGAAAAATAGTGTTTGGATTGGGGTTGAAGAATAAGGAGGAATAGAGAGTTGAATTTTGTGTTAAAAAATTAAAATATCCTTTTCTTTTTAATAATTTTTTCAAAATTAAAATTTTAAAATTTATTCAAATTTTAATCTTTATTAATTTTAATTTTTATAAAAAATTTAAGTGGGAGAAAAAAAAATTAATTTTAAAATTTTAAGTAGGAGTAAAAATTTTAATTTTAAAATTTATATAAATTTTAAAAAATTATAAAAATATTGTATAAATTTTAAAATTAATAATTTTTAAAAATAAAATAAAATTTTTAGATTTATTAAAATATAAAATTAAAAAAATTAAAATTTATAAAATTTAAAATTTAAAATTTAAATATTTTTTTAAATTTAAAAATTTTAATTAAAAAGGAAAAAAAAAAAAAAAAACCAGAAGCATAAAAGAAAAAAAAAACGAAAAAAAAAAGAAAAAAAAAAAGAAATGCCCCTTCCCAAGGCACTGCCTTGGGACGGGACGGTTAATGATCACGGGGAGAGAGAGGGAGTAGAGAGAGGGGGGGTAAAACCAGGGGTGTAGGGGGGAGGGGGGATATCCCAACCCCAAACCGGGGATATCCCCGTTTGGGAGGGATATCCCAAACCGGGGATATCCCAAAGGTGTTTGGGTATAAAGGGGGGATATCCCCCCTTTATACCCGTTCCAAACACTACCTTTGGATTTTTATTTTATTATTATTTTTTAATTTCGAAAATTGATTGAAAATTTATTATTATATTTTAAAAGAAAAGTTCTAAAAAAAACTCTAATTTTGATTTTAAAATATTTTGGGCTCATCACTAGCAAGATATATTAGGGTTTTCCTAATTTGTCCTGCATCAGTTTTGGTATCAAAGCACCAAAAAAAAAAAAAGATCCTAAAATAATTTCAAGTTCTTTAATATTTTTTATCATAAATTCTATTTTTCTTACTTCTTTCCAAACTACTATGAGATTTGATGATTTTTCTTGTCGAGTACAAATTAATCATCAATTTTCTCATAATCTTATTTCACGACCACTCATAGAAAAATTAGGTCTTATTTCATGCCATTGTTTTTCTCATTTTTTTGCATCTTATGATGGCACTATTATCAAATCTAAATATATTAAATCCGGCACACTCATAATGCAAGATGAATATAAAGAGGAAATTGTATTTGTTATGGTTGATATTAAGGGATGTGACATAATACTTGGACGATCATAGCATGAGGCAAAAAATGCTTTTCTAGCCGTGGAGGAAAATAGATATAGTTTCTATGATAATGGCATTCAATATGCTATTTTTCCAAGAGTCAAGAAGCCAAAGTCAACTCAATTACCTCCCATCCTGTCTTACTCTTCACAACCTTCGTCGATTCCACAAACTTTAGAGCCATCCGCGCAGACTACTGAGGCGCCCGTTATTTCACCTCCATTACCATTGCCGAAGGCCCTTCTTCTACCACAAGTTGAGTTTCAAACAACAATCATGATTAAGATGTTGCTAATGAAGATTATTCGATATTCAGGCATCGGACTGCACCATCATATCTGCATAATGATTTGGTGCTACCAACTTTTTCTTCTGATTATGTTGATCTCAAGGACGAGATCCTGCGCAATGGAAGCGAATGATGCAGAATCAGATATTGATTTGTTTCGATTTTAATTTTTTTCTAATTTTCGAAATTATTTGGTTTGTTAATTTATTTTGGTCGGTTTTTTTATAATTTTTAGAATTTATCATGTGGAATAAATTTTTAAAAATTAGGGATATGGTTTAAATTTCTTTTTAGATAGATTCGGATTAGAAAAGATCCCTAAAATTGTGGAATTTGTTTTAGATTAGGATTATAGATTGACGGTTATAAATAAAGGCAATGCCGTGTAATTTGGGAGAGGAGAATTATGATGAATTAGTTTGGGGCTTATAATTTGACTGCCGTCGTGGTATTTTCTTCTTCGCGCCGGCAAAGAAGGTTCTATCTTCTTTTTTTTTTCTCTTTTTTCATCTTATCTGCTCTATCTTTTTTCTCTTTCCTCATCTATTCTCCTTTCATCTATTTCTCTTTTGGATTTTTATTTTATTATTATTTTTTATTTTGAAAATTGATTGAAAATTTATTATTATTTTTTAAAAGAAAAGTTTTTTTAAAAAAATTCTAATTTTGATTTTAAAATATTTTGGGCTCATTACTAGCAAGATAGATTGGGGTTTTCCTAATTTGTTCTGCATCAGGAAGTCTTCGCTATTTAATTATGAGTAGACCAGATATTCTCTATAGAGTCGGATTAATTAGTAGGTATATGGAAGATCCAAAGGAATTACACTGGCGAGTTGCAAAAAGAACTTTGAGATATATAAAAGGTATTATTGATCACGGTTTACATTATACAAATTTAAAGGATTTTAATTTGGTTGGATATACGGATAGTGATTGGGCCGGAGATCAAGAGGAAAGAAAAAGTACTACTGGATATGTTTTCTTCATAGGTTCTACAGCTTTTACATGGAGCTCAAAGAACAATAAATTGTAGCCTTATCAATATGTGAAGCAGAATATGTTGCGGGGCATCTAGTGTCTGTGAGGCAATATGGTTAAGAAATATATTAGAAGAATTAGGTTATACTCAAAATTCGCCTACCCCAATATTTATCGATAATAAATTAACAATCGAGTTATCTAAGAATCCAATGCATCATGGCAGAAGCAAACTTATCAACACAAGATATCATTTTCTTCGTGAAGAAGTAAATAAAAGGCACGTTGAATTAATTCATTGCAAGTCCGAGAATCAGATAGCAGATATTTTTACTAAGCCTCTACAGTTAGAAGCATTTCAAAAATTTAGAAGAAAACTCAGGATACGGACGGTTATAAATAAACTACAAAAAAAATAGTTTGCATAGAAGTTTTTTTTTCTTTTGAAAAAAAAAAAGGGTACAAGTTATAAAAAAGGGTGTGTTGACAGGTGCAAGTTTAAAGAAAGGTGTGTTGACCGGGACAACTTTAAAGACAGGTGTTGATCGGTGCAAGTTTAAAGAAAAGTGTTGACCGGTGCATGATGTGTTGACCGGTGCAAATAAAAGAGGAATTTCTTTTGGCAAGTTGAAGATAAAAGTTTGACCATAGCAATTACATGTATAAAGTTACATTGAGGGAAAAGACACCATTTGGACCGGTGCAAGTGAAAAGAGGCTTCTTTTGTTACATAGTTACATTGAGTGAAAAGTCACTTTTATGATGACTCTTGTGTGAAAAGAGGCATCTTTGTTTCTTGGTGTGAAAAGAGGCATCTTTTCATGCCTATATATACATAACATGGAGAGTTGAATTTATTTTACTAGTTAAAGGGAAAGAAGAAGAAAAAAATGGAGAATAAAGTAATAGTGAGGGTTTTCTACAAAAATCTATTTCAAGAATGCTGTCAAAAGATGAAGATATCCCTACCACAATATCGCACTTATCAAGAGGGACCTATTCATGATCCAGAATATTATTCTTTTGTTGAATTCAGTAATTCAAATTATATGGGAGATAAAAGAAAAACTAAGAAGGAAGCAGAACAAGAAGCGGCGCATTTTGCTTTCATGAGTACTACGGGTATGATTTCTCTTGATCAAAAGAATATTTATTTAGAGAAACTTGCAAAGGATTTGGAAAAGATAAATATTTCCTTGGAGAAGGAAAATGCAGCGCTAAGTTTAGCAATCAAATCTCTAGAGAACGCAATCAACGAACAGACAAACAAGATTAGATGTCTAATTTCAAAAAAAAAAAATAGCATTACAGGAGAAGCTCCAAGACTATGAATATCCAATCGAAGAAGATAACGATAGTTACGCATAAACAAGCTTAAGGGGGAATGTTAGATTATAAGCTTGTTTATTATTTTATTGTTCTTTTTTTGTTGAAAGGATGTGTGCCTTATAAAAGAATATGTTCCTTTGTAAGGTTGTGTCTTTTAGTTTAGGGATATGTCTTTTAGTGTAGGGATGTTTCTTTTCGTGAAAAGTTATATCGTTTCATGTTCTATATATAGAGGACATGTGATGTATTGTTGATGTCAAGGTTTTAAGTATCCATCGGCACGGGCTGTATCTACCGTGCCGTACCGTGCCAACAAGATGCCGGCACGATACAGCTCCCGTGCCGATGACACAGTTCAAAACCCTTTTTTCTTAAAATTACTAAGTAATTTTCTTAATAAAGTTCAAAATATTTGATAAAGATACATAATAAGCAATTAAAAAATTTTGTTGCTAACGAAATTAAATATTTCATGCCATTATGTGTCGGCACGCATGTATTTTTTGTCACCGGCACTCATCGGCACGGCTCGGCACGCACCGTGCCGTACCGTGCCGGCAAGTTTTCGGCACAACCCCGTGCCACGGCACTTAAATCCTTGGTTGATGTATATCCAATTGTATGGTAATTGTAGTAAGTTCACTTAAATAAAATTGATCTTTCTTATTTAGAATATTTTATATAGTTCTTTAAGGTAGTCCGAGCCTTCCAACATGTAGGGCAGCGGAAAGAATTATAGAGCAATAATTTACTGATATATTTTGGACTCCATATGTTGTATACACTTTAAATCTTGCTTTAAAGAATATTTGTGCTGCCAAAAATACGGAAAATAATTCTACTACATATGAAGAGTGAAAATAGATTACGGGGATTTGTGATGATGTTATGATTGTAAAATAATTTACCATGAACCACTCTATGTGATTATCTCTATTTAATAAATTTGTACTTTTGAAATTACTTACAATTATTCCTACACGTTTTGCTTCTTTTGTGGTGATGCTTAAAGATTAAACTTGTAAAACGATATCTTCAATCCATGGTAATTAGTGATGAATGGTTATCATACAAAGAGGATGATATTGGAAAAGCACTTTTTGTGAAGGATAAGATACTTGATGAGATATGGTGAGACAAAATTGACTCTATCCTTTCCTTTGCCGACCCTATATATGATGTATTAAGAAGTTAAGATACAGATAAATCTTGTCTTCATTTAATTTATGAAATGTGGGATTTGATGATAGGATGAAGGTAACAATATATCGCCATGAAAAAAAACAAAAATATGAGGAATCACGATTTTACTTATTGATGGACAAAAAAATTATATTACTTTTCATTGTTTAGCACATTCTTTGAATTCAAGGTATGACTATGTCTAACTTTATTTAGCTATTATCAGTAATTTTTTTGAGCAAATTTTAATAGTAATTTTTATAAATTTGCAGGTACTACAGTAATGATGGCTTAAAGATGATAAAAAACAAATACCTCCACATAAAGATGTTGAACTTGTAGAGGAGAGAAGTAATTGCTTAAAATGATATTTTTCCAATGAAGAAGAAAGAAGATTAGTCTATTCTGAATATGTTGCATTTTCCGGTGCTATGGGGCATTTTGCGGAAAATGATTCTCTTTGTGATAGGGTGTCATGGTGGCTCATTCATGTTGTGCATCCACCAACTTCTCTTAAATTACTTAGGCATCCTAGTTCTTCTTCTTGTTGTGAGAAGAATTGGAGTGCTTACTCATTTATTCATTCATTACACCACAACGAGCAAAAGATCTAGTATTTTTCATAACAATTTACGTCTTTTGTCAAGAAGAAAGACACAATAACAAGAAGCACTTACTAAGATATGAGATATCGTGGATGGTAGTTTTAACTCTTTCGACGGCACTGGCATTCTTGAGTTGACGAATCTTTCACTTGATGAACCATAATTAGAGAAGTTTATACTTACCAATTAAAATCACGAAAATGAAGATGTTGTTGAAATTATTTCAGATTGAAATAGATAGGAGTACATTATTTTTTTTTGGCATAAGCAATATTTGATGGTAAATATTTTAGATTTTGGCTTTTTTAAATTATGTTTGGTAGAAAATATTTTTTTAAAAATATCATATTAATTTTCATTCGTATAAGAAATATAGTATTTTTTGTAAACATTTTAGTTTTTTTTTTATGATCTAAATAAATCATGTTTGGTAGACAATATTTTTTTTAAAATATTATATTAATTTTTATTCGTATAAAAAATATAGTATTTATTTTACAAAATTAATATATTATATATAATAAATATGAATTATTATACTAAAAATATATATTTTATTAGCTGTGTCCTTGTCGTGTCAATGTCCTAATTTTTTAGAATATGCCGAGTTGCTATGTCCGAGTCATATCGTGCCCGTGTCCGTATACGTGACACGTAGTTAATGAATAAAGTGTGTCCGTAACACATAGTTAATGAATAAAGCAGATACCGCACTATCTTTTTTCAATAAATGAGCAATATGATTAGATGCTTACTATGATGTACCATATTCAACTTTCGAGTCATTTTAGCATAATAAGATCAATCACATTACAAATATAGAACGTACCTTTTTGCGGAAGCAACTTGCACTAGAACGCGATTAGTCTCAGATCGTAAAGATTGATTCACGTGTGCTCGAATCGTCCACGAAGGTCTTCTAACGCTCCAAACTCACCGTACTATGAACGAGCTAGATCTATAATCCACCGTTCAAGACTCTCTAGAAACAATATATTAATGGAAGATGTGGTTTTTCTCCATCACAACAAATTTCGAAATAATTTCTTTATTTTTGATGTTCAAGAATTGCCCGTATTATAAGGGATACCAACACCTTAATATGTAAGTAGAAGATTAAATCGAATCGATTTATAATTGCTATCTATGACTAGAATGGATCTCTAGTTAGCTTTTTAAATTAAAAGCGAGATTAAGTCTAATCAAATTAGACAACACAATAACCGTCGGATCGAGCACGATCATCATGGGCGTATTCGATTTGGTTTGACCCAACACTACAAGAATTATTATTTTTAACGACCAAATTTTAACGAAGGAAAAAAAATTTGGTCGTTAAAAACATACATATAAACGTTTCCCGCGGCTGGGACAAATTAATTTAGATTTTTACGACCAAAAATTTTTTAGCTGTCTTAAATAAAATATATCCGGTCATTAATAGTATAAAATCTTGATATTTTCCTAATAAAGCAAGATTTTTCTTTTACTCTCACACGCAACCTCTCTCCTAAAACCCATTCACCTTCCTCTTTTGCTAATTCCCACTTTTGCTAATTCCCAAACAGACACAACACCTCTCTTTATTTTTTTTAATTTTTTTTTTTTTTCCTATCGTCACTTTCCTCCAAAATACTTCTCTTACCCACCTACCTACAGAGACCAAAAAAACCTCTAATTTTTCTTCTCTCTATCTTAATCAAGTTCGAAGCCATCCGTCCCGCCCCTCTCAACGCGGGCGCGCGAGAAGCCCTCGCCGATCCCCTCTCACCGCGCGCGAGAAGCTCCGCTTGCAACCCTTGTCGCCGGACCTCTCTCAACGCGCGCGAGAAGCTCCGCCTACAGCCCTCCGTCGTCGGCCCACTCTCACCGCACGCGATACACAGTCGACGACCCGGAGCCCCCAGTCGCCGCCCTTGTAGCCCATCGCCTCACCTACAGACAGTCGCGTTCGCGCCCACGCCCACAACTCGTCGCGCCCGCGCCCCTGCAACCCGTCGTCGTGCCGCAGCCCGTCGTCGTGCCGATTTTCTGAGTAATTTTTTTTTTTTTACTCATTAATATTGTTTTGCTAGAATAATTTGTTAGTGTTTAGAACAGACTTAGCTATGGATGAGTCAATGATTGACAGGATAATCGAAACATTTTTCTATTTCTTGTTAATACTATTTTACTCATTAATATTATTTTGCTAGAATAATTTGTTAGTGTTTAGAATAGACTTAGCTATGGATGAGTCAATGATTAACAGGATAATCGAAATATTTGAGTTTTAGTTGTATGCAACGAGAGTTTAATTAAGGCATTGCTTATATTTTGTTCTTTATTTTTTAACTTTCCCTATTTTTTATTTAGTAGGATTTCAAATTTTGATTATTCATCAAAAACTTCTCATAATTAGTTTTGTGTCATTAGTGAAATCACATTATATCTTAAACTTTTTATAGATTTTCATAAATTGCTACTAAGTTTTTTGACAAGTTGAAAAAAGTTTGTCCCTTTTTATGAATAGAAAGAATATCAAATTCTGCTCCTATATATTTAAAATGCATGCTAGCCTTCTTAATAGTCTCTTTAATATGAATGAATTCTAACAATAATTGTTTATTTACATTCTTCAGAAAATATTGTATAACATCACTCATTATACTATCTGTTTGTTTAGGTAATTTTTTTGGATTATCTCTACTCGATTCTGAGAAAATGGCACCTAGTAAATGTTGGATGGATCTAGTTAATGATCGATTAAGTGAAGCATATGAAAATGGAGTTCAAATTTTTTTGAATTATGCTTTTAAACGTACAGGACATAACAATAAAATTCGATGCCCTTGTGTTAGATGTAATAATACATATTCAGGAACTCGTGAGCTAGTTGAGACGCATTTGAAAGTTTATGGAATAGTTCAGAGTTACACTTTCTGGTATCACCATGGTGAAAGATCTGGTGAGTCTCATCAATCGGATTCAGATTCAGATAATGATAATGAGGGAATAGAAGAAGATGATAGTGCTGATGAAATGCATGAAATATTAAGGGATTTATATCCCGAATTGAATAGAAATTTTGAGAACAATACTACGATAATTGATGAAGATTTTGAAGATGAACCAAATGACGAAGCAAAGTCTTTCTATAAATTACTCAAAGAGTCTAATCAACCATTATATAATGGTTCGAAATGCTCAAAATTATCTTTACCTTATTTCTTGAAGGAAAAAATTGTTGATGCTACTCAATCGGGACCCTCCTTATCCAATATAGAGTTAGTTGAAGAATGCTTTGGGCCACAACGTCATAACCATATTACTTGCTATGGTGGTAGCTTAAAGCCTAATGATATGAAGACTATTGGAACTAGAGCTGAGCTTCAAGCTAAGCTTCGTGAAACTAAAAAAGAAAATGATTCGCTTAAGAACCGTATGGATGAAATGGAAGCCGAAGTAAGAATGATTAAGGAAATACTTCAACGTCAACATTCCAATAGTCCACCTTCATTTGAAGAGTAAACAATCTAATCTTATTTAGATTTGTATCGTTTTTGCATGTGTATATATATTGGCACACAAAAGTTGCTTTTAAATTCTATGAGTTGTTTGTTTGCTTTATTGTTCAAAATCTATTTGTATGACTTAATTACTTTCATATTGTTTTAACTTTCATTCTTTTTCTCTTTTGTAGGTAATTCATGGTGATTTTGGGGACAAGAAAGACAATGAATTGCAATATGCCTTTTTTGCTTTAATCCTCTTTTTTTAAAAAAAATAATGAGTAGTAGGCATTTTGTTTTTTAGTGAATGTTAACTATATATGTAATGGTGTGATGAAAACTTTAATGTATTAGGTGAATGGTAGTAGGCATTTTGTTTTTTGGTGAATGTTAACTATATAAGTAATGGTGTGATAAAAACTTTAATGTGTTAGGTCAATGGTTTGGAAAAAAGTTTGAATGTTGTGGATGTTAATTACTTTTATTGTAATGAAGTATTGTTATAAATTTGTTCATATATTGTGAATTTGTCATAAGCTTGCTTATATTTATATATTATTGTGTATACAATGTACTTATATGGCTAAAAGTAATAATTAGATGTAATATTTGTATCATTAACGACGGAAAAAATGGTCGTTATTATATTACTTTTTTTACTTACGAAATACTATTAACGACGGGAAATATGGTCGTTAGCTATACTAGCGACTAAATTTTTGGTCGTTATTAATACTATGAATAGAATAATTATAATTTCTATAATCTATATTACGACGGTCGAATTGGTCGTTATTGTAAAATGGAGTGGTTACTAAAGAAAATAAATAACGATGACAAATTATATGGTCACTATTAGTTTATAACGACGGGTAGTTTATTTTGGTCGGAATTGGTTTTAACGAAGAAGGCTTTTACGATGGCCACGACGGACGAATTTGCTGTCGTTAATGATATTTAACGACGGAACGATCTAATTTTTAACGACGGTACCGTCTTTCGTTAAATAACTTATTTCCTGTAGTGCAATGCCAACAATAAGAACACACACAAAATCCACAAACAAAAAAAAATTATCCCAGAGTGCAAAAAATAACTTGTTCAAAACATTTCAACAGCTACCAGCTTACATAAGAAAATAAATAAATAATCAATCGGAAAAGGTGAGATTAAACAGAAACTAATTGATCACACCACCTAGCTATAAACCAAAATCCAATCACAAACTGAAGCAAAAAAAAAAAATAATAATAATAATAATAAATAAATAAAAAAACTCACCGGAGGTTGAAGAGGAGGAGACGTCTCCATTGCTCATCTCTATCGCACTCGTACTCCTCTCCTCCATTTTCGTGTATGTGCGTGTTTTAGAGAGAAACAGAGAGAGAGAAAAGTAGAGAGAGAGAGAGAGAATCCGATTCGAAGTATAGCGCGAGGAAAGGGAAAGGAGATGATGCGAGAGCTCGAGGTTCGAAGCAGGAGAAATTTGTTCCCTGAACCTGATCCTCCACGTCATCTTTTCAATATATTCAGATTAAATTCATTTCTTTTTTTTTTTTTTTTTGAGTGGTGTCTTTTTGTTTTTTTATTTATTTCGTTCCAGCAAAATTTCGTATCCAAACTTATAATACAGCAAAAAAAATAAATAAATAAATAAATAAATTCAAATACAAACTAAAAATAAATAGTGAATCTAAAAAAACACAAAAATATTCACAAAAAAATAAATTAAAATTCAATCTTATTGATTTTAGAGCTTTAAAATTTACACATAAAAACTATAAATTGAACTTGTACATTTAAAATTTAGATCAAAAGAAAAGTTCTTTTAAAAAGAACAAAAGAAAATTACTAAAAATAAATTAAATTTTGAATTTAAAATCTGAATACCAACCAATCAACAATCAAATTTTTTTTGTCATGAATAAGTCTGCCGTATAACAGCTACACCACATTATTTATATTTGACCAATTAAAGTTTCTTTTTTTAAAGTGAAAGTATGGTAAAAGTATTTTTAAAAAAATTATAGTAAAACATGTAAAAATTAGAAAAATAATTTAATTAGTTGATAATTGAAAACACTGCATCACTTTGGAGGATTGATCGGTCCATGAACCACGTGGTACGCTAGGTCTAGCCAATTAAGTTAGCTCTCGTGAGCGTGTTGGTTGTTCAACTTCGCGGACACGTGGCAGCCTCCGGAGCGCACCAGCTGCCGCGCTTTTTCTGTGACGTTAATATGCTGTCCTTGTGGAAGTTTCTAGGTGGATCTTTAGAGGCAGCGTCATCACCGTTCGTTTCAAAGTTAACGGTGTGATAGAGAACAACGGAGCCAGTAGGACACGGGCCCGTTAATCCCACATCTCGTACACAGGCCTAGGACTTAGGATGTCAGCGGTTGGATTCGGATGAATTTTTAAAAATTTGAATTCAAACCCGGTTACATATTCGAAATTTCAATCCGAATTCAAATTCGGTAAATTTTAAATATTTATATCTAAATTTGAATTTAATTAAAAATTTAAAATTTGAATTAAATTCAAATTTAAAAATTTAAATTTAAAATAATTATTTCTTTTTTTATCTTTATAATTTTTCAAAATATATTATTTTAAATTTAAAATTTTAAAATATAAATTTAAATATAATATCAAATATTTATATACACATATATTATATAATATAAAATTAATTCGGATTCGAATCGGGTTCAGATTCGTGTTGGGCACCGTCAAAATCCATATTCGAATTCAAATTTGTCTAATTTTTATTTTTTATATTCGTATCCGAATTCATATTCGTTTAATATCGAATAAATTTATTTCGTTCGGATTCGAATTCGAATAAAATTTCGAGTATCCGTATCCATTGGCATCCTACTACGACTATAAACGAGTGAGCTCATGTAATGAACGCAAATTTACTAAAAAATAATAATAATAAATTAGTTCATGTCCAATTTGTTTAATAAACGAGGTCAACATAAGTAGTAGGTTCGTGAATAATTTTTAAATTATATACGGTATGATAGTAAATTTTATAGAGAATTTTTATTATTGATTTTTAATTTAATAACCGAAAGAAAATATAATGACTAAAATTTTTAAGCTATATCGAACCGAACATGAACGAATTGATCTCGACTCGTGATCGACTCATTAAGATCATTTCAAGTTGAAAAATTTATCTTGTGTCTCGCTCAATTTCGAGCTCATTTTCGAGCCGAACGCGAGTTGATTCATGAACAACGAGCTGAATTGTCAATCCTAGTCACGACTAGAGGTCAAAGTTTTTTTTTTGATAAAATTCAATAGAATGCGATTATGAATGTCAAAATTTAGCATTCGATATATTATATATTCATATTGAAATTTGCATTCAAAAAAAATTAAAAACAAAATAAATACGAATATGGTTATTTAAAAAATCCGTCTCTAGTTGATTGTTTTCACCCCTAAAATATAACAGAGATGTAAATATATATTGTAAAAGATAAAATAATTTTTATTGTATTTTTTATTTTTTTTACTATAAATTTTATATTAAAAATATATTTATATTTATTAAAATATTAAATTTATTAAAAAAAATATAGGTATACAAAGTTTGAATTTGCGTGTGAACCTTTAATTTTATATTTTTTTATTAACACTAACTTTAATTTAATATATATATATATATATATATATATATATATATATATATATATATATATATATATATATATATATATATTATTATTATTATTATTATTATCCGAACACAAATCTGTTTATACCCTGAATCTAAATTCATTTCAAGCGGATATGATAATAAAAATTTAGCATTCAATACATATCTGCATCATCATTCAAACATCTAAAA
The DNA here is from genome assembly GCA_029204045.2 of Tillandsia leiboldiana. Lineage (NCBI taxonomy): Eukaryota > Viridiplantae > Streptophyta > Magnoliopsida > Poales > Bromeliaceae > Tillandsia > Tillandsia leiboldiana. The sequence goes on along the minus strand of CM055069.1, from coordinate 43,864,420 downwards.
AAAAAATGTGAATAAGATATAGTTTTATCAAAAATATGATCACACCGTTTTCATTCCGAATCTCGCCCTCTAGAAGAGAAAAAAAAAAAAAAAAAATCCATAAAATTTTACGCAGTTTTAAAAATATATTAAATTACCTTCTTACTTAAAAGTTAATTTTAATTTAAGCGAAATTAGATTATGTAATTATTATGTTTATTTTTGTTTATTGTTGAGTTGCTAAAGATAACACAATAAATTTACTAAAAATATATGTAGCAATCAAATATTATTTAACTAACATATAATGTAAAAAAATAAATATGTTAAAAATATTTGAATAAATTAAAAAAATTTATTAGAAGTGTCAAAATTAGCAATTGTTAGATGTATTTTGAAATTAAAAAGCGTCTCGATTTTATATTTTCGATTCACCAATAATTTTACAGTACGATGACAAATATTTAAAAAAAAATATAAAAAGAAAAATAAGATATCTGTAGTGGAAAGCGAAATCAATGACATGAGACGGGTGCAGGGAAAAGAGCCCCGCCGCTGTACGAATAGGATCCGATAAAAATTAACCCGTTAAAAAATACTTGTTTGAGTGATGTACAAGAGATTATCATTGTATTAACTTTTTTTTTTAAATAGTAAAATTATCTTTTTTTCGTCCGTAATTTTTTTTCTATAAAATATTCTTTTATTTAAATTTGTGTATTTTTTATTTCTAACCGTATTTTTATGATTTTTTGTTTTGTAATCGTTTTTAATTTTGCTTTTGTTTATGTGCTTACCGTAACAACAATCTATATTTGCACAAATTAAAATACATATAATAACATATTATATATTTTGAGGAAGTGGTTTAGTTACAATTTTTTTTTTTTACATCCAAAATTTTTTAAACAAATTAGTATATAATATTTTGCGGAATGCATCGTAAACTAATTAATTATAATTATAAAAAAATAATAAAAAAAAATTCTCCAATTTACTAAATTATATAGAAATTTTTTTTAACAAAGTGAAAAAACGACAAGGACATGAAAAGAGACATAACTCTTTACCATAAATCATTCGCTTCTTTCATCTCACTTTAAATATTTTAAATAAAAATTTATTTTTTAATAATCAAGAATTATAGTTTAGTTACTATTTTGCTTTTACAGCATTATGAGCAAGATTTAATAATGTGTTGGAGATTTTATATAATGTAAGGCTGCATTTGGTTCGGAAATAAAAAAAATTTAGTTATATCGGGGATATGTATAAATTATGATATTAGCAGAAACTAGTGTAAATTTTTGTTTGGTTAGGTTTAAGAGTTATACCGGGTATAAAAAAAATTGTGTTTGGTGAGTTAAAGAAAAATAAGGAAAATAAAGAGTACTAAAATTTTAATTTATGATTAAAATTTTACTGATATGATTTAAAATATTTAATTTAAAATATTTATTAAAAAAATTATTAAAATTTATATTTTACTTATATATAAAAAAATTTATCATATAATTTATTAAAATTATATGATAAATTTATTAAAAATTAAAGTTAAAAATTTTAAAAGCTATAAAATTTAAAAATTTATAAATGTTAAAAATTTTAATTTTAATTGTCTTAAATAATTAGTTAATTATCTAAATACTTAAATAATTAGTTAATAAAATAATTAAATTAATTAAAATATTGGATTAATTAAAAAGTTAAAATAATAATTAAAATTATATTAATTTAATTAAGCTTATTCTCAAATGGGAACGAGCCTTGTTTCAGGAAGGCTAAGTGAGTTGTCATACAAACATTGATCTATGAATTCATAAAATCTCTTTGAATTTTAATTAAAAGAGAAAAAAACTTAGTAAGACAAGCGAGCTAATATTGGAGACAAGAAGTTTGGGTGTAAATTTTACATATATTTTATAGATGTACAGATAGTATTGTTCCAAAAAAAAAAGTAGAAACTCAAATTGTCGAGATAGGAGTTGAGCTGGAATGCTATCGATAGCAAACGAATTTCGTTGCTATTCATTTATTTTCAATAATAGAACTTTCAAAACGACGATTAAATATAAATTAGTTCATTTAAATTATTTAAAAATTAAATTTTATATTTTTTCGATAATTTTTTTATCCATCAAGTGGACGCAAAAAAAAACTCATAAAGTAATGTTAGGAGTCTTACAATCAAGATCAAGAGTATAAATATTATTTTAAATAGTTTAAAAAATTTTCTAACCAAAATTTAATTAACTTAGAATTCTTTATACCGTTAAACCAGCAAAAGATTCATATCTATAATTATAAATTTTATAATTCTTTAATCATTAGGTCATGATGTCAAAAAAATTTTAAATTTAATTTTTAGATAAATTTAAATAGTATATATTCAACTGTGCCGATCGTCGATTTGAAAGCTTCATGATAAAAAATAAAAAAAAATACTAAATGTACACCCCAAATGGAGTGTATATTTTACATCCATCCCATTCTGAAATGGGGTGAATTTTACTCGTCACATCGATGTGACGAGTGAAGGAATATTCATTTCAGGATGGGATGAGTGTAAAATGTACATCCTATTTGAAGTGCACACTTAGTATTGCTCAAAAAATAAATGAGTACGAACAGAATTCGTTTGATATCGATAGGCGCAACTCATGAAAATAGTATAATTAGGATCATTCTATCTAGAGCCATTCAAATTAAGATTTCTAGGCCTTTTTGGGCCAACATTGTATAGGTTAGCCCATGGCACAATATTGTAATAACATCGATAAAATAATATTAAAAAAATTGTATATAGCTGATCCAAACTTCGGCTCATTTTGATTCGACTATTCAACATTTTAAAAGTTTGATTTTGACATTCAATTTTTTAATTTTTTTGATTCAAGCCATGTGATGGCACTTTTAGCGTAAATTTTAGACCATTATTTATTTTAGTTGAATTGTAGTTATATAGGCTATATAAAATATGCTAACAAAATTCATGATGTACTAAAATTTTTAAGTTCAAGAGTCCGTCAAATGGTTCATATCAAAAGAAATAAAAGATTATACGAAAAAATCAAAATGTTTAAAGATTATATATTTGAATCAAAATTAGTGCGAGTTTTAGATAAGGAGGTTCTTGATTGAACATAGAGCCGTGAAGAATAATTTTTCATGAAAACAAACCTTTTGATGGCATAAATTTTTTACGTTTTGTAATATTTAGTTTGTAGAAAAAAAAATCATCAATATTTATTTGATTTAGTTTAGTAGAACAAAATTAATGAAAAAATTTTACACAGCTCAAGTTTTTATTTTTGTCAATTAAAAAAAAAATCAAAATTTTTTTTTTACGGCCAAGCAAACACAAAAATATAATTTTTCAAACCCAAAAAAAAAAAAGTGGTATGCTTTACAACCAACCAAAAACAACCTAAGTTTCACACACTATTACCAAAATTTTAATATTGATATTTTTTTTTCTATTTTTGCAGGTCGCAACATTATCCGTACACTTCATTTGAGATGTACGATACATATACCATCCAATTCAGGATGAGAATATTTTACTAATTATTTTAAAATAACTAATAAAATTTATTTTATTTTAAAATAAATAAAATATAAAATATACACACTTTTTGAAATAGCACAAAAATCATTTTACATAGAAAAGCTGCATAAAGTTGTACAAATAAACTATTATTGGTGAGAAGCATACAAAAATATTCTGCAAGTGAGCAGTGTAGGACCCATGAAGCTGATCAGTCAAAAAAGATCTAGCTTGCTTGGCAAAGTCACAATGCCATTCCTGCTAAATAATTGAAAACAGTCACTTCTAAATCCTAAATCCTATACAATTTTTTTAAAAAAAATATTAAATTATTATAAAATGGTGTTTTAAATATTTATATTCATCACTCGTATCTGTTGAATAATGTGAAATAATTATTCGTGAAAATATAATCGTCAGAAACTCAACAACTGTGACTATGATTAGTGCAAATATACGTCAGAGTTTTCACCTACAGAGGCACAGTGAGAAATTCAGTTGAAAATAAAATGATCCCATATAAAATAATTAAGAAGAGATGAGATGATGGACATGTATTGATGGTCCAAGTCTAATAAGTTCTAAGATTTTTTGATTGAATGTGTTTTATCATATATGTCACATTGTGGGAACCATTTGAACCTAAAATATAAAGGGACTGGCTGAAGAATTATCCAGCGCACTTTAAAACCACACGACATACAAGCGCAACAGAAAATTAGATTTTACGTAAACAAAAAAATAGATGAGAATTATAGTAGAAAATAAGTACGATGTTAATAAAATAATAAAGGATTCTTTAATTAATACGTTCTTTGATTAATTCACAACACAAAAATATAAGAAATAAAATTTGATTATAAGAATCTCCCTCAGAAACTTTTCCTATCTACAATGAAACTATAAACTCATTAAAAACATAAATTATAAGAGTTTAAAACTTTTAGACCCCAATTTGAATAGAAAGCGATCTCCAACGTTTATCCGAAGCTCTTCTTAAAATCCCTCTTCAAGATGTCTCAAAACCATTCCTAATCTTAAAGCACAAGATTAAATCAAGTAGGAGTGCAATAGGAAAATGGGATTCAGCACCTAAGTAGTTAATAGTATCTCTCTCTAAACAGATTATGAATGATATCTCTCTCTCTCTCTCTCTCTCTCTCTCTCTCTCTCTCTCTCTCTCTCTCTATTTTTCTTAAATATTTCTCATAAATTGAAATCTACTTTTATAGTTTTCTCCTGCTATTTCATCTTCTCAGGTTTGTACAAATAGTATTTTCTCTATATTTTTCCTACACCTTGCCTGTAATTTATGTGTGGAATAGGAGAATGGGATTCAGCAACTTAGTAGTAAATATATAAACTAAGGAATCAGATAAACAAAATGGGGCCAACTTGCAGCTAGATGCTAGAAAGGTTTGCAATTATTAATGCTGATGAGGAAGTTGTTAGATGTACACTTGTAGATCTGAAGTGTAATAAATGGGAAAGAAGAAAAGGCATCAACAAAGAGAGGACAATTTGTTAGGTGGTGCAGAGCCTTCATAAGATGTGGATGTTAGCTGTGCCTTTTGTTGGCACCGTCGCAGCAGGATTTTTGGCTGTGCGAAACTGCTTGTTTGGTCCCGCTTTTACTTTTTCTCTCTGCAATAGTTATTCTCACCCGAGCATTTGGCAAACATTGAAAGCACCAATTTGCTACTTGTAATTCTACTATAGAGAAAATTTGTTGAAGTGATCTTTAATATTATATGTTTATAAAAACACTGAGTGTAACACCATATTCTTCTACAGTAAGGCCAAACGGCTATAAAAGCATCAACTAACAATAGTATAAGCACACTATTTCACTATGCAGAAACTATGGAAATGAAGAATATGAATCTAACTAGAATATATGACACAGGAAATGAAAAGCGAACTCCCCCAGTATAAAAATTTCCAGAGAGATAGATTGTTTAAAGAAATTATCTACAATAAGATCTTAGTATTTGTACCTTTTTTGGGGGGTATCAAACCATGTTAGAGGACCACTGCAGAGTATAGAGCAGAACTGCTCAATTAATATTCATCAGATTGTTTGGATTTGATCTTTTTTTCAACCCCAAAAATCACTGCAAAATTGCTAATTAACTAATCGCCCTGCTGCTGCAGAACTAGGAAGCAAGTGATAAAGCAGAGATAGTAGTTTGATTTTTCTGCGTTAGATTTGTGAAATTTTGTTAAAAACATATATCACATCCTTGTTTACTGCTGCTGCAGCTTTAACTTGTCATTCCGTCGAAATGTGGACAAAACCATTTTTGGCTCCAGACAAAAGCTTAGAAAGAGTTTTGGAGCTTCTGCTTACCCCGCGGCGGTGAAGCCAAATAGGGGTTTTGAATTAACATGTTGTGTTAGTGCTCTTTGAACAGCTCTGCACATAGCACTCCTACTTAACAACTGGTAAAGAGATATATCATACATAAACTGTTTCATTTACTGACGAAAACTATTCAGCACCTATTACAGCACAACCTATTGATATCCATGCTATGCATATTTAGAAAAAAAAAAAAGAAGAAGAAGAAGAAAAAAAAAAAACTGGAGAATACATTATATGTGACCCCGCAAAGTCAGATGTAAAAGAAACAGAGAGATGAAGAAGAAAAGAGAGGAGGAACAACAAATCAGCAACGCTTCGCACCTGCTCCACGGACTGTTCGGAGTGGAGGCGAGGGGGAGGTTGAGAATGAACGCCGGATGTAATCGACCGTATAAACGGAACAAAATACAAAAGAAAGAAAGAAAGAAAGAAAGAAAGAAGTGTAACTAACACTGTCATTTCGGATTTTTACTAACTAGCAGAGAGAGCCTGTGCTGCAGGATAGCGCGCCTGCTTCGGAAGTGATGGTGCCGACCATCGAGGAGGACTTGGCGCCAAGGCTCGACGCCCTGGAATAGCTCGAGGAAGATCCGGCTCCGGAGGGGGTGAAAAAGGCTCCGTTTAGGAGGAGGTCCCCCTCTGACCTCCAGTTCCAGTCCTGCCATTTGCTCTCGTCTGTGTTGACCCTCTTTGTCACCTATACAGATTACACACAGACGTTGCGTCTATTATTATCATGGAACATATTAAGAGTTGAGGATTCTGAATATCAGAAGATCAATAAATAATCACAAGGAAAACAAAAAAAAAACCAAGATCAGAGTTAATAATCTTTCACCTCCTTGGCGTAGGGGTCGGTAGGGGCGAGGTATCGATTCCCCTGGCTGTTGATGGTCGGATCAGCGCTCCCGCCGATTGCGTACATCTCCCAGTGGGTGTAGTCATTGTTCACGACATGGAAGTAACCATGCCTGCACCTGGAATCATTAATTACCACAAGGAATTAACAGCATTAGAAGCAAGTAACTACTTAAATGGATCAGTAGAGAGCTTGCTTTTAGTTAGTTGCAGATCACAGGATCTTCGATCGGATAAAAGTACGTACGTACGTACGTACGTATAGCGTACGTACCTCGGCATTCTCTGAATGAGGCCTTCGCCGAAGTGGTTGAAGGCGATGGTGACCTGCATCGACTTGTCCTTCTTATAAGAATCGCTGTGACCCAGCAGCATCACCTGCATGCGTCGGAATCGAGCCGGCGCTAATTAGAGAGAAAAAAAAAAAAAGAGTTTTTTTCCAGCACGTAAAAAAAAGAATTTTAAGGAACGTACGTTACGTAGCGCGTACGTATGTATACGTACCTCGTTGTGCTGGGTGAAGTAGTTGTTGGAGAGGGTGATGGCGGTGGAGGCCATGATGGCGTCGATGAGCCCGTCGGCGCAGTTGGACAGCGAGCAGTGATCGACCCAGATGTGGCTGGCCCCGAAGATGGAGACCCCGTCGCCGTCGGCTATGGTCCGCCAGCCGTAGTGCGAGGGCGAGCTCCGCACCATGGCGTTCCCGGTGGGCTTGCAGTCGTGGATGTTGAGGCCGTGGATGATGACGTTCGTCACGTACTGGACGGTGATGCAGGCGCCCCCGGCGATGTGGACGTTGGCGCCGCGGCCGTCGATTGTCTTGAAGCTGTTCATGATGAGCTCCTGCGAGAGCGTGATGGTCATGTCGTGGTCGAACACGATCCACAGCGGGTCGTCCTGGATCACGGCGTACCGCAGCGTGCCCGGGTTGGGGTCCACCGGGTCGTCGTCGCCCGAGTCCGTCACCACGTAGAGGCTGCCGCCTTTCCCGCCAAGCGCGTTGCGCCCGAACCCGATGGCGCAGTCCGCCAGCCGCTGCCGGTTCGACTCCCAGTCCGGGTCGCACCGCCAGCAGTCGTCGATCGGGTTCCCCGTCCCGCAAGACGTCAGGTAGTCCAGCGACCGCCGCCGACCCCCCACCGCCGCCATGCTGTTGTTGATCGACCTGCAAATTAAGACAAGGATGTAATTATCGCAGCATTACCAACAGTTTATCGGCCAAAATATAAAAAATTTGATAAAATTATACACAACTTAATTACATTGGTCCTTTCGAATTCACTATCCAACTTTCAAACATTTTAATTTTGCTGACCAATCTTGTAATATATTTAATTATAGTTGGCGAGAATATTTTAATTTTAAACTAATTTTTATTTTAATAAATTTATAATGATAAAATTACGTAAAATATATTTATTATATTTATAAAAATAAATAATAAATTAAATTTTTTTATCAGTTTTGTATTTCTTTTTCCGAATAAAATTTGTTGTAAAGGACAAGCGCGTGCATCTACCACTGCTTGGGATTTTATGTTAAGGATAAGCGACGCCCATCAACCAAATTAAGAAAAAAATGCTATTTGTATATTCTAAAAAAATATACACTTTACATTCATAGTCTCTTTAATAAATAGAGTACTTTTGTTAGATGTATCAATTAGCTAGTGAGTACTTTATATTTATTCGATGAAGTATACATATTATATATATGTATATTTTTAAAAATAGAGTTTATATATTTTTCAAAATACAAGTTTAACTATACTTATAAATTTTTTATTATTAAATTTGTATTGGATCCGTACTATTATACTTTTTTATTTTTTTTTAAGTTGATTTTACAATATTATAAATTTTAATATAAATTTACTAGTAAAAAATTCACAATTATAATTAGATTTGTATTTTTAAAATTATATGAGCTATATATATATATATATATGAAAAATAATTTTTGTACATTCAAAAAAAGATGTACATCTTACATCCCACCCATTCAAAAATGAAGTAAATTTTATTGATCACTTCGAAGTGACTAATAAAGAAAACCCCTCCCTTAAATGGGTGGGATGTGTATCATACACTCTATTTGGAGTGTATGAATAGTATTTTTCACACACACACACACACATATATATATATATATATATATATATATATATATATATATATATATATATATATATATATATATATATATATATATATATATATATATATATATATATATATATATATATATATAGAGAGAGAGAGAGAGAGAGAGAGGGAGAGAAAAAGGCTAGAATACTATTAATAGTACCAAGTCATTGGTGCTATTAAGTTTTTAACCCTTAAATTAAAAAAATGTGTGGTTGAGATGATAGTGGGCCCCTTAGGTTTAATAGATGGTTGGAGAAATAACAAAATCTAACGGGTGAAAATGATCAAAGGGGTTGATCTAAGAGTAGAAAATTTGATAGCACAAATAACTTGATACTATTAATAATATAGTAGCCAAACTATATATATATATATATATATATATATATATATATATATGAGTAGAGCTTATATGCTTTTAAAAACAAAGCTCATCCATACTTGTAAATTTTTTATCATTGATTTGTATTAGGATTTATACATTTTACTTTATCTTTCTCTCTTTTTAGTTGACTTTACAAAAATACAAATCTTAATATAAATTCAATGATAAAAAATTCACAAGTATGAATGAATTTGTACTTTTAAAAGCATATAAGCTCTACTATATATATATATATATATATATATATATATATATCACAAGTATGAATGAATTTGTACTTTTAAAAGCATATAAGCTCTACTATATATATATATATATATATATATATATATAGTAGAGCTTATATGCTTTTAAAAGTACAAATTCATTCATACTTGTGATATATATATATATATATATATATATATATATATAGTGTAGTTTATATATTTTTAAAAGCACAATCCCATCCATATTGTGAATTTTTTATTATTGGACTTGCATTGAGACTTGTACAATTGTAAAATCAACTAAAAAGGAGAAAAAGAAAGTATAATTGCACAAATCTCAATACAAATCCAACGGTAAAAATTTCACAAGTATAGTTTGACTTGTGCTTTTAAAAGTATATAAGCTCTACTATATATATATATATATATATATATATATATATATATATATATATATATATATATATATATATATATATATATATATAAAGTCCGGCTAGAATACTATCAATAGCACCAAGCAATTGGTGATATCAAGTTTTCTGCCGTTGGATGAAAAGATATGCGGTTGGAATTATAGTGGTCCCATAAAATTTTTACTATTCAACCAACCACCTAGTAAATCCTAGGGGACCACTATCATCTTAACCACACATTTTTTAATCCAAAGGCTAAAAACTTGATAGCACCAATGACTTGGTGCTATCGATAGTATTCTAGCACATATATATATATATATATATATATATATATATATATATATATATATATATATATATATATATATATATATATATATATATATATATATATATATATATAGTAGAGCTTGTATACTTTTTAAAACATAAGCCAAAATATGCTTGTAAATTTTTTATCATCAAATTTATATTGAAATTTGTATTTTATTTTTTTTTTTTTTTAGTTGACTTTACAAAAATACCAATTTCAATACAAATTCAATGATAAAAAATTTACAAGCATTAATAGACTTATACTTATAAAAATATATAAGCTCTACTATATATATATATATATATATATATATATATATATATATATATATATATATATATATATATATATATATATATATATATATATTGGGAGGGTATATATAGGATTGCTCTTAAATTAAATAGATTAAGAAAAGTACGGAAGCCCCGCCATTATTTGGTCACTTACGATTTTCTTGTTACTAAGCCCAAAGAATGGAAAAAAAAAAAAAAAAAAAAAAAAAAAGTTTGATTTACGGTAGTTACAGTTAATTGTTGCCGTTCCACCTATAAATGAAGGCCCAACTACTGCATGCATTTAAATCCATGACTAAATTATCAATACACGTGAGGATCTACCATGCAACCTCGACTCTATTATTAAGTATGGAAAAAGCTATTTATACGTTCTTTAAAAAATATACATTTTATATTTCATATATTTTATAATAAAATATTATTATTAATCATATCAAGTGGCTAGTAAATAATTATATCATACACTCTTTTGTGGGGCGTATGTATAACACTGTTCAAAATATTATTTCTAATAATACGTTTTTAAATTTTAATATTTAGAATTGATTTATGTCAAATAATTAAATTGAAAGTTTAATTTAATCCCTCTATTAATTATGAACAACTAATTAGTTTTATTTTATCTAATTAAAAATTAATTTATATTATTAAATTTGATAAAATTATCAAAGAATTTGACAATTTTCTGCATTATTTAATTAAAATCACCCAATTCAAAAAAAAAAAAAAAAAAAAGAGTTAGGGGACCATTTCAAAATGGTCTATTGTGGAGGGATCTGCATAGTACCAATTTTAATAAAAAGGCAAAGCAGAACAACAGATAGTAGCTCAAAACTTCACCATATCTACCAATCAAGAACAGCCAGATATCAGATACATTAAATTAAGGAATTATCATATTATTTAATTTCCTAAATAACAAATATATAGTTAAAAAAGAGTGGAATTGTATATAACTGACCTAAACTCTGAGCTATTTGAAAATGCGTACCGAACTTTGAAAATTTTTAATTTGACCATCCTAGATTTCAAATAGTTTGATTTGCCTTATAAAAAGTAAATCCAGATATTTGTACATTATATCTTAATTTTTTTGAAAAATGTATATCATATTGTTAATTTAATCACATAAGTTTTAAATGAAAAAGTAAAAATGTATAAAATATATCTAAACTATTATTCATTTTGACCTGACTATTTAACTTTTAAAAATTTTAATTTTACTATCTAATATTTTAATTTATATAATTTTAATAACTATAAATTTATTAAAATAATTACTTAGCTTAAATGAGCTATCAAATACTTTAAATTTATACTAAAAATTACAATTTTTAAAAATTAAATAATTAAATCAAATGATTTTAACAAATAATAATAAAAAAAAAAAAGGAAAGAGGAAAGAGAGTCACTTGTGGACTTCGTAGACGACCATTTCCGGATCCTCCACAGCGCCAGACACCACCACCCTAGTGGAAAAAGAAAGGCATAGTTAGATCAAAATGACAATTTTACCCCTATTTGTGTGACTTTTTTTTTGGTACGGCATATGATTTATTATTTTTTATTTATTATTAATTACCATCTTATAATTCTTTTAAAAAATTACATTTTACTATCGTATTTAATGATAAACTCTTACTATTAAAAAGATTGAGAAATAAAATAATTAAAAATAATTTTTAAAATATAAAAAAAAAAAAATGATTTGATGTGTATCAAAAAAATAAAATAAATTTAGGGATATATAATCCATAATTTTCGGGAGAATTTACACTGCTCGAGGTGGTCGGTCGCATAAACACTAGATTACGTTTTATCCGTTTTTCTTGGAAACAGCGCCGTGGTGAGGGAAATATTTCCCGCGTTTTTTATACGAAAAATATTACGTGAACCGCGTCCACCACGTCATTTCGTGGACTACGAACAAATTGTAATATTTAATTATTTATTATTTATTATTTATTACTTCGTGGTGTGGATTCCGGAATTTTTTTATTTGAAAAAAAAAAAAAGTAGCGGGCTACGGATGAGCTAGTAGACTTGGTCCACGGAGATATATAATATAATCCTCTCGCTAATTGACCGTGGGTAGTGCGGTGACTTGAAATGACCGAAATGCCCTCCAACGAATTACCGTTCGAGTGAAGCGACGAAAGCGAAATTAGAAAGCGAAGGAAAACGAACAAAACGAACGCAACGAATTCAACGGCGGAGATGAGATCTCCCCCGATCTGGACGGCCAGGATCTCTCCTTACGAAAAAACCTCGGCTCAAATCCAACCGTCCAAATACCAAAAGCTCCACATAGCTACTACACTAACCTCTCCGCCGCCGCGGCCATTAATGGCGCCGCCTCTCGGAGACTCCTCCCCAAACCCAAGATCCAAGAAAAACCCCAAGATCGAGCCCTATAAAACCCTAAAATCTCCCCCAAACCCCTCTGGGAGCTTCAGGAGAAGCCACATTCCTCACAGGTGAAGCGAGATCGGGGGACATTTCGGGTACGTACCTCGACGAGGCGAGCTTATCGGCGCCGATCCACCCGATTCCTCCGCCGCCGACGAGCACGATGAGTACTCCGGCGATCACCATCGGCAGCCACCTCCTCCACCGCTCCGCCGCCTCCGCCATTGTTTCCGGTGAGCCCCTCTCTCTCTCTCTCTCTCTCTCTCTCTCTCTCTAGAGGAGCTTAAAATTTTGTACAAAGAAAGAGGAGGGGCGGGTGGGGGGAGAGAGGAGAGGAGTTAAAGAAAAAAGCGGCGAAGGGAGAGGCGATTTATAGAGGGTTCACCTCGGGGCGATTAATTCCGCGCCGAGTTATTTTGACTACGGGGGTGAAAAAAGCAGGCGGGAGCGGGAGCGGTTGCGGGTAACGCTAACTAACCGCTTCCGTTAGCGACAGGCACGTGCGAGCGGTGTCGGCTGTCGCGTGCGGTGGGCCCACCGACTCGCATGACGTGCCAACGAACGTTTTTAACGCAGGGCTAATGACGGGTGGGGCCCGCTAGAGCGCGGCGGATTAGGAGAACTTGTTAGGTGAACCTGGCCCACCACGTCATCCGTATACCACTCAATTACCTCCTATAATATACAACTGGATTTATTAAAAATCATTTTAAAAATTTAAATATGAGTTGAATTTTGATAGGGTCCATTCTATGCATTGTACCGTACCTAAGGGAAAAGTGTAATAAAAGATTTATTATATTTTACTTTTTTTTTTTTTTTGAGATCCAATCGAAATAAAAAAAATATTTTTATATATTTTTATTTTAATTTTTTTTAATCTAATAATATTAAATAATTTTTTGTAAAGATTTGCGTGGTAAGGTGGGTGAGTGAAGAGGGAAGGATGTGGACAGATTTGAGGTGAGAAATGTGTCGGATCCTGTAGTAGTTTTGTTACGGTTACTTTTTTTTTTTTTTTCGTAACCCTATTACTTCGAGAGACCTTGTTGTCTCACTCTTGTTGCTTAGTTCAGATAATTTATTATTTTTTAAAAAAATTTTTATTTTAATACGCGAGATTTAATTATGAGCAATGCTACATGTACACCCCGAAGGGATGTACATCATACACCTCCACCATTTTAATGGTGGCGATATTTTTTACGAGTCACATCAAGTGACCCATCATCACACCCCCACCCTTAGATGGGTGGGGTGTATGATGTACACCCCGAAAGGGGTGTAAACATAGCATTTTCCTTTAATTTATAGCCGCCATATTAAAATTAGGCTGGAACAACTTAGCGTGATTTCATGAACCAGTTAATTATGACTCCGTGGATCATATTCAGATAATATTTTTTTTCGGTAGAAGGGAATTTTGGATTGAAAAAAAATTATAAAATATATATATATATATATATATATATATATATATATATATATATATATATATATTGCAACATGAATGGGGAGGGTGGGATGTGTTAATGGGGCAGGATGCATGATGGGCGCCTCATCACACGGCCATCACGCGTGCCTCGGACGCCTATGCGTGCATGCAGGGGTGATATGACGATTTTACCCTTGTTATGAATCATGCCGGTGCTCTCAACGAGCCGAACATGAGTAAGCTGGAGTCGCTTGCTTATTAACTAGCCAAACACGACGAATCGGCTTGCGATCAACAAATTAGATTATAATTTCTATTATTTAATAAAATATAAAAAAATTTTAAAAATTAAAATTTTAATTTAATAATTAAATTTATAAAATATAAGTCGAATACGAATGAGTTGATTATAGTTCGTGTTGGACTGGTTAAGATTTTGAGTTGAAAAATTCAATTTGTATTCGGCTTATTTATTAAACGAGCGATCGATTTCGAGCTTATTTCGAGTCGAACACGAATTGGCTTACGCTAAGCGAGCTGAATTATCAGTCCTAATGCGAACACTTTTGAATCAGCGGTACTCATGGTAGGAAAACGGTTTGCGAGAGAAAATCAGTTTAAGGCAGGATTAATTTACTCTTATAATTTGGATTGAGTTTGTTGATACACCAAAAAAAAAAAAAAAAAAAAAAAAAAGTTTATGTCTATTAACAAAATGCATTACAAAAGCTTTGATATGAGAATGGAAGATCCAACAAGATAATTATAGTCCTTATGATCAAATTTGTTTTAATTGAAACTTTTCGCATTATTTATCAATGCTCGAATATTTTATTTAAAAATCTTTAAAACTTGTTCTAAAATTAGCCATTCTTTGTACATAAACTTGAGATAATTAATTAACCAAATTGGATTAATGACCACAAACAAAAGATGATAAAAAACATAGGACTACAACTATGAATTAAAATGTTTCGAATTCTGGCACGATTCGAAATGCAGAAACAATTAACTCGTCACGATTTTTACCTCTAAATTCATGTTGCGTACAATTCTGATCTCTGTGTTTTTACCTGTCGAGCCAGTTTCGGAAAATCAGCTCAAAACTGATAAGAGGTTCTTTTTTGGTCTCGAGTCAAACTTTTTTTTGAATGTTTGTCACAGTGCACTTAATTTGGTCCTTCAATAATGGAACTCTCAATTTGTCTCAAAATGACAATGTGAGATTATTCAGCCCAACACAGGGTCTAACTTTGCACCTTTGTGGTAGACAAATTCATACAACACAACAAGTCATTCTATGGAGAACCTTTTTACGAAAAGATGGTCTGATCAATCATTCATTATTATTTTTAACACTTGTACATTTTTGTGTGATAAGACTCCGCTACACTTTTGGTTCTCACACCCTGACGAGGGTTTCGTTTTCACTTTACCAAATATTTATACTTCACTATCTATAATTTTATCTTCATTTTTATCAATTTTTTTTTTTTTTTAATAGCCACAGAGTAATTAAATATAATAATTTGAACCACAAAATAGAAAAATAAATTAAAATGAGCTAAACTATTGGATAATTAAGTGTAATTTTTTTGAACGGTGACAAAATGAAAATAAGTTAAACCACAGAAGGCGAAGTGAAGTTTACTTTTTAATTTATTGTAATTTTTTATTGTAAAATTTTAAATTATTACTGTTGAAACTAAAATTTTCGCCACCTTTGGAAGTGATAAGTGGCGTATACCATTGGTTAAAGACGTTAGCCGACAGAAAAATAAGTCAACAAAAAGTAACCTGCGTCTTGACTAAGACCGACTTTAGTCACGTGAAAGTGCGGCATGCGACATACGCCATCGGCTAAAGACATTAGCTGATAGGAGAAATGGCCAACAAAAAAATTATTGCCTAATCCAGGACCGACCGCGGCCGAAGACAAACACCAGATCGTCTCAATCGAGCAACGAAAGAGGCGAAGTCAGGGTCAACTCGCGGCTGCTTGAGCTGCAAGAGGAAAGACTATGGATGGAAGGGATACGAGATTTGGGCGCTAATCACGTAACTAACTCTGGAATGGCAAGTGGCGCCCAGCATTGAAAAGCATAAAAAATCACGCTTCGGCGCATCGATTAGGGAATGAATCTGGACGAAAAACGGCTACTATCATGTTGAGGAAAATCGACTCAAAATAAAATAATTGAGGAATTTACAATGATTCCCATAAATCACGCCGATTATTCAAATCGGCGATCATACACACGATTCGGAAGTGTATAAATATCCGAACCATCGAAGAAAAAATGGTCCTGCAACCTCGATCGTAAGCAAGTGATCATCACTACTTTCTCATACCTCCCATACCTACATCTACTGGTTTTCTAGATAAGTTTCATACCAGTATTTACCGCACATTCTAGGAGTAGACACTACAAAAAAATTGTGATTTAGTGGCATTCTGTAATTACCGCCTAAAGTTCAAAAAGTGTCGTAAAAACTATTAGTGGCATTTAGCAATTAGTGCCGCTTATACTCGTGTTGGTGAATCTTCTACCGGCATTTAATTAAATTG
Organism: Tillandsia leiboldiana; assembly: GCA_029204045.2. Classification (NCBI taxonomy): domain Eukaryota; kingdom Viridiplantae; phylum Streptophyta; class Magnoliopsida; order Poales; family Bromeliaceae; genus Tillandsia; species Tillandsia leiboldiana. Next base: position 43,847,483 of record CM055069.1, on the reverse strand, counting down.
CCGTTAAAATTAAGTAATTAGTAATATTAAATAAATGCCGTTATAGAAGTGCTTATTAGCAATATTATTAAATGCCAGTATTTTTTAATTATCTACAACACTAATAAATGACGGTAATTATTAGTTTATTTGCAATATTATATAAATGTTGGTAATCTATTATTAATTCCAGTATTAATAAATACTGCTAATTCTAAATATTTTTAAATTATATTTTTAAATAAATAAAAATAATATAAATTATAATTTTCACTATCATAAAATAATTAAATCTTATCAATTTTTAAAAAATATAATTTCAATAGATAATATGATATTTCAATATTTTCATATGACAAATGACATAAATCGTGCATAACAAAATAACAAAAATAATTTACTAAGCTCATTTTCAATTAAACAAATAATAAGTTAAAATCTTTAGTCCATTCAACATCCAAAAAAAATAACAAACGACAACAAAATTTTCTAAACACAAAAGTACTAATACATACATAAATAACGCATCCAAATAGGTCACACGACATAAAGTTGTTTGCGAATATAACAAAACAGTTTAAAATTGTTTAAATTTTCTTGAATTCCAAAGGTATTATTACTTGCGTTGAACCTGTCAAAAAAAGAACACGTTAAAAGTTAGTTTTAACGAGTCAAAAGTCTATATATTAAATAATAAAATTGACGAAAAGAAAAAAATATAGGTCTTTTATATATATATATATATATATATATATATATATATATATATATATATATATATATATATATATATATATATATATATATATATATATATATATACACATTCCTTTTTTTTCACAGTAAATGTCAATGAATTTTTAAATTAACTTGTTTAAAAAATTTATTGATTTTATTTTAATTGACTCTTTTGCACATTCTCTGATTATATTTAATAATAAAAAATTATAATGGGAGGAGGTCATGTTCATCCTCTTTTATACTTAAACACATAAATAAATATGGGTTTCAACTATATTTTTTATTTAGTCTTCTATTATATATTATTTACTTTGTTGCATAATCATACAACCTAAAAATAATTAAATCTATTATCAAATAATAATTTTAAAATAAAAACAATAATTTTTTTAAAAAAATTTAAATCAACCAATCTATTCCAAGGTAATAAAAGAAAGCAAATAATTTTACAAAAAAAAATTTAAATTAACTTACCTTTTTCTTGGTAGAGTCCTGCTTGTGGGGCTCCTTCTTGGTAGAAGAGAATGAAGAAAATTTTTTTCTTACCCCATGCGATTGGAAGGTAGAAAGAGTAATTTTTTTTTTTTTTTTTTTTTTTTACTTGGAGAGAAGATAATAAAAAAATAAAAAAGAGAAAAAAAAAATCCTAGAAAGAAGTTTTGCATATGAGGAGAGGAAGACTAGGAGTCGTACGGCACAAGAGGAAGGAAGAAATAGGCGGGATATGAAAAATTGATGAATAATCTCAGTTAGGTCCCTCAACTTATTAATTATTTATATCTTAAATAAGGATTTAAGATCTTTTACCAATATTTACTTTTAAATGCTAGTAATTAAAGTTTCTTAGTGGCATTAAAAGTAACTGCCGGTATTTAAACTATCTTTTACCGGCATTTAAAAATAAATATTGCTAAATATTCTTATTCACTAATAATAATTTGTAAATATGATATATTTAGCAATAATTTTTAATAAATGCCAGTATATTTTGTATTTAGCAACATTTACTTAAATATTAATTGCAACGAATAGTGCCGCTGTATTTTAAATTTCTAGTAGTGATATTTAAATTGTAATCGGTTCCCAGTTACCGTTGTAACTCTTCTCCAAACAATAAAAATTCTTAATCTGTTCCTTAGCCGTGTCAAATTCTTATCTCTAATTCTCAGTTTAACTCCTCTAGGCCAAACTCTGTTTGTCTCCAAACTTTAGTTCAACTAATTTAGGCCGAACACTCCCGAGAGCTTGATTGAGAAGAATCCGACCGAACATATCTCTCCTCGCCCCGATTGTCTGATCCCTTTGGCACGCAGCGTATCACATTTAGAGGGTCAACCTCGCGGGCGGACGGTCACCGCAAGTACTTTTCGGCACAATAATTACTATCTAATCTCATGGTCTAATTTAATTAGTTGGCTAATTGATAACGTATCACTGATATATCATAGATGTATCTTGGAGTTAAGATCCTATTATCAATCACAATTAACACTACGATGCATGTCATTACTATATCAACGACACTTCATTGTTTACACAACTACACAGTTCTGTAAAACTTAATTGCAACAACTATAAAATTCTAATCAGAAATTATAATAAATTAAAATTTTGAGGGCCCAGATGCCATCCTTCTCGTAGTTTGAGGAACCAATTAAAGTGCAATTGACCCTAATCAATTTTATTGAAATGTGCCCTAATAAATGAGACTCGAGGACGTAGATTAATTCCTGTTGAAGCAAAATATATAGAGACCCATGTTTCGTGCACAAATCATGCATGAGCACGCTCTTAAACAATTACTCAACTACGTACGTACAATTACTGAGTTTTATATATAATGATCATCACCTTTGGCGCATGCATATATATATATATATATACATGCATGCATGAGTGTACCATAAGACACCGTAACCTTCATTCACGCACGCAGGTTATGTTTTACAAATTATTTATAGCTTGCTAATTAGAAGAATATATATATATATATATATATATATATATATATATATATATATATATATATATATATATATAGAGAGAGAGAGAGAGAGAGAGAGAGAGAGAGAGAGAGAGAGAGAGAGAGAGAGAGAGAGAGAGAGAGAGAGAGAGAGAGAGTGAGTGCGTGTGTATATATATATATATATATATATATATATATATATATATATATATATATATATATATATATATATATATAGAGAGAGAGAGAGAGAGAGAGAGAGAGAGAGTGCGTGTGTAAGGTTTATATACTTTTAAAAGTATAAATTTAAAAATACTTGTAAAATTTTTACTATCGAATTTGTATTGAGATTTGTATTATTTATTTTTTCTTTATCTCTCTTTAGTTGACTTTACAATAGTACAAATTTCAATACAAATTCAATTGTAAAAAATTTACAAATATAGTTAGGCTTGTACTTTTAAAAGTATATATAAACTCTACTACATATATATATATATATATATATATATATATATATATATATATATATATATATATATATATATATATATATATATATATATATATATATAGCTTGATTATTATACTTTTAGTAAATAGACCCATTCGTACTCATAAATTTTCAGTTCTTGGATGAACGGATGCGCGGTTAAAAATATAGTGGTTTTCTAGAATTTATATTATTTAACTAACAACCACTAAACTCTAGGGGACCACTATCATCCTAACCACACATCTTTCATCCAAGAGCGAAAAACTTATGAGTACGAAGGGGTCTACTTTCATATATATATATATATATATATATATATATATATATATATATATATATATATATATATATATATATATATATATATATATATATATGAGCCATATTTCTATACTTTTTTTTTTACTTACCGTCCATCCGTACCTATTCAACGGCTCAGATTTGATTATTTTTAAGTTGTGACCTGCAATAGCATGTCATTTTGAAGAGATACCGGTTACCAGGTATCCCAAAACATGGTTAATTTAGTCTTTTGTTTCAAGGTTAATTAAGTAATTTTATCTCTATTTTGAAAATTTTTATTTTTGTAAATATTATAAATTTTAAAATTTTGAATTTAGTGAGAGTTTTTATTTTTGGAAAGATTATAAATTTTAAATATTCCAATTTAGTTATCGTCTTAAATAGTAATATTTTAATTATCTTTATTTAATATATTGTAAATAATTTTAATTTTAAAAAATTATTTTTAGAAATTAGAATTTAGGAATCTATTAATTTTTATTATCAATTTTTATTACCAATTTATACTTTAAATTATAATATATGATCTTATTATTTTAAAAGATCAAATTTTACTAGTTAAATTTGATTTAACTTAGTCCTTACAATTCTATTCTAAAAATAAATTTAAATTATACCATATATTTCTATTAAATCAAATATTTAAGCACATTGAAATTTTTTAAAATTGTAATATAAAATTAATGTTTAAATTAAAAAACTTTAAATTTTTTTAAACAAATTAAACTCTTTAAATTAATGCCTAAATTGTAATTCTAAAACTCTTTAAATTAATGCTTAAATTGTAACTCTAAAATTTTTCAAATTAAACTCTTTAAATTAATGACTAAATTTTAATTCTAAAACTCTTTAAATTAATGCCTAAATTGTAATTCTAAATTTTTTTAAATTAAACTCTTTAAATTAATACCTAAATTGTCATTCTAAAACTCTTTAAATTAAACTTTTTAAATTAATGCCTAAATTGTAATTCTAAAACTTTTTAAATTAATCCCTAAATTGTAATTCTAAATTTTTTTAATTTAAACTCTTTAAATTAATGAGTAAATTTTAATTCTAAAATTCTTTTAATTAAACTATTTAAATTAGTACCTAATTATAATTTTAAAAATTTTTAAATTAAGCTCTTTAAATTAATGCCTAAATTGTCATTCTAAAACTCTTTAAATTAAACTTTTTAAATTAATGTCTAAATTGTAATTCTAAAACTCTTTAAATTAATGTTTAAATTGTAATTCTAATTTTTTTTTTTTAATTTAAACTCTTTAAATTAATGTCTAAATTGTAATTCTAAAATTTTTAAAATTAAACTCTTTAAATTAATGCCTACATTGTAATTCTAAATTTTTTTAAATTAAACTCTTTAAATTAATGCCTAAATTGTAATTCTAAATCTCTTTAAATTAATGCCTAAATTGTAATTCTAAATCCCTTTAAATTAATGCCTAAATTGAAATTCTAAAACTTTCTAAATTAATGTCTAAATTATAATTTTAAAACTCTTTAAATTAATGTCTAAATTATAATTCTAATTTTTTTTTAAATTAAACTCTTTAAATTAATGGCTAAATTTTAATTCTAAAACTCTTTAAATTAATGTTTAAATTGTAATTCTAAAATTTTTTAAATTAAACTCTTTAATTTAATACCTAAATTGTCATTCTAAAACTCTTTAAATTAAACTTTTTAAATTAATGCCTAAATTGTAATTCTAAATTTTTTTAATTTAAACTCTTTAAATTAATACCTAAATTTTAATTCTAAAATTTTTTAATTTAAACTTTTTAAATTAATGCCTAAATTTTAATTCTAATTTTTTTAATTAAAATCTTTGCATTAATCCCTAAATTGTCATTCTAAAACTCTTTAAATTAAACTTATTAAATTAATGCTTAAATTGTAATTCTAAAATTCTTTAAATTATTGTCTAAATTGTAATTCTAAAATTTTTTAATTTAAACTCTTTAAATTAATGCCTAAATTTTAATTCTAAATTTTTTTAATTTAAACTCTTTAAATTAATGCCTAAATTTTAATTCTAAAATTTTTTAAATTAATGCCTAAATTGTAATTCTAAAACTTTTTAAATTAAACTTTTTAAATTAATGACTAAATTGTAATTCTAAATCTTTTTAAATTAATGCCTAAATTATAATTTTAAAATTTTTTTAATTAAACTTTTTAAATTAATTCCTAAATTGTATTTCTAAAATTTTTTAAATTAATGACTAAATTAGTAGAAGGTATTTTAATTAATATTTTTTTTGTGATGTTTAATTACGAAAATATCCTTTTTATAAAGTTATCTTTTAACCTGGTAATAAATAAAATTATTTTTTTATCACTTGTCGATCAACGGTTAAGAATATTTTTATTATTTATTAAAGAAATTAGCAGAGTATTTCTCATATAGTATTTCTCATATATATATATATATATATATATATATATATATATATATATATATATATATATATATATATATATATAGTTAGGCTGGAATATTATTAATAGTACAAGTCATTGATGCTATTAAGTTTTTAATCATTGGATTAAAAAATATATGGTTGAGATAATAGTGGGGCCCCTTGGTTTTAATAGGTGGTTGGTTGAATAGTGAAAATTTTAGAAGACTACTAAAATTCTAACCGCATATCTTTTCATCCAACGATTGAAAATTTGATAGCACTAATTGTTTGGTACTATCGATAGTATTCTAGCCGGATATATATATATTTGAAAGTTACAAATTTGGTCATTAATATATATTTGTGAACTTGTAAATTACAGAGTTATTTGTACCCATAGTATTATACTTGTTTGTCTAGCGGTACAAATCTAATACAATCCTACAAAATTTACGTTTTAAATCGTAACTAATACATGGCACAAATTAAATCCACATTCTGGATACGATTTAAAGAACTCAATTAAATTCAACCCAAAAATTTTAACATCCTACAACACCTCCAAAGAGGATCTTATAACTACCGGAGCTTTTGCTAATTAAGCTCGAATCTCAATCTATTCGCATCTCAAGTAACAAATTAAGCTGTTTGGAATTAGGAGCACAATAACTAAAAAAAAAATAACAATTATTTTGGATCAAAAGTTATATAATAGTACATTAATTATTATTATTATTATTATTATTATTATTTTAGTAAAGATACTGGTGCTACACCTAATTAACTAGGCAACAATTAATTATGGCTCTAAAATTCTCCAGAACCAATAATTGCTTCATGTCCTAACTAGCCCCAGAAATGTTTTAGGTTTTAGATTCAACCAACCTCCCACAATAAATGGCAGCACCCCGGCAAGATTGTAGTTGAAAATACTGCTTGCGTTAGGTTTAAGCCACCAAACACAGACGCAATTATGTTACTTTTAATCAGGACCAGTTTGATATCGAGCTTCATCTAATATTATTAGATAAAATAAAGTTTGAGTAGAGATATATATATTTCTGTAATTTTCGATGGAATCGTAAAAAATATAGCATAACGATTCATTATAATTAGATTGAGACAGAAATTAACACATGTCCGCAGATCAGAGACTCCCCCGAATAAGATGTCGTTGGAGTCCCCCATGATTCTCTTATTGCTCGTTTGGTAATAGGATAAGGCAGAACTAGCTATTCTAGAAATAAGTATAAAGTACGGAACTAGTGTAAAAAAACGTTTGGTATAGTTCCAGAAATAAGAGATTTGTGTTTGGTATGATAATGAGGAATAAGAAAAATAAAGAGTATTAGTGGTTTTAAATGACATTTTTACCCTCAAGTTTTATTATGTAATAATAAGGTGAGCGATGGTGCCTTGGGAGACGTGGGAGGATATTCAAAAAAAAAACAAAAAGGTGGTTGGAAAGAATGAGAAGAGTAATTTTCACTTATTCTAGTTATACTGGAAGTCTGGAACAAAATATTTTCGTAATTCCTAATGTGTTTAGAGGGATAAGGAGGATATCCCCCTTATCTCCGAAACAGTTCCATTGCCCAACGCCCCTTTAATTTAATTTGTGCCTTTAATCTAAATCTTTAAACAAAATATCTTTTAAATTTTAAAAAGGCCAATTTTTTGATTAATTTAAAAAATACTATTTGGATAAATAATGGAATCTTTTACAAGTGCCTCATTATTATATTAAATTTTCGGTTGCAGAGTTATATTATATAAAAATGGCTGATTCATTAGCATTTTATTTTAGCGTTTACGTACTATACTACTAATCAATGTAGTACATCCATAAAGCCTACTATTAATTTTTTAATTTTTTTAATTCATAACATTACCATTACCAAATAGTAAATCATAAATATTCAATAACAATTACTATTTTCATTTTAATATATATATATATATATATATATATATATATATATATATATAGGAAAATGCTACTTGTACACCCGTAAGGGGTGTACATCTCACACCCCCACCCATCTAAGGGTGGGAGTGTGAAGAGGGGTCACTTGATGTGACCCGTAAAAAATATCGTCACCATTAAAGGGGTGAAGATGTAGGATGTACACCCCTTCGGGGTGTACATGTAGCAATCCTCATATATATATATATATTCGGTGGAAACTCCCTAATAATGCTCCACGTGTTATTTTTATCTTTATTTAAATATTATTATATATTTTTTTAAAAAAATAATTTTTTTTAAATTTTTAAAATTGAATAGAAACAAAAAAAGCAAACCGTAATCTCTCCAACAAATAATCATTAGAGAGCTCTTTACTAAATGGGCAATGCTATACATACACTCTAAAATGGAGTGTATGATGTATATCATACTTATCTAAGGGTGGGGCTACCTTCACTAATCACTTTGATGCGATCAGTAAAATTCATTCTATTTTTGAATGGGTGGGATGTTACAAAAGGCATTTCCCAAAATTTTGTTCACATTAGTGCTTTGATTATTTTATTTTATTTTTCTTAGAATTTGGTTGCTAAAAGTACTCTCCAATCATTCACTTGTAATTAACCCTGCGCTCATCATGCCCTGATTGATGGGCACCTCTTCTTTGGTGACCACCTAATTAAATAATTAAATCCTGATCTATCTCCGTAACTTAATTCATTCACTATATAAGTCAACATTCCCACATGTATTGCCCCCAATGATTTATTTATTTATTTATTTATTTGCGCTCTGTTAGAGAATAAAATTTTATTTCAGTTTTTATTTTTAAACACGAATAAAAATAATAATTTTTATTTTTTAAAACAAATAAGTGTAAAATTAAAATTGCTGTTTTATTATTTTTTCTGAAACAAATTTATTTTTACTTGAAAATTTTAATTAATCTAATATTTTTTACTAATCTAATTATCTACCTAATAAATAATTAACTAATTAATTTATTATTTTATTAAATTATTTTATTAATTAATATTTAAAATTATCTAACACTAATTAATTAAATTATTATTTAATTAATATTTTTATACTAATTAATTAAATAAAATATTATTATTTTAAAATTATAATTATTTTTATTCTCACTATTTTTTTTTTATTTATACCCGAACCAATTAAAATTTGATAGTATTGATCTAAATTTTGGATCATTTAGAAGTGACTGCTTAATTTTTATAAAATTTAAATTTTACTCTTTAACATTTCAAATATTTTGATTTGTCTTTTTAAAAATAATTTTATTTTTTTTAATGTATCTTCTGTTGTTAATTCGAATGCTTAATTTTTAACTAAAAAAATTATAATTAATTCGATGTTAAAGAAACAATAAAGGTGTGGTGTACGAAGCATAGGGCGCACACAATAATTATTCAGAATTAATAAAAAACTATATTTAAATAAAATAAAATAAAAAAATTAGGTAGTAAAATTAAAATTGTTAAAAATTTGATAGCTGTTTCCAAACAACTTAAAATTCATATTTAAAATGTTGCATTTTTTTAAAAAAATTCATATAGTGACAATTTGAGCATCTTGAGTTGAAAATATAGAAATTTTTTTGAAATATTACGAATCAGTAAAACTAACAATTCAGGAACTTTTTATTTGGTAAATTAGGAGTATGATTAAATGTCTATAATAGATATTATATTCCACCGTTAAATTATTTTTCTCAAATAAAATAAATTATTTTATAATTAAAATATATTATTCTTTCAAATTACATATATAAACATCACATTGTTTTAATCAAAAATTAAAAAATAAAATTTTAACTTGTAATCATATAAAATAATTTTGTACTAAATAAGTTATTATTAAATATCTTATTCTGACATCTAAAAAGTCTAAGACCAAGGATTGAAGGGCGTGCCGTGAAATCGTGCCGAAAATTAAAATTTATCGGCACAATATATGTATATGTGCTGAGCGTTATGTGTGGGTCACAAAAAAATATATGTGTGCCAACACATAATAACATAAAATATTTATTTTTTTTAACAATAAAATATTATAATTATTTATTAATTTTTTAAAATTTTATTAAAAAAATTATTTACTAATTTAACAAAAAAAAAATATTTTGAGCTGGACCATCGTTACGAAAGTTGTATCGTATCGATATTTAATTAACACGATGTGACACAGTAGGTACAATTTGTATAGATGGGCACATAAATATTTGTCTAAGAGAAAAGCATAAATATAAGTTTAATATTTAAAAGAGTTTTATATAGCAAATAGTTAAATTTGTAGGGAGATATATGTAAAAAATACAGTGGATCTGGATTGAATTGGATTCCATTGTGTTTTTTTTTTTTTTTTTTTTTTTTTTTTGAGAAAAAAATAATATGCTATCTAGGGTGGCAATCCAGCTCGCTGTTCGCGAGTCAGCTCGTGGTCCGCTCGAAATGAGCTCGAGATCGAATCGCTCGTTTAGTAAATAAGCCGAACACGAACCGAATTTTTCAGCTCGTTTAATAAACAAGCCGAACACGAGCTGGGGTCAGCTCGCTTGTGTTCGGCTCGATAACAGCTCGAATATATATATATATATATATATATATATATATATATATATATATATATATATATATATATATATATATATATATATATATATATATATATATATATATATATATATATTACTATTTAGATTTTAAAACATCAATTTTTTATAAATTTTAATTATTAAATTAAAATTAAATTTTTTTAATTTTCTTTCAATTTTACACCTGATAGTAGGAATGAAAATCAAACTTGTTGTTTGCGAGCCAACTCGTGTTCTGCTCGTTAATAAACGAGCCGAACACGAGCCGAATTTTTCAGCTCAATATTTAAACGAGCCGATCCCAACTCGCTCGTGTTCGGCTCTTTAATACCCCTAATACTATCCATTTTATTTATTTTTAAAATAAACTTTACCGTAATTTTCTTATTGTATTGGACACACCACGTGGTATGACCTTTCTCATTTTTGTATTCTTTTTTAAATAATATTCCCCGAAGTAAACGCAATGCGAAAGAAAACAACTTCCGCGAGGGGCACTAGTACAGTTGAGAAGAAAACAACTTCAGCGAGGGGCACTATGGCTTCGTTTGGTTCGGGTTTAGCCAGATTTTAGTTATACCGGGAATAGGTATAAATTATGGTTTAAGTTGGAACTAGAGTAAATTTGTGTTTGGTTCGGTTTAATAGTAATACCGGGTTTAAGAAAAATTGTGTTTGGTAAGTTAAAGAGGAATAAGAAGAATAAGACGAATAAGAGAAATTTGTGTTTGGTTGGGAATAACGGAATAAGAAGAATTGAAGGATTAAATATTTTAATTTACTAATTTACTCTTTATAATATTAATAAATATTAAAAGAATTAAATATTTTATTTCTTTTTTAAATATTTTATATATTTTTAAAAAATTATATAAAATTAACAATTTAATTTTATATATTTTAAAAATGAAAAAAATTATAGAAAATTTGCAAACCCATTTCTCTCAAACAAGATGGCACAATTATATGAACCAAAATCCATTTATCTCCAACAAGCTTGACACATTCCTCTCAATCAAGATAACAATATTAGTACAAGCAGCACACATACCTCTCAAACAAGACGGCTACAATTAGTACAAGCAGCACACATACCTCACAAACAAGATGACTATATTAATACAAGCAGCACACATAGCTCCCAAACAAGACGGCACAATTACTATAAGCAGCACACATACCTCTCAAACAAGACGGCACAATTAGTACAAGTAGCACACATACCTCTCAAACAAGACGACACAATTAGTACAAGTAGCACACATACCTCTCAAACAAGATGACAATATTAATACAAGCAGCACACATACCTCCCAAACAAGACGGCACAATTAGTACAAGTAGCACACATACCTCTCAAACAAGATGACAATATTAGTACAATAATGCACACATACCTCTCAAACAATCCATAATTTTTGTATAATACAATCCTTAATTTTCCTAAGTACGACTATTCCATAACTGGTTAGTTATAAATGTGCGCAAGTCGTCGCCTCTCCGTGATTCTGTACTCCCAGCATAATCACCCGTATCCTCGTCACCTAAATCCGTTGGTTGTTCCTCCAACTCTTCGTTAAAGATAGCATCTGTACCTTGGTGTCGTCGAATGAAATTGTGTATAACACAACATGCCATCGCAATCTGACATTGAACTCTATATGGAAACGGTGTTGCAACTGTCAAAATCTTGAACCGTTTTTTTAAAATACCAAATGTTTTCTCCACGACATTTCTCAATTGAGCATGTCGATGATTATATAGGTCGCGTGGACTTCGATGAGTGCGGACCCCTGTGTTTCCATCATATTGGCTAATGTGGTAACGCTCCGCTCGATATGGTGCAAAAAATCTTTCTGTATTTGCATAGCCTGAATCTACCAAATAATATTTGCCTATATATTTTACGAAACATGTACAATGTCATTTGTAATATTCACAATGATTAAAATAATGTAAGAAAAATTAAGTATGTGTGATATACCTTCAGGCACCGTGAAACCTCCACTTTCGCAAGTCCATCGAAGTACTCGCATGTCAGCTGCTGATCCCTCCCAACCCGTGCAGACAAATAGAAAGTTGTGGTCAAAGGATACTGCAGCCATCATGTTTTGTGAAGTAAATCCTTTGCGATTCCGGAATCTCGGTTGCTTGCTCTTGCGCACTACCACGGGAATATGTGTCCCATCAATCGCACCAATTGCATTCTAACAGAAAACATCAAACATAGTAAGTGAATTAATAAAATTTCAAAATGTCCAATAACTTAAATCACAAATATAAAATTATGCATACCTTGAATGGATGAAAATTTGCATTATCTCTTATTCGAGAATGTACCGGAAGATTATTCGGCGGAAGTTTAATTGTCACGCCCCGGGGGCGATACTGCACCCCGGCTCGCCAACAGATCCGCCGCCCATACGGGAAGCCCCGTATAGGCGTAGCGACTAACCTGCAAAGAAACATCTACACTAGCAGATATCAGAGCTGAAAGAGAAAAAGCTGGAATAAAATACATAAAATAAAACTACAACTCACAAATATACAGACCAACCTCACAAGAACACAAGAGTCTCTCAAAAAAGCAGGAAAGAAAGGTACAACTCAAAACCTCACTACAAAGTCACTCGACATAGCACACACCAAAATAGTACAGGGGTACATCTACTCACACACTGAAGATGAAAGGAAGGGAACTATCTCGCGACTCCCTTACCTCGGTCTGAAGGAGCTGGATCAGCAACAGGAGCTGCAGGAACCGGAGCAGAAGTCCCTGGGGAGAAGACACCACGACGGGTGTGAGAACTACATCCCACAGTAGTTCTCAGTGGGTGCTGCCAACAAGCCCGACGGTCTGCCCACTAAGTCTACCAGAGGCAAAAAGTAACATATGCAGTGCTGTATGGAAAGCTGGGAAAAGTAACTCTACAGCTACTATGCCTCTAACTAGATGCTCAAAAGTGGAACAGAAAGACATGATGCCACAACTAACTCTCCTCCCTGATCACCCAATCTAAACTGACTGCCTCATCGGGTCCAGTCAAACCTGCGCCAACCTACTGCCGTTACGTCCCGGAGGAGCGGACTTACGTAGGACGTCCATGGCTGCCAACAAAAGCACAGCCAGAGGGACAAATGCAACAACAAGTCGCGAAATAACATCTCAAACTCACGCCGGTATAACAACCCGGTCTTGCCTACTCCGGAGTGGCACTCGAGGGGAGTGACCCGCTCGAGTCAAAGTAACCTATAACAAGTATCACTGTAAAGTATCTCTGTAAAGCTCAAATGTGGCTCATGCAGGCTATGATCCAAATCCTCGATCAACAAGATCGGCTAACAAACAAATCACTGACTCACTCACTGGCTGGAATCTACACAGCTGAGACTCACTGTCACTCTGACAGCTTCCAAGAACCCAGATCTACCATCACTATCACTCTCCCAAAGAAATCAGATCTACAGACTGCTATCAACTCCACTCGGTCCCCAGACACGAGTGCAAATGCATCCCACAACCACCCGACCTCTCGGCCCACAACTCGGGCGAGGAAAAGCTAAGCCAATCAGGCGGTGCCACGTGTCCCTGCGCCGGGTCTGTGCACCCCGCCGCGCTGCTCTGTGGACCACGCGCCGTAAACCGGCCAATGATAGGCCGCCACGTGGCATGCCGGCGGTCTACGGCCCCTCCCATGCACCAAAACCCACTGAAAACTTCCGGGAGTCTGTTTTTGGGCATCCGGACTCAGAATCCAACAAGCAAATAGCCGTTTTCAAGCGTTTTTCCGTGCTGAATCCATTTCCGACCTCTGTTGGGCCTAATTCTTTTTCGAAATTTTGGCAAACCCAGCCGAAGGCCAACACAGCTAAAATATCTCTAAGGGTCCATCTGTGGCATCCCATTGATGCACCATGGGCCAGATACACCAACACTAGGTGCTCCAACAATGGATTCATCGGAAGAACGTTGCATGGGAATCAGGTGATGTGGTCCCACTTCCACTCGGGAATTGGAAGACTTTGTAACTTGCCAGCAGGAACCCGGTGCTCTGCTTTCACTTGCTGGCAAGTTAAACAGTGAGCCACAAATCTTCCAATGTCCCGCTTCATTCCGGACCACCAAAAATGTGTCTTGAGGTCCTTATACATCTTAGTACCACCAGGATGAATGGTATAAGGTGTATAATGGGCCTCTCTCAGAATCTGGTCTCTGATCTCTGGATCCGAAGGCACACAAACTCGGTCCCTGTTCCGCAGTACTCCCGAGCTATCCACTGAAAAATCCCCTATCTGATATGCATGTATCTGGGATCTGATCCTCTCCAAGTGGGGGTCCTCACTCTGCGTCTCCCTAATCCAGTCCAACAGAGTGGGCTGCAAGACCATAGACATCAGTCTAGCAGAGACCCCAGGGGATACAACCTCAATCTGGAGTCGCCTCAACTGCTCAATCAGTGGGGCCTGCTGTGTGACCAACATGCTCAAGCTCTGCACTGACCTCCGACTCAAAGCATCTGCTACCACATTGGCCTTGCC
The DNA here is from genome assembly GCA_029204045.2 of Tillandsia leiboldiana. Lineage (NCBI taxonomy): Eukaryota > Viridiplantae > Streptophyta > Magnoliopsida > Poales > Bromeliaceae > Tillandsia > Tillandsia leiboldiana. Next base: position 43,832,468 of record CM055069.1, on the reverse strand, counting down.
GGGATGATAGAGGATACTCACATCGTAATCCTTCAGTAACTCCAACCACCGGCGTTGCCTCAGGTTCAGCTCCTTTTGAGTAAACAGGTACTTTAAGCTCTTATGATCCGTGTAGATCTCACAATGCTCACCGTAGAGGTAATGCCGCCACAGCTTCAATGCAAACACCACAGCTGCCAGCTCTAAATCATGAGTAGGGTAATTCTTCTCATAATCATTTAATTACCGTGAAGCATAAGCAATTACCCTCCCATGCTGCATCAAGACACAACCCAAACCGCTGTGCGAGGCGTCACTGTAAATCACGTAGCCATCTCCCATCACTGGCAGTGTAAGAACTGGCGCTGAAATCAGTCTCCTCTTCAGCTCCTCAAAACTCTGCTGACACTGCTCAGTCCAAATAAACCTTATCCCCTTCCTAGTCAAACAGGTCAGGGGAGTAGAGAGCTTCGCAAAGCCCTCTACGAACCGACGGTAGTAGCCAGCCAAGCCCAGAAAGCTCCGGACCTCCGTAACCGTCGTCGGTCTCGGCCAATCCCGAACTGTGTCGATCTTCGTCGGGTCAACTGCCACTCCTGCGGCTGATACCATGTGGCCCAAAAATGCAACCTCCCGAAGCCAGAACTCGCACTTCTTGAGCTTGGCATACAGCTTCTTCTCACGTAGAAGCTGCAGCACTATCCTCAAGTGCTCCTCATGATCCACATCGCTCCGGGAGTAGATCAAGATGTCATCAATGAACACAACCACAAACAGGTCCAAGTACGGCTGAAATACCCGGTTCATCAAATCCATGAATGCAGCTGGGGCATTAGTCAAACCAAACGGCATAACCGTAAACTCATAATGCCCATACCGGGATCGAAAAGCCGTCTTGGGGATGTCCTCGGCCCTCACCCTCAACTGGTGGTAACCTGACTGAAGATCAATCTTCGAAAACACTGTGGCTCCCTGCAACTGATCAAATAAATCATCTATCCGTGGTAGGGGATACTTGTTCCGGATGGTCACTTTATTCAACTCCCGATAATCCACACACAAACGAAGCGACCCATTCTTCTTCTTCACAAATAAAACTGGCGCTCCCCACGGAGAAACACTAGGCCTGACAAAGCCCCTGTCCATAAGATCCTGAAGCTGGGCCTTCAACTCCCTCAACTCGGCAGGTGCCATCCTATAAGGCGCCTTTGAGATTGGTGCGGTTCCCGGTACCACATCAATCACAAACTCCACCTCCCTCTCCGGCGGCATAGTCGTCAACTCAGGGGGAAACACATCTGGGAACTCGCGGACAACAGGAATATCCTCGAGTCCCAGTGCCGCCGTAGGCACCTCCATAATCGTCGCTAAGAAAGCGATGCAGCCCCTACTCATCATCCGCCTAGCCCTCGCCGAAGAAACAGTCATCGCAAAGAAGGTGCTCTAGCAGCCTCTGAAAACAAACTCCTCCTGTCCAGGCTCGCGGAGGGTCACCGTCCTCTCTCTGCAGTCTATAGTAGCATAGTACCTCGACAACCAATTCATACCGAGCACGACGTCGAAATCCTGGAGCTGCCGCAAGACAAGCAAGTCTGCCGGCAAAATCCAGGATCCCAACTGCACAGGGCAATCCCTACAATACTCCTCGACATGCAAGACATGATCTGCTAACTGAACCTCTAATGCATGCGATAAAGAAACTACCTCTATACCATATAGGGATGCAAATGCTCTACTGATAAAAGAATGCGATGCACCGGTATCAAAGAGAGTACGAGAACGAACTGCAGAAATCGAAATAATACCTGTGACGACACGCTCTGCCGCTGTAGCATCCTCTACCTGAGCGGCATAAACTCGACCGCTCGGCGCCGGGGGATGTCGCTCTGGCTGTCGCGAGGACGATGAAGCAAAGTCTGGCCTACCGGAGGCCGCCGAAGGTCCTGCCGACTGACGAGGAACAAAGGATGCTGAAACAGAAGAAGGAGCTGGATAACCTGCCCTGGGGCACGCCCTCGCGAAGTGACCGGTCTGCCCGCAACGGAAGCAGCGGCCCTGACTCTGCGGGCACAGGGTCGGTGGGTGCGGTCCTCCACAAATGATACAACGGTCGGGGCGCGGCTGCCGCGAAGTCTGCTGTTGCTGCGAAGACTGCTGCTGTCGAGATGGTCGACGCTGCTGCTGCTGAGACTGACGAGATGCCCCAGATCTCTGCCGCCCCTGATACCCCCGTCCCTGAGAGTGGAAACGGGGAGGTCTCGGGGGTCCCTGTCTACTCGACTGCCCCTCCTCAAACAGCGCCGGGCGCTTTGCCCCAGGAGTCACTACGGGGGCTGGAGCCACCTCTGCCATCACGACCTCACCACTCTCCACATAAAGTGCCTGCTCCATCGAGGCCTCCAAAGTCTGTAATCTGCGGGAGCGGACCAACTGATAAATGTCCCGACGCAACCCTCTCTCGAACATGTAGATCCGGTGGGTCTCATCTCTGGCCACGTGGGGCATACAAGCTAACAGCCGATTGAAATCGGCTATGTACATGTGTACGGGCCTATCTCCCTGGCGGAGATTCCTCAGCTGCTCCTCCAAACTCTGTCGAACACTCTCAGGAAAGAAGCCCCCAAGAAGCATACCGCGAAACTCTGCCCATGAGATAAACTGGGTCCCAGGCGGACCTGCGGGTCGTACACGCCGCCACCATGCCTCGGCGTTGCTCTCCAGAAAATGAGTAGCCAACAGAAAAGGGACTCCAACAGTAAATCGTCGCTCCGCACCCCGATGTAGAAGTCGCCGTCGTCGCGGCCTCAAAAAATCCTGAGCTTCCGCCAAAAGATGCACAAGAGGGAGAGAAACAACTTTGGTGAAGAACACAAGTGGAGAAACCCTCGGGAAAAGGCTCCAAGGCGAGGCCCAAGAGGCCTATTTATAGGCCTCACCCGGAAAAAGCCAAAAAAAATAAGTCATTGGGCTTTTGGGCCCAACTTTCGGGCGCCCGGAACAATCGGGCGGCTACAGTGTTGGGCCGGCCCAACACTGTTCACGCCCGAATCCTCCTGGTGCCGCCACGTGGCCCGCCGAACAGCAAACAGCTGTTCGGGCCACTCCCAAGCTGCCACGTGGCCCGCCCCCGCACAGTAAGGCGGTAGGCGCCCGCCAACCAGCGGGCGACGTGTGGCCACCCGGTTGACCCGCCGGCCGGTCGGCGGCCGCGCCGGGCGCGCGGCATGGCCCCGACGTGCGCACGCGCCCCGAGGCGCCAGCCCAGGCCCCGTGCACAGCGCACGGTGCGCCCGCGAATCAGAAAGCGACACGTGTCCCCTACACCCGGTCCACGCATTCCACTTCGGAATTCCGTGGACCGCGCCGCGTGCACCGACCAACCGGAGGCTGCCACGTGCCCTCGCCTTGGTCCATGCACCGCCGCGCTCACCCGGTAGACCGCGCGCCTTGCGCCCGCCAATCAGGCGGTGCCACGTGTCCCTGCGCCGGGTCTGTGCACCCCGCCGCGCTGCTCTGTGGACCGCGCGCCGTAAACCGGCCAATGATAGGCCGCCACGTGGCATGCCGGCGGTCTACGGCCCCTCCCATGCACCAAAACCCACTGAAAACTTCCGGGAGTCCTTTTTGGGCATCCGGACTCAGAATCCAACAAGCAAATAGCCGTTTTCAAGCGTTTTTCCGTGCTGAATCCATTTCCGACCTCTGTTGGGCCTAATTCTTTTCCGAAATTTCGGCAAACCCAGCCGAAGGCCAACACAGCTAAAATATCTCAAAGGGTCCATCTGTGGCATCCCATTGATGCACCATGGGCCAGATACACCAACACTAGGTGCTCCAACAATGGATTCATCGGAAGAACGTTGCATGGGAATCAGGGCCACTACATTAATGTAATCGTCTTTCAACATTACAATCGCCCGAAGGACATTGTTGAAATGTCGACTGATAGTTTCACCTGAATGTTGAAATGTTTCAGCCATGACCCTATTAGCTACCCCATGTCCTATGCAAAACAGAAATATTCCTAACTGTTCTTCAATTGTCATATTGCGTGTGTTCTGTACCAATCCCTTTCGGAGTAGCTCATCGCGCAGTGCAATGAAAGTCGTGGTCGGCATTCGAAACTGGTCGTACCCACGATCAGGATGACATTCAAGATATCACATATTAGCTGGTGCCCTGTAAATGGACGGGTACGACACGGTTGCTTTTCGACGGTTTCCGTAAATGTGAGATAACCTTGCTGAATCAACATTGCAAGTACATCATTCCATATGTCATCGTCATCATCTAAAAGGTCTCGTAAGACGGTACTGATTGTGGAGGTTAACACATGACCATCATTCGAATCACCCATTTATGCTGTAAGTACAATATATATTGAACATTGACAATCGCAACATATGGGGATAAAATACAACACAACTTCAAACATTACTGTTAATAAAGTCAATATTTACAAAACACATCAACCATCATGCGAAATAAAGAAAACATTGTCTACGTAGCATAATACATAGAATGTCAATGGACTAAATAAAAAAAATGAAAGCATAAACATTTTAAACAAAATCTAAAGTCCAGGAAAGAGACCCCTATATACGACATTTTGCATTGCGACTTGTCGGTCAACCCACATTTCAGCTATGTCGTCTGTCATGGACATGAAGAATTGACGATTATTTGGCTCTTTCAGGGCTTCGCCTGCATATAGCACCTTTTCTGGAGTAATAGATGGCATAGCATACAACCGGGCCATGCACTCCTGGATGGTTGGAATAACTGGTCTGCTCGACTTTTCAGACTGATAAATTTCACGGGCAAGCTCTAACTTTTGCCTGCCTATTTCAACCATCTCAGTGATTACAGCAAGCCCGGCGTCAGATTTGCGGCGCCGTCCCCCTCCAGTCGTGGTATTTTTGGGTCTAGGGTTTGTGGGATCTGGTGAGCGTGGACGTTTTCCCCCAGAACCGCTACCACTTCCACTACCTCCGACAGTTGGGATTTCAGGAGTAGGGGTTTGAGAGTCGGAGAATTGCGTCCCCCTTGTATTTGCATATTGAGGCGCTTCTGAAGATCCTGCTTCAAATGGACTAGATGAGATATTGAAAGTCGACATTCGCTCCCCAATAAGAGTAGCATCCTCACCAGGGGAAGATGAGGATGAACTTTCAACATTTTGAGGTCCATGCATTGTAGTAGTATTAGCATATTGGCCAGTGGCCGTTGTTTTCTCGGTCAAGAAGGCCAGATCCTTATAAGCCGGAAATGGCCTACCTCGACATTTTGCGTATGACGGATTATCCTGGAGAAAGATTTAAATGAATGTCTAATGTCAATTATGTGAATAGTACGCGAGCCTTTACAAAAATCTTTATGATTGTAGGTTAAATTTACCGCAATCACTGCATCCCAGTCAGCTGGATCACCGGCGGTCGGGATATTGTTTATAAAGTCCCAGCCCCAACCACTCTTGTTGGCTAAAGAGTTATAAAGCATGAATGTTCGCTTTAAAACTTTAAGCCGATTTTTTATTTGTTCTTTGTTCAAATGCAAGTTGGTCCTTGCATTGAATGCAGATATGATTCGAACCCAGGCTACACTGGTGAACGCCCCATTAACGAAGTTCCCCAATGCATGCTCTTCAGTGAGCAAAGCCAAAAAAATTGAGCCCATCAATTCTGACCAATTCTGGGTTCGGGTATGCGTTTGGGCTGGCTGCCCAGAATTACCCTCCTATGAAGCTACGATATTAGGGATGCCTTCGAAAGCTACACTTTTTCTTGCTTGATGCTTTGTTTGTTTCTTGAATGGACGCATCTGGAATAAGGTGTTTGGTTGGCACAATGATAACAATAAGTTAAGTACAATTTAAAGTGAATTACTAGTACCACTCTCAATCATACAAGATGAAAAATACATAGTTGAAAATATTCGGAGCTATCTAATTGAACGGATATTGCCGGGGAATTTGAACCATTACTAAAACTTAGTATATTTAAATACTTAATTGACTCAATTGATTGCCAAAGGGTATGGGGGTGCAGTGGATTATAAATCCATGCCATCCATCTGATACTTCTGGCAACCGTCATCATCGTCGATATTTTAAGCGATTATCCAACAAACCCACTTTTCCGACTGTTGGTTGTAGTGATATTGTCATATTGTTTGAGAGAAATGTGTGTTGCTTGAACTAATTGTGCCATGTTGTTAGAGATAAATGTGTGCTGCTTGAACTAATAGTGCCATCTTGTTTGAGAGAAATGGGTGATGGTTAAACTTATATTGCCATCTCTTTGCCTTAATATGCGCTGATTGTGTGTACGATGCCTATCACCCATTTTGCTTTCTTATATGCCAATTTGTGTGTATGCTGCGTATCAGCCAATTACATATTTCTTTTTATTTAAAAAATTTGACTCAAATGATTGCCAAGTGGTATGGGGCTGCAGTGGATTGTAAATCCATGCCATCCATCTGATACTTATGGCAACCGTCATCATCGTCGATTTGTTTATCTCATCATAAACAAAATCTCCTTGAGCGCATACACACAAAAAAAGCAAAAGAGGGCAACAGGGGATAGGAAGCATACACACATCCAGCACAGAACATGCCAACATTACACAATTATTAGTACACATTATGAGTGCAACCAGCACACATTTATCTCAAATAAGATCCCAATATTAGTTCAATCAATTAACATTATCACTCCAAGATGGCACTATTAGTTCAACCAGCACACAATTCTCTCAAACAAGAGGGCACTATTAAATCAACCAACTCAAATTTCTCTCAAATAAGATGACAATATTAATGCAAGCAGCACACATAGCTCCCAAACAAGATAGCACAATTAGTACAAGCAGCACACATTTCTCTCAAACAAGATGGCACAAATAGTTCAAGCATCACACATTTGTCTCTAACAAGATGGCATAATAAGTTCAAGCATCACAAATTTATCTCCTACAACATGGCACAATTAGCTAAAGCATCACACATTTGTCTCTAACAAGATGGCATAATAAGTTCAAGCATCACAAATTTATCTCCTACAACATGGCACAATTAGCTAAAGCATCACACATTTGTCTCTAACAAGATCCCAATATTAGTTCAATCAATTAACATTATCACTCCAAGATGGCACTATTAGTTCAACCAACACACATTTCTCTCAAACAAGAGGGCACTATTAAATCAACCAACTCCAATTTCTCTCAAATAAGATGATAATATTAGTTCAACCAGCACACAGTTCTCTCAAACAAGATGGCACAATTAGTACAAGCAGCACACATTTCTCTCAAACAACATGGCACAATTAGTACAAGCAACACTAATTTATCTCTTAACAACATGGCAAAATTAGTACAAGCAACACAAATTTATCTCTAAGACATGGCACATTTACTTTAAGGAGCACACAGTTCTCACAAACAAGATGACACAATTACTTGAAAAAGCACACATTTGTTTCTAACAAGATGGCACAATTAGTACAAACAGCACACATTTCTCTCAAACAACATGGCACAATTAGTACAAGCAGCACACAGTTGTCACAAACAAGATGGCACAATTACTTCAAAAAGCACAAATTTATCTGAAACAAGATGGAAGAATTTTTTACCTTTGTGAGGATGACGAAAAAGCTAGCTTAGTAGGTTACCGTGGCGCGCCGCAGAAGCGGATCTCTCAGATCGGACCAACAGGGAGATCTCGCGACGAGCTCGGAGCAAGGAGCAACACTTTCTCGAGAGGGATCGGAGCTAGGGTTTTTATCAGGATTAAACCCAAACCAACAGTTTCTCGAGAGGGATCGGAGCAAGAGTTTCTCGGTTGGGAGATCTCACGACGAAGCTCGGAGCAAGGAGCAACAGTTTCTCCAGAGGGATCGGAGCTAGGGATCGGAGAGGAATCGGAGCTACGGATCGGAGAAACTGTTTCTCGATTGGGAGATCTCGCGACGAGCTCGGAGCAAGGAGCAAGGGATCGGAGCTAGGGATCGAAGCAACAGTTTCTCAAGATGGATTAGAGCAAGAGGGAGGCTTACTCGGAGAAGGGAGGAAGAAGACAGAGCCACGGGCTGCTCACCTGGGTAACCGCGCCGGAACCCAACACCCGAAGAAGGAGCAAGGGATCGGAGCAATACCGGAGCAATAGCGGCTACGGATCGGAGATCTCGCGACGAGCTCGGAGCAAGGAGCAAGGGATCGGAGCAAGGGATCGGAGCAAGAGTTTCTCGAGCAAGAGGGAGGCTTACTCGGAGAAGGGATGAAGAAGACAGCTGGGGATGGTCACGGGCCCTGCTGTGCCTGGGTAACCGCGCCGGAACGGCTATACCCGGGGAGGGGGGGGATTCCTAAACTCCCCCCATAGCGGGTTATCCACGGATAACCCGCTAAGGGGGGGTTTAGGAACCCCCCCCCCCCCCGCCCCCAATTTAGTGTTTGGGTATGGTTAAGGGGATAAGGGGGTTATTCCCCCCTTATCCCCTTAACCAAACGGGGGCTAAGTATATTTGAGAAGGTTTCCGTTTACTGCTATTAATTTTATTTTTATTCAAAAATTATAATTTATTTTTAAATTTAATTTTTTTAAATTTAAAATTAAAAAAACATTTAATAAATTTGTTAAGAGAGACAAAATTTACATATTTTAGAAGATCAGATGCTGCCTCACAAAACTTCGTTGGAGAGTAATTTACCGAAGTTAGTTTTCGCAGTGAACAAACCTTCACTCTCTTAGTCTTAAGAGATCCTCTGATAGCTGAGATTTTTAAAATTTATTTTATATTCTTTGATATGATATCAAAGCAGAAGATTTTGTATTTAAGACCCACAAAATATTTAGTCTTATTTAATTTACATTCACATCTTGAGTCTACAATTTTTTAATTTACATTCACATCTTGAGTCTACAATTTTTTTTGGTTGATTCACTAATTGTATCTAGGGCAATTGATTAAGGATTTAATGATTGATATTCAAGATGTTAAAAATTTGATGGGCCGTCCGTTATGTGCTATCAACATGTGCTATCAACACAGATGCACGAAAAATAAAGAAAATTAAAATTTCGGTAACAACAATAAATGTTGAATAGAAGAGATAGAAGAGACCAAAATTTTTACGTGGTTCAGCAACTGCTTACGTCAACGGCGGGAGGAAGAGTAAGAGAGGTGTATTCCACTATAAGAACCACGGGGAGGAGAGTGAGAGAGATGTATTCCACTATAAATATCACGGGGAGAGTAAGAGAGATGTATTCCATTATAAAAAATAAAAATGAAAAATATTTCACTATAAAAAATAAAAGAAGGGGAGAGTGAGAGAGATGTATTCCATTATAAAAAATAAAAATGAAATATATTTCATTATAAAAAATAAAAGAAATACAAACTTACACCTTATGTCTTCTCCAAAAAAAAAAAAAATAAGAGTCTTGTAGTGAACCCCACCTATCTCTTATTCCAACGAAAAACTCCAAAAAAATAATTCGTAAAGAGATTTTACGAAGACCAAATTAGAGAAGTATATAAATATCTGACTAAAATTCTTTATGCTATTGCTTCGAGTAATCCGAACCACACGAGCAATTGGTCGAGAATTTCCGTTCCGCTGCCGAACGCAACACCGCATGCGAATTGCCGTGCATATTCTCTAAACTGACGTTCCCGTACATGCTTGAATCCCCGACCACCTTTTAATTAATTAGGTCGTTAATTAATTAGTTTCATGCATGCCGTAGATTAGATCTCGAATACTCTTAATTAGGTCGTACCTCTCGGCACGTATCTTTATGCACTAATTAATTAGCCCGAGATGCATCCTAATTAACTCGGCCCATCCGCCTATATATATATATATATATATATATATATATATATATATATATATATATATATATATATATATATATATATATATATATATATATATATATATATATATATATATATATATATATATACCAATCCTAATTAGATTAGGACGTATATAGATAAACATAAATCTTGCACCAACAGAAATTATCTTCAAGATCAAATAATATATTCTATACACATAATCTATATCATAACTAACTTAATCGGTTAATTAAGTTTGACTCAATCCAAATTTAAAAGAAGGTATAAAATCGCAACACAAGATTCAAAATTCAAAATTTAGTTCTTTCACATTTCAAGCCGAATTAAATTTTTTTTAAAAAAATAAACGAAACATAAAATATGCTATCTTTAGGACTTGCTTAAACGATTGAGAGAATTCCCGAATAACTTAAATTTTTAAAACCTGTTTAACTCAAAATAGAAGTGGGAATGAAAAATTAAATTACGAGTTATCTAAAAATATTTAGTTATTACTGAAATAAAAATTAAAATGAACAATTGGGACAAATAAAATTTCAAATGAGATGGGCCAATTCAGAATTCAAAATCGAATTGGAACGTATATGAATTATGTTATAACCAATCCAAAGTCGGATAATTTTTTTTTTTTTAAAATAATAATAACAATAATCAAAATAAGTAAATTTTACAGCGAATTGATGAATCAAATAAGTTTTTAAAAATAAATAATTAATATGTACGTTATTTACAAATGGTGAGAACATCGTAAGTCCTAGCCGTTAGGTGCAACGTGCGCGTGCATGGTCAAATGGTACACTTTAAAAAGTTATATAATATGTGTTTTGAATTATTATGAATTATGATCCAACTAACTTTGGACGATATGGTGGTTACCTCATGTGTCCAAATCACAAACTTGTCTATTGAATCTAATGTTGGATGTGTCTTGCGTAATTGTTTTTAAAAATACAGTCAATTTAATAGGTTAGAATATACCTGGACATATTTTTGATGGGCAGACGTAATTAAAACATTCTTACATTCGGTTATATATATATACTAGTGTAAGGACCCGCGCGATGCGGCGGATAAAAATTATAATAAAAATTTATAAATTAATTAAATAAATAAAAATATAAAAAAAATAGAAAAAATAACTATAAATTTTGAAAGTAAAAAAATAAAATTTAAATAACTTTGTAGCAACAGTAGAAAACCTAAGCACTCAACAGAAGATAGTCGTACCTGATCAAAAGAATTTGCACAAAATGCCAATATTAAAATATGATACAATATACACGGGCTGAAGAACTAACGTATAGAATGGCATGAATAAAAGAACTCCATTTTTAAAGATATCCAGCTGCAAAAGTTTCAAGTGGATATTTTGATAGCAATAAGTAAATAATTTGAAAACAAAGTAGTGATATCAAACATACATTGGCATGCAAAATAATTGTATTTACGATAATTAAACAAACTAACTTATATTACATCACCGTCGAGAAGTGATTCCGAAGGAAAATCACTAAGGTATTGAGATGCAGCCTAACACCCGCACTTAAAAGCTGAAAGCCATGTCGGGAAGGGAATGGGGAGGGAGGAAAAGGGAGAGGAGAGGAGCACTAAGAGAACATGTAGGTAGAGAAGAGAGAGAGTGGGGAGGAGGGAGATGAAGGGTTATGCCGTAGGGGTTAGGGATGGAGAGAGAGTGGGGGGAGATGAAGGGTTATGCGGTAGGGGTTAGGAAAGGAGAGAGAGTGGGGGGAGATGAAGGGTCGTGCGATGAAGTAGAGAGAGAGAGTAAAGAGATGAAGGGTTGTGTGGGGGGAAGGAGAGAGAGGGGCCTACCATCCTCAAAATAAGGAGGTACAGCCACGTCGGATTTAACCATAAGAAATCATATATAGGTATATATATATATATATATATATATATATATATATATATATATATATATATATATATATATATATATATATATATATATATATATATATATATATATATATATATGACATAACGGGAGTCCCGATCTAACCCTAATCCGAATTTTCTGTGACGGCTCCATCTCCGGAGATAGAAGAATAGACATAAAACTTTCCGCTTTTTACAGATTGCGCACGAGGACGAATCGAAATGAAGAACCGTCGCCTACGATCAAGCTTAGAAAATTAAAAATCAAGCCAGAATGTACGATATAAAATTTTATTTGGTATTACATGTGGTATCGGAGCAAAACATTTTTCTGTTTTTTCGTTTCTTTTAGAATTTATTTGTTTTCCTTTTTATTTAAAATAATAATAATAATAAGGAAGCAGAAGTGGTGGTGTTGACCGGTCCCATCGGAACTAGGGGTGGCAATCCAGCTCGCTATTCACGAGCTAGCTCGTGTTCGGCTCGAAATGAGCTCGAGATCGAATCGCTCGTTTAGTAAACGAGCCGAATACGAGCCGAATTTTTCAGCTCGTTTAATAAACGAGCCGAACACGAGCTGGGGTTAGCTCGTTCGTGTTCGGCTCGATAACAGCTCGAATATATATATATATATATATATATATATATATATATATATATATATATATATATATATATGTAAATTTTACTATTTAAATTTTAGGCCATCAATTTTTTGTAAATTTTAATTATTAGATTAAAATTTTATTTTTTTAATTTTCTTTTAACTTTATACCTAATAGTAGGAATGAAAATCAAACTTGTTGTTCGCAAGCCAGCTCGTGTTTGGTTCATTAATAAACGAGCCGAACACGAGCCGAGTTAAAACCTAATAGTATGAATGAAAATCAAACTTATTGTTCGTGAGCCAGCTCGTGTTCGGCTCGTTAATAAACGAGCCGAACACGAGTCGAATTTTTCAATATTTAAACGAGCCAGCTCGTGTTCGGCTCGTTTATTAAACGAGCCGAACACGAGCCAACCCCAGCTCGCTCGTGTTCGTCTCGTTGACACCCCTTATCGGAACCGGCATTCGGAGGAAGGCGCCACCGTCACCGCGACCGCATTAGGCGCCCCACAATGTGTCGTTTGGTGCAGCCTTTTAGAACTACACGTGGTAACCCTTGTTTGGGCTCCAATCCGAAAAAAAATATTCTTGTTATTATTATTATTATTATTAAAGGGAAAAGATAATATATATTTTGTATTGTGACTCATCATTATAAAAGAAATCTATATCAAAATTATGTGTAACGTATGGTTTTTGTTATATATGATTTTGTACTACTCATTTGCTTATGTATTCATGACTATAAAGCAGTGTGTAGGGGTGGCAATCCAGCTCGTTGTTCGCGAGCCAGCTCGTGTTCGGCTCGAAATGAGCTCGAGATCGAATCGCTCGTTTAGTAAACGAGCCGAACACGAGCCGAATTTTTCAGCTCGTTTAATAAACGAGCCGAACACGAGCTGGGGTCAGCTCGCTCGTGTTCGGCTCGATAACAGCTCGAATATATATATATATATATATATATATATATATATATATATATATATATATATATATATATATATATATATATATATATATATATATATATATATATATATATATATAAACTTTACTATTTAGATTTTAGGCTATCAATTTTGTATGAATTTTAATTATTAGATTAAAGTTTTAATTTTTTAATTTTCTTTCAACTTTACACATAATAGTAGGAATGAAAATCAAACTTGTTGTTCACGAGCCAAATTTTTCAGCTCGATATTTAAACGAGCCAGCTCGTGTTCGGCTCGTTTATTAAACGAGCCGAACACGAGCCGACCCCAGCTCGCTCGTGTTCGGCTCGTTGACACCCCTAGCAGTGTGCTTAGTTTATTTTTTATTTTAAATACACATACGGTGATCATGAAAATTTAGAGTAGTGTTTATATAGACTTCATACAGTTTATAAATTTTGAGTCACATAAAGTTGTATAATTTTTTTTTTTTATATATATACTTTCCGCTGCGTTTAGAAATAATATGAAATATTGGGTCATTCGATGTCATATAAAGATTTGTGAGATCAACTATGTTTAGAAGTAGCCACAGCATTCTAGTCATAGTATATGCTCGTTTATGGTATTTTCATAAAATGGCATTGAATTTAAGGTTAACCCGAAAATTCATACAGATTCCTAATTTAATTTGAATAGTTATTCAATTTTATATAAAGTTGTTTGTGTTTTTTATTATATTTGGGACTAGCCACAACATCCTGCAAATAAAGAAGAATAATAAGGATTTTTAACATTGAATCAAAGTTTAACTATTTATTGCAGTCAAATAAAATTATAATTTTCTTTTATTTTTATTTTGAATGGAATAGGATAGTGGAATGAATTTCTAGATAATAAATTTTCTTATACCTACAGGTACAGAAATTTGGTTATTTAGGAATTAGTTTTCCACTAATCTTATAATTAAAGTAGATAAATTTTATGCATGTAGCGCCTCTACCCACAGGAAGGTTGAATTTATCTAATTAAAGATTATTGCCTCATAGTATGCGATAAAGTCCAATATATTTTTTTATTATTGCAGCTTCTTCCTCTACTGCATTTTTTAGTGATGTTTCTCGTATTCCTATGCTTATTGGGGACAACTATTCTGATTGGAAAGAAAATATTATTTTTACTTTGTGTTATATGGATCTTGACTTGGCTCTGCGCATTGAGGAACCGCCTAAGGTAGTGGGGCCAATAACTCCACAGCAGGAATCCGCGCAGGATAAATGGGAGCGATCCAACCTTTTAAGCTTGATGTTCATAAAATCTAGAGTGTCAAAAAGTATAAGGGGATCAATTACAGAATGTTATAAAGCCAAGGATTACCTAAAGGTCATTAAGGAGCAATTTGTTAGTTCCGATAAAGCTTTGGCTAGCATGCTGATGAAGCGACTTTCGGGCATCAAATACGATCGAACCAAGGGTGTGCGTGAGCATATCATGGAGATGCGGAACATAGCAGCTCAATTAAAAGCTTTAAAAGTTGAGATTTCCGACGCCTTCTTAGTCCATCTGATTCTAAACTCATTACCGTCTGAGTTTGACCCCTTTAAAATCTCCTACAATACACATAAAGATGAATGGTCAATAAATGAATTACTGACTATGTGTGTTCAAGAAGATGAGAGACTTAAGCAGGAGAAGCCGAAAATTATGACAGAATATGTCAATTTGGCTACTCAGCGCAAAAGGGAAAAAGAAAAAAGTGCCTCCAAATCCAAGAAGCCAACACAATTGCCAATAAAGGATTCTGGCAAAAAAGATCAATGTTACTTCTGTAAGAAAAAGGGACACATGAAAAGGGACTGCTTGAAGTATAAAGCTTGGCTCGAGAAGAAATGTATTGAAACTATCTATATTTGTTATGAATCTCATTTAGTTAATGTTCCTAAAAGCACATGGTGGATTGACTCTGGCACTACTCTACATATCTCAAATACCATGTAGGGTTTTCACAACTTAAAGATGCTAAAGCCAAATGAAAGGATTTTAATTAGTGGAGAATGAAATAAATCTCAAATTGAAGCTGTAGGAAACTATATTTTAGAACTTAGCACTGGTTTTGTACTTGAACTTGAGGATACTTTTTATGTTCCTAGATTTTCTAGAAATTTAGTTTCCATTTCTAAACTAAGAAATAAAGGTTTTAAATTTTTATTTGAAAATTAATCTTTTACAATCTTCTCTGATAATGTTATTGTTGGCAATGGTTGTTTGGTAGATGATTTGTACAAATTTAATTTGAGTCAATCTTTTGAGAATAACTTTAATGTTAATCATAGCATTGGTGTTAAAAGGAACATTCTTAAGAAAAACTCCTCTTCATTGTGGCACAAGCGTTTAGCTCATATATCTTTAGAGAGAATAAAGCGATTGGTGAAAGAAAAGATCCTAAAAGATCTTGACTTTACTGATTTTGGTACTTGTGTGGAATGCATAAAGGAAAAGCATACCAACACAAATACCACTAAAGGTGCTAGAAAGAGTTTTGAAATTCTTGAGATCATACATACAGATATCTGTGGACCTTTTCCTATTTCTTGTTTCAATAGTCAAAGATATTTTATCTCATTCATTGATGACCACTCTAGATATATGTATCTCTATCTCTTATTTGAAAAACCTGAAGCACTCAATGCTTTCAAAGCTTATAAGGTTGAGGTAGAGAAACAATTGGATAGGAAAATCAAGATTGTTAGGTCCGACAAAGGGGGTGAGTACTATGGAAGACATACGGATAAGGGTCAAATGACCGGTCCATTTGCTCAATTTCTCAAAAGTGAAAACATCATTGCACAATATACGATGCCTGGCACGCCCCAGCAAAATGGCGATGCCGAAAGGAGGAATAGAACACTTATGGACATGGTAAGGAGTATGATTAACAACTCTTGTCTTCCATTATCTCTTTGGAGTGAAGCATTAAAGACAGCGGTATATGTTTTAAATAGGATTCTATCGAAGGTTGTTTCCAAAACTCCTTTTGAGTTATGGAAAGGGTGGAAGCCTAGTTAATTTAAATCACCTGCATGTATGGGGATGTCCAACCGAGGTGAGGGTTTATAATCCACATATAAAAAAGTTGGACTCCCGAACAGTCAGTGGATACTTTATTGGCTATGCGGTAAACTCCAAGGGATTCAGATTTTATTGTCCAAATCACTCATCCAAGATAGTTGAGGCTAGAAATGCCAAGTTTCTTGAGGATTCTGAAGCTAGTGGGAGTATTGTTCCTCAAAAGATGGATTTTGAGGAAATAAGGGATCCAACTGGTTATCCATCAAGAAATGATGATTTAGTTGCTATTCTAAGAGATTAATATGACCATATTGGAGACCAACAAATCATAGAGCATGAAAATGCTGAACCAGTTGAACCTCCCCATGAAGAGGTTTCCCAAGAGGAACAGACAATTATAGAGCCAGCCGCACAGCATAATAAAAACCTAGAGGGAGTGGTTGGCTTAAGAAGATCCTCAAGGCAAAAGAGATTGGCAATTCCTGATGATTATGTAGTTTATTTTCAAGAGTCTGACTATGATGTTGGGCACCATAAGTGTCACGCCCCGAGGTCGAAACTGCGACCCGGGTCCGCCAACAGATCCGCCGCCCATACGGCAAACCCCGTATAGACGAAGCGTCTAACCTGCAAAAAGAAGGATACTATAGCTATACAGATATCAGAGCTGAAAAGTAAACTACCGAAATAAGAAATAATACAACTCCAAAAGTACAAGTCTGAACCTCACTACAAAAGTCTCTCAAAAGTAACTAACAACAATAATCCAGCAGACTGTACTACTGAGCTCCAAAAAGGGGTACAGCTATACTCCAAGGACGGGTAGGGAACTAGCTCGCGACTCCCTCACCTCGATCAGCAACACCCGCAGAAGAATCTGCAAAACAAAGGAGAGGAAAGAGGAAGGGAGGGGGAAACCCCCAGCGGGTGTGAGAACTATACCAACACGTAGTTCTCAGTGGGTACCGCCACCAAGCCCGACGGTCTGCCCACTAAGTCTACTAGAGGCATAAGATAACAGAAAATCTGTAATAATGAAAAGATAAGCTGGAAAGAGTCTACAACTATTATGCCTCTATCTACAATGCTCAAAGGGCGATACAGATGAAAATGATGCATCGACTCTAACCCAAATACTCAATCAACCCAATCACAGTGACTGCCACATGGGGTCCAGTCAAACCTGTGCCCACCTACTGCCATTACATCCACGGAGGATTGGACTTACGTAGGGCGTCCGTGACTGCCAAAACTGGGCCAGCCAGAGGGACTGCGTCGATAAGTCGCGATAGCAAAGTAACAGGCCCAACTCCGGAGTGGCACTCGAGGGGCACGATATCACGCCCCGGTGTCGAACTGCAACCCGGGCTCGCCAACAGATCCGCCACCTATACGAAAACCCCGCATAGGCGAAGCGTCCCACCTGCAAAGAAAGATCTACTACAGCTAAACAGATATCAGAGCTGTAAAATAAAAAGCTGAAAAACTCAAATCCAACACTATACAACTGAAAATAATGATACAATATCCATCTCCCAAAAATGATCAAATACAAAATCCTCAGATACCGAAACCCAGAACTCAATAGGGAGGGTAACCTAAAAAGATACATCAGTGTATCTTTTTAAATTATTTGATCTTTAAATGATTTGATCTAATCATTAAAGATTCGAATCAAATATTATATTTAGATTTACATATAATTTCAGCTGTTGTCCGTTGTCGCGTAGTTACAACTATATACAACAAGAGCGCTTAGCTTTGCATGCATGCATGTTGTAATTAGGTGTGGGAAAGTAATTAATTAATCACTATGAGCGTAGAATATTTTACTAAACGGATGTGTAAATTAAGTTTCTTCTCTTTGAGAATTTAAAATAGTTGTGGAATATTTAGTTGAATATATATTAAGTTAAGTGCAACGTCCAATTTGTACTTCACTGTTTGTTACTTTTGAATGTGTGTGTTTGTGTGAACTGTTGGTGTAAATACACAAAATAGAGGTTAGATTATAAAAATATATGAAAAGTATCAACGAGCCGATCAAGCCGAGACACGGATATCTCGCTCTCTTTAAGGAGATTCAAGTACTCTGCGGTAGGCAAAGCCTTCGAACCCATGCAGCAGAACACTGACTTGTCTCCTCCAGGATACAACGACTCGACCCTCGTCGTGTGGCTTCACCAACTCTGCACAAGTAGATGAGCCCAAAGCTCCACCAAAAAGAACATTTTTTTTTTGACCACTTTCTCACTCAAGTAGTATAGTTTTTTAATCTTTTTTTGATCTTTGTGTTTGTGTCCCTTAAGAGAGTAGAGGAGCTCTCTTTATATAGGCTTGTAAAGCCTATAGATTACAAGTTAATTAAACAAATTAAATGTTAGGAGTTTGCTTAGTTTTTCTACCAATTCAAAAACGAAAGTATGTTAACAATTAATGAATGCAAAAAATAAATGATGTAACCTTACTTAACTTAATGCATTGTGTAGGTTATAGGAATGAATGCATTACATATGCATAGGTTAATTCATTTAATATAAAATGTTACAACATTCCCTCACTTATTTTATTATTAAGAGAGTTTGATAGTCAAAGAGGGATCGTTATACATAAAGAAAGTGTGCTCTGCATTGAACCTTTACTTAGTGAAACAATGATCTCTACTCCAGAGCCAGAGTGGTTTCAGACTTGAACTTTGGCTGCTTAAGGGAAATAACTGCTCACATATAACAATACAGGTGTTGACATGAGCTTTGCTAGCTAGCACATTACGGCCTTGTGCTTATCCTGGTTTTCATGAGCATTTTTGAGAAAAAGTCTATTCTCATAGAAAGCGGCCCCACTTCCATGCTCACATAGGTGAAATTCGTCAAGGGTGCCCCTGTAATTCTGACACCCCGCTCATAAGAGCCACAGACTTCATTAAGAGTGTAATTACTCAACCCTCATTTCATTACAGGATGAATGCACTCACATCATAGGGATAGGTAAATATTAGATCACGTAGATCTATATGTTGTGCATTCTTTACGACGACCATATGATTCGTTTTTCCCATTGAACCCGACTTTCAGGATCTCTGATCATCAGGTTGGGTATCCTCATACGTGGTTCATGATGTTATAGGCTTTAACCCTATCCCCCTCGATGTACTCCAGATCATTTCTCTTCCCAAGGCCTTAGTTAACGGATCTGCTAGATTATCAGTAGATTTTATATAATCTATATTGATAATACCATTGTTCATATATGATCTCACAATACTGTGTTTTTTTCTCACGGATCTGGATTTACCGTTATAATAATGGTTTCTTACTCTACCAATAGCAGCAGTGCTATCACAGTGTATCAACACAGATGGAACTAGTTTCTCCAGAAATGGAATCTCAGACAATAAGTCTCTCAACCAACTAGCTTCCTCGCTAGCTGAAGCTAAAGCAATAAGCTCGGCTTCCATGGTTGAATTAGCAATGATAGTTTGTTTTTTAGATTTCCAACATATAGCACCACCTGCTAAAGTAAAAATATAACCAGTGGTAGAGAGAGAATCACCTGATAAGGTATTCCAATCAGCATCACTATAACCCTCAATCACAGCAGAATACTTCCCATAAAACAAGCCATAAGTTTTGGTACCAATGAGATATCTCATAACACGTTCCATGGCATGCCAATGCTCTGTACCCGGCTTGCTTGTAAATTTACTAAGTATCCCTACTGCATATGCAATATTAGGTCTAGTGCAATTAGTCGCAAACCGCAAGCTTCCAATCATACTAGCATATTCCTTTTGATTTATAATTCCATTTTCACTTTTAACGGAAAATAAGTGAACACTTGAATCAAAAGGTGTAGTCACATGCTTGCAATTAAAAAGTTGTACTTTCTTAAAATTTTCTCAACATAATGCGACTGATTAAGAAAAATATCATCTGGTGTTTTAGTAATTTTCATACCGAAAATGAAGTTAGCCTCACTAAGATCTTTCATTTCAAAATAATGATTTAGCATAATTTTTGTCTCATTAATAACATTTAAGTTAGAGCCAAAAATTAGCAAATCATCCACATAAAGGCTAACAACTACATGCAACTTTTCAAAAGATTTGTAGTAGATGCACTTATCACACTCGTTTGATTTAAAGCCATTCTCAATTATGCAAGAATCAAATTTTTTATGCCACTGTCTAGGTGCCTGCTTTAAGCCATAAAGGGATTTATTTAGCTTGCACACTTTATTTTCTTGCCCAGGCTCTATGAACCCCTCAGGTTGGTCCATATAAATTTCCTCATCTAGGTCACCATTCAGAAAGGCGGTTTTTACATTCATCTGATGAATTTGTAAATTATAAATTGTTGCAATAACAATGAGAACTCTGATGGATGTCACTCTTGTAACCGGAGAAAAGGTATCAAAGAAGTCTAGATTTTCTTTTTGTTTATAACCTTTTGCTACAACTCTCGCTTTATACTTGTCTACACTCCCATCCGGTTTCAATTTCTTTCTGAGGACCCATTTACAACCAATTGTTGTATAGCCTGGAGGTAAATCCACTAATTTTCAAGTTTTATTAGAAATTAAAAATTTCATCTCATCAGTTATAGCCTCTTTCCAAAAAATGGCATCATTTGAAGATAAAGTTTCTTGTAAAGAAAACGAGTTTTCTTCAATATTAAGAACAACATAATCAGTGCCAAAATCTTTTTTTATTCTATTTCTTTTACTCTTTCTAGGTTCAAAAACATATTGTTCTTGGTTTTGCGAAAGAGAGTTTGAAGAACTTGGTTTGTTCGAAACACTTTTAAATTCTTGGCCCCCACTATTTTTCGATTTTAAAGAAAACTTTTCTTCATGAAAAATAGCATCTTCTGATTCAAAAATCACAATATTTTCAATGTCCAAAAATCTATAGGCTGAACTATTCAAGGCATATCCAAGAAATATACAAGTGGCAGCTCTAACACCCAATTTGGGTCTTTTAGGGTCTGATAGCCTCACATAAGCTAGACAGCCCCACACTTTAAAATATCCCAAATTTGACTTATACCCTTTCCACAACTCAAAAAGTGTCATTTTACACTTCTTATGTGGCACGCGATTCAAGACATAACTTGCAGTTAAAATGGCATCACCCCAAAGATTTAAGGGTACACCAATGTCAGCTATCATAGCATATGTTAGCTTAATAAGTGTTTTATTTTTTCTATCGGCCTCTCCATTAGAAGCAGGCGAATATGGAGTTGTAGTCTCATGGATAATTCCTAAAGACTGAACAAAAGAATTAAATCTCTTAGATTCATACTCACGACCTCAATCACTTCTAATTCTTTTAATCTTTTTACCGAATTGATTTTTTAGTAAATAGACATAAGTATATTTAGAAAAATCATCTATAAAAGTAATAAAATATCTATTTCCTCCACGAGTTAGAGTGCCTTCAAATTCACAAATATCACTGTGAATTAACTCAAGTAATTCGGTACGTCAATCAACACTCTTATGAGGTCGTTTAGTAATTTTTGACTTACTACAAGTTTCACGTTTATCAAAATCACTACTCAGTCTGGGAATTAATCCTAAACTACTCATCAACCTAACATATCTGCTATTAATATGACACAAACGAGCATGCCAAAAATTCACAGAAGAAAGCATATAAGTAGAAGTAGATGATGCTTTATTCTCAATGTTTAATTTAAACATTCCATCGCATGCATAACATTTACCCACAAACTTTCCATTCTTGGAAATAACATACTGATCAGACTCAATAGTCTGTTTAAAGTCAACTTTATTAAGAAGAAAACTTGACATCAAGTTCTTCCTAATCAAAGGTATATACAACACATCTTTTAAGATGAGCACATTTCCAGAAGAAAATTTTAACTCGACCTCACCACTCCCTAAAACTTCAAAAGTATGTGAATCACCAAGCATGATACTTCTTGGTTGTTCATAGGGAGTATAAACTTTAAACCAAGTCTTATCATGACAGACATGCCTATTGGCACCAGAGTCTGCCCACCATCCTTCAGAGTTTTCAACCAGGCATATGTCTGTAATCATTGCCACATGTGGTTCCTCGGTAACGTTAGCTTGAGGTAAAGCTTTACGTTTTCGAAATTTGCAAATTCGAGCAATATGCCCACTTTTGCCACAGACATAGCAAACTATAGAATTTTTCTCTTGAGAAGGAGGTCTTTGGTTATTTAAAGTTTTCTTAAATTGAGGTCTACCACTATTCTTTCTGATTTTCTTCTTAGGCTTCAAATATGTATTTCTAGAATAATTGTTATTAGGTAAAGAATGATATGATACTAAGTTTACCTTAGTATCGCTAGCATCATTTTCTTTTGTTTCAAATGCATCTTGACCTCTTGCATCCTCTTCCTCGCGAATGCGTGCAATTAATGTCTCGAGAGACATCTCCTTTTGTTTATGTCGAAGGGTCTTTTGGAATTTCCTCCACGATGGTGGTAATTTATCGTTGATCCCTAGCACGATCAAGTTGTCTCCTAACTTAACTCCTTCGGATTGAACTTCATGGGCGATCATCTGAAAATTTTGAACTTGTTCCACCACGGATTTTCCTTCGACCATTTGATAGCGAAAGAAGCGACTAGCAGCGTACTTCTTTGCACCAGCTTGTTCTGTATCATACTTAAGCTGCAGTGCCTTCCAAATCTTCTTTGCAGAGGAGTAAGTATTTTCATAATAATCATAAAATTGGTCTGAAAGGCAGTTGAGAAGATAATACCGACAATTATACTCATCCTTCTCGTATTTTTTAGTTTTTTCGTAGTGTTCGAAAAGATCATCCTCCATCATATTGTCGGTATTAGTCTTCTTTGGATTTTTTTTCGGTAAGGATATAAACCACTTTAAGTAGATTAAGGTAAAATAACACTTTTCCTTTCCACCTCTTGAAGTGGGCTCCTTTGAAGCGGAAGAGCTTGTTAAGATCCCCGGTAGTATCGTTGGGCTTTTCATGTGCAGCCTCATCTTTTGAAATCTCCTTAAAATTATTGGTGTAAATACACAAAATAGAGGTTAGACTACAAAAATATATAAAAAATATCAACGCGTCGATCAAGCCGAGGCACGGATATCTCGCTCTCTTTAAGGAGATTCAAGCCCTCTGCGGTAGGCAAAGCCTTCGAACCAATGTAGCAGAACACTGACTTGTTCCCTCCAGGATACAATGGCTCGACCCTCGTCGTGTGGCTTCACCAACTCTGCACAAGTAGATAAGCCTAAAGCTCCACCAAAAAGAACACATTTTCTTTGACCACTTTCTCTCTCAAGTAGTATAATTTTTTAATCTTTTTTTTATCTTTGTGTTTGTGTCCCTTAAGAGAGTAGAGAAGCTCTCTTTATATAGGCTTGTAAAGCCTATAGGTTACAAGTTAATTAAGCAAATTAAATGTTAGGAGTTTGCTTAGTTTTTCTACGAATTCAAAAATAAAAGTATGTTAACAATTAATGAATGCAAAAAATAAATGATGTAAATAGGTTAATTCATTTAATATAAAATGTTACAATATGAACAAATAACAATGTTGCACATGCAATCCACTACTCCAAATCCAAGTTCTATATCATTTTATTTTTTTTAATTGACTCTTTGATCTTTATCTCCAAAAGAGAAAAAGCATAAAGATCTTTAATATTTTATTTTTCTCTGCCTCTCTCTCTCTCTCTCTCTCTCTCTCTCTCTCTCTCTCTCTCTCTCTCTCTCTCTCTCTCACACACACACACACACACTCTCTCTCTCTCTCTCTTTCTCTGACTCTCAAACTCAATTCACTAAAATACTGCACATGCATATATACTAACAAGATCATGTACTTTTCAGTTTAATTGATTAATAACAAAACCAATTGTGTTGGCAACTTCTTAAATTATATATTTTTAAAATTTTTTAAAAAATATCACTAATAAAAATATCGACACTTATTATTATTGCCACTATATGTGCAGTCGGTAGATGTATAGCGAGACATTATTGTAATGTGTTCTAAAAATATGTCTATGTAATCTAATTTTGAATATAAATTGAATATAAATAGGACAATTACACAAAATATCACAAAAATATGTCGCTATAATTTAATTTTGTTGTAGTGACAATTGTGTTAGATAGTATCCTTAATTTTGACCAATATAATTGACCAATTTGAAGCTTCTACAAAAATATTATTAGATAATAACTACTTAAATTAAGAAGCACCAAAACATCTTGCTAGAATAAATCTCTTTTTTCTTTTCCTTTTCTTTTATATATATATATATATATATATATCCTTTGCCAAATAGAAAAGAAGAAAGTTTACTTTGTGGCTGAAAGCTAGAATTAGACTTTGAGTCTCAGAAGATGAATCGATTTTTAATTTAAAGTATTTTGCTCTTGATATGAAATAGAAATGTTTGGAGATTAATATGTCCGTCGATTTCTCCTAATACACCATTTAAATAGGCCAATGTATACTACTAATGCACCAATTTAAACCATTGCAATTAATTTAAGAAATTAAAGATGAGAGATAATAAATAATAGATGATAGATAAGAGATTATAGTTCTACATTCTATATATTAACAATCTGTTTGCCACCAAATAAAATTAAATTTAATAAAGAATTCAGTTGAATTCATTAAGAAATAAAGAAGAAATTTGTTCGGATTAAATCAGAGTTCAACTGAATAGATCTATTCTATCTTTTCATTTGGCAAACAAGGAGGAATAATAATTTCAACTTTGTCCACATGGATTCATGGAACCCATGTGTACCAACAAATTTACACTCCATGTGCACCTAAAAGTGGCTAACATGGCCATGCCCCCTAACCATAAAATTAGGCCTAATCCATTGGACTATGACATTCGATCCGATTCGCATCTTTTTTGTCTTTGCATGTACTCCCATAATTAAAAAGTTATGTACAATTTGTACACACCATAGATTAATTATATGGGATGTACTCTTCCCCCAATCCTTTTAAAAGTAAAAAATTTAAGATATGGTGGTCAGGTAATGGATGGTGTGGCTCCGCTAATCATATTGCTTTTGTAAAATTTTACTCATTTCAATATAAATTTTTTTAAAATTATTTTGATTATATATTTTTTAATATATATATATATATATATATATATATATATATATATATATATATATATATATATATATATATATATATATATATATATATAATTGATTGGATATAGATGATATAATATATTTGCTATACTGTAAACTTTTTCATTTTAAATGGGTATAATATAGACGTGAATTTCGACCGCAAATGATTGCAATAAATTTAATATTCTCAACTTAATTAAATACCGAGTGAACTATAGTATTTTGTGTATTAATAGAAGAGAAAATAAAAAATAAAAATAAAAAATAAAAATAAAAATTTATAGAACTTTTCTGAACTATGAATTAGTTTGTATCTGCTATCTAATTTTTTATAATTTTAATTTTACTATCTAATTTATCAATATGTTTGATTTGAATCAGTCAACGATATTTTAACTTTAAAATTTAAGCTAATTTTTTACTTTAGTAAATTTATAATTATGAAAATTATATAAAATATACTAACTAAATTTTTAAAGATAAATAATACATTCAAATTTTAAACTCAAAGTGTCGTTCACTAACTCAAATTAAATAAATTAAAAAATTAGATAGTAAAATTAAAATTTTAAAAAAGTTAGGCAGTGAAATCAAAATAGCCTATATATAATTTATATAAAATTTATACATTTTTATCTAAAATAAATAGAAAACCTGAATTTATATTATAGAGGTACGATATAGGGATTAAAACATGGAAAAATTTAAGAAGAGAGGTGACTTAGGACTGAGTAAGATAAGCATGTTACCAATGAGATCGATCTCATATATAACTCTGCACTGCTTGTACCAATAATGTGACACTCTCGGAATTTGGATTAGTCCTATATATAAATGATATAATAGGACTAAATCTCTCAACCCGGCTATAGCATTTTGGATGGTAGCAAGATCCAAGAGGTTATGAGAGTTAAGCGTGCTAGAGCTAGAGTAGTTCTAGGATGGGTGACCCCCTGGGAAGTGGGACGATCCAATGAGCTGTCACGGTAGAGTCGACCCTGTTATCGACTACAGATTCCAGTATTTCTTATTCAGTGCTTAGTCTGTATTATATTTTGGAGATGTGGATTATGTGTTGTATGTTGGACATGTACTAGTTACATTCAATTGTTGTTTACGTCGCCTCTGATTCAGTATTGTATTTGTATAGCCGAGCATGTACAGGGGAAACTTTATCCCAGTGGACAGAGGGTTCCCTGTGCATGTGGCGGTCTGTCTACGTCACGGGTTTCAATATGTACTCTGATGAAAAAAAAAACAAATTCTACCGTTGTTTTGAAACTCGGGGCGTGACAGATTAGATGGTATCAGAGACAGGTTTAAGAAACCTAAGTATTTGGCTAGGATTGAGCCCTAGGATGACTTGAGTCTGACGCGAGTGCGTGGGGTTTATTGTGTCGGGGGTTAGGAACTCAAGTGTACAGTCACTATATGAGTTTATCCTAACCTATTTGGTCGTATTGCAGATATGGCTCAATCTGGGAGTCATGGTGGCGATGGGCGAGGTGCTGGCAATGGCCGAGGTGTCGGTCGATCTTCTAGAGTACTGGGGGAGCCAAAGGGCTCCGATAGACTCCAGCAGTTGCAGGACCAGATTACTGCACTGAGTGCTGTGGTTCAGCAGCTTATACAGCAGCAGACTGTTGCTCCTACTGCACCTGCCCCACCTGTTTCGCCACCCATTCTATCTGCTCATGTCCTTGGAGGAGATATTCATCCTTTGTTTGTCCTAGCGCCATCTGAGGTGATGGCTGTGTTGCCCTCGAAGAGGAAGCGAACACGTTCTGGGAAGAAAGGTAAATCCTCAAACTAGGGGAAACCGACTAGACACCCCCGAACCCAGGTACGGGCTACGAGCACTTTTGCTGGCAGTCAGCAGCAGACTCCACGACCTTGTGTCTTCTGTGGTGGACCTCATCGGGGTATTAGATGTGAGCAGCGCCATGGTCGTTGTTTCAGGTGTGGCCAGGCCGGGCATCTCATAGCTGGTTGTCCTCAGAGACCTGTAGCAGCTCAGTCTACCGTTACCGCACCAGTCGTTACTGCTCAACGGCAGAGTTCTATACCGAGTACGCTGTCAGGTGGACCGCGTCAGTGTTCTGGAGGGCAAGTGTATGCCCAGACTACTCTGGATGATCCACCAATGGAGGACCTAACAGGTATGTTTAGTTTTGGCTGTTATCATGTCGTGTTAGAGGCATTTGATATTTGTTTTCAGTATTGGTATTGAGATTGGTGTAGTAAGGTACGTTGGTCCTCCTGTCGGTTTCAGTGTAAGTTATGTCTCCAACAAGTTGTTGGCGATAGATTGTGGGTATTTTTCTATTCTTTTGATAAGCACGTTGGCTGCAGACAACGTACTGTCGAAAGAGTGGATGAAATACTCTACCCCGCAAAAAGGTGGGGTATTATGATTGGGTCTGTATGTGTACCTTCCTATAAGTTAGCCTTGCAGTTGCCTTTTGAGCACGGTGTGATTACCCTAGAGGTGATATCGTAGTCTGTGATTGGATTTTGGATGGATCTCTACCGTACATGTGTGCAGTTGACTAGTTGTCACTGTGGTTGTTGGACGTTTATACAAGCGACGTCGGCCTTTACAAGTAAACTGTCGAAACTAGTAGCCCAGAGTTGTTCCAAACAATGCTGATGTTTCAGTGAGCTTTCCAGTTTATTATGTGCTTTGTGACTGATTGTCACTGTGGTTGAGTTGGATAGGGTAGATGTTCTGCGATTGGTTGTCGCCGTGTACATGTTAGTCAGACATCATGTTTTAGTGGACTGTTCGATGTCCTACTATAGTTAAGTTTCGAGGACGAAACTTCTAATAAGGAGGGGGTAATGTAGTACTCGAGAAATTTAAATTTGAATTTGAAGAATTCAAATGGGAATGTGAATGAGAAAATGAAAGTTAAACCTAAATGGTTGTATACCGGTGTGCAAATTGCACAGTTTTCAGAGCACTATTTCTGCCTTTCAGATCCGAGTCTAATCTCGAAAATTTGAAATCACCAGTGCGACCGTCTCGTCGAATTGATTGAAAATGGTATAGAAAGATTTTCGATCCGACGGTCAGATCGTCCTGAATCAGAGAAGAAGCTTGTGGGGCCCACGACTTAAGTCGTGAATAGTAACCTCCTGATTTAATTCCCCGCCGAGCGAACGTTGGCCGATTCACTGTCTGGAGTCCGAATCTAGCGATCCAGATAGTCGATTTGAATGGCATCGACGTTCTGAGTGCAGTGGCACTGACAAAATTTGTGTTTGATGACTCTAAAGCATCGTAAAGCGTGCCACACAGTATAAATTTATAGTATTTTATGGATTTTAAAATTATAGAGGATCGAATGCAATAAACTAAAATCACTACTTATGGATTTCGTCGAGTCGGGCGTCATAGTTGGTATCAGAGCCATTCACCAGCCGAAAATGCGAGATGAGTCTCGGCTGAGACAGGGCTTAAAGGGGGGAAGAATGGCTCCCCGGCTAATGACCGTTGTGAGTGGAGTGCAGCTCCTCACAAGGTCGGCTAAGGCTAGCGAGACGAGTCTCACATCGCCTGGTGCTTATGAGTGTGCTTGAGCCTGACGTGGACGTCAGGGCTTAACGGGGGGAGTCTGTGACGCCCCCAATAGTCCCACATCGGATGTGGATGGAATTGTGATTGGATTTATATGAGACATGGACACTAGTAATAATAACTGGGCTTAAGCATTTTTGGCTGTGGTTTGGCCCAACGAGTTATTATTGCTAGTGGGTCGGGTCGTTACATTTGGTATCGGAGACAATAACCAGCCGGAAGTGTGCGGCGAGTCTCGGCTGAGGCTGGGTCTAGATGGCAGGGCTAGCGAGACAAGTCTCACACCGCCTGGTGATCTTGGGCTGCTGTGTGTGTGTTTGGGCTGACGGGGACGTCAGGCCTAAACAGGGGGAGTCTGTGACGCCCCCAATAGTCCCACATCGGATGTGGATTGAATTGTGATTGGATTTATATGAGACATGGACACTAGTAATAATAACTGGGCTTAAGCATTTTGGGCTGTGGTTTAGCCCAACGAGTTATTATTGCTAGTGGGCCGAGTCGTTACAAATAATCAACAAACCAAACTTTGTACAATGCATATTGACACTTTGATTTTTAATTCATTTATTACTACTATTTAATTATTATTATTATTATTATTATATATATATATATATATATATATATATATATATATATATATATATATATATATATATATATATATATATATATATATATATATATATAGTCCGGCTACTATACTTGTACAAGTACCAAACAATTGGTGCTTGTAAGTTTTCTATTGCTAGATCTATCATTTTGACCAATTTTATTTATTAGATCATTCTACTCCACCAATCACTCGCTTAACCCAAGGAGTCCACTATCATTCGAACCACACATCTTTTCATCCAAGAACTAAAAACCTATAAGTACCAATAATTTGGTACTTTTAAAAGTATCGGAGCTATATATATATATATATATATAGCTTATATGCTTTCAAAAGCACAAGACAATCCATACATGTGAATTTTTTATCATTGGATTTATATTGGGATTTATGCCTTTTACTTTATCTTTCTCTCTCTTTAGTTGACTTTACAAAAGCACTAATCCCAATACAAATCCAATGGTAAAAAAATCACAAGCATGAATTGTCTTGTGCTTTTAAAAGCATATAAGCTCTACTATATATATATAATTGAGCTTTTATGCTTTTACAAGCATAGTAGCTAGACTCTTTATGTGTGTGTGTGTGTGTGAGAAGAGGAAAACCCTATCCCTAACTCTCTCTCTTTCCTCCGTCCTCACCCAGTCGCCATTTGAGAACCTTGCTGGCATCGGCCCCACTTTTGACAAGCTAACTCCGGTCGTCGAAGCCCCGGCAAACCACCAGCATCAACTATCTCTTTCTCCTTCTCGGGTTAACTTGAACTTGAGGTGAACCCGAGGTAACCCATGTTGGCCGCGCTGCGCTGGGACCCACCGTCGACCTCACGAGTCACCGGTGACCCTCCCCTAGCAAGCCTAGCCACAGTCGAGCCCTTCCAAGCCGGCGGAGCTCTTTGTTGATCCGATCTAGTTAGGGTTGGCCGTGAACTTCCAAACGGCATCGTAGCCACCTCCCACCACCGGCCGCCATTCCCTCAAACCCTCCCTAACGTCCATGTCACCCCCCTGGCCAGCGCACCTTCCCGGACCGCCGCCATAGGTCGAGCTCGAATCGAGCACCGCCATAGGTCAAGCTCGAATTGAGCGCCGCCATAGGTCGAGCTCGAATCGAGCCCGAAGAAACCCTAGTTTGGCTGCTTCTCTAGATCCAATGTCGCCGCGTTGCCGTCGCATTCCTGCCATCGCTATCGGTTCTCTGAGGCTTCGGGCACCCCGCCGGAGCCACCACATAGACCACAAACCGCCACTAGGTCTCGAGCTCAAGATAAACCCGAGGATGCCCTAGGGGGTTGCAGGCTTTCTTGCTCCACTGCCGCCGCTTCGGTCGCCGACTGTCGCTAGTCCGGTCTCCCCTAGTTGTCTAGAGAGCCGAGATATGAGATGGAGGCCATTTCGGTTCGTTGATTGGTGATTGTTCTTGGCCGAAGTTTCTATTCCAGCTACCTAGGCTGCCGACGACTACACTGCTGTGAAGTACGACACTCCTAAACCTCGGGGGATACTTGTGATCATCCTTACTGAGATGAGAAAACCTTCGTTGGGGTGGTTGAACATTTTTCACCCCGAGAAAATTGAGTTCAGCAACATATGATGACCCTGCGCGCTTCTCAATACACGGATTTGTTTTGGACAGCGAGCACGGGATTTAGAACGTCAAGACCTTTGACCTAGCAATGTTAGTTTGATTCCAAAACTGGAATCGAAGGTAATGAACCCATTAAACCATACTTTTCGATATATTTTATGCAAATTTATGTATTGGTGGGGGGTTTGGTGTAATTTATGGACATGTGCTGCCTCGGGCAACGTGCACGGGCAGCGTGCACATGCATTATAAGACCTTCGGACTGATTGTCCAAGGTCCAGATGCCTTTCACGGAGCAAGATTTAAATTTTGGTGCAGTATTTAGCAAATTGTCGACCCATTTGTTTAGGGATTTATGCTCGAACATCGTGAGGGCTCAAGATCTATCCTTCACTTAGTTTAAAACACCCCCCTTGGTGTTCAGAGATGACAAGTAGGCTTACAGTGAGTCCCGGTGCCAAATCGATATTATTCGGGTATCCGACGGAGCAAGTTTTGTACTTTTATCCACTCGACTTGCGCCACTTAGCGTGTGGTTGTCCTGGTACTCAAAAGTGAGTGTTCTGAGACAGCGTGGATAGTTGGATGATGTACGGAGTATTTTGAAGCATTTTTGGATCGAATCAGACCCAAAAATGGCAATTCGAGCAATACTGGGCTTGGACTTGTGTTGCATGAGTTGCTACTGTTTGCAACAGTTAGTAGGTTTCATTTGCTGGTCTTCAACTCGTTGTACCCACTAAGATACATTCAATTGTGTCTCATACCCTAATTATTACACCTTTTTCAGGTAGTTCAGGATGTGGAATAGAGGACGATATTGTGAGAACGATTGATGCGATCAATAGAGTCATATATGTTATTGTGATTACCCTTTGTTTAGTAGCTCTAAGTATATTGTTTAGCCGTGCGTGTGTAGGATAGATACTGTCTGTTTGGACTGAAAAATCTTATGCACGTGACGAATCTATTCACATCCGGGGAATAAAGATTTCTTTAACTGATTTAATATATATATATATATATATATATATATATATATATATATATATATATATATATATATATATATATATATATAGTCCACTTTTTATTCCGGAATGTGATAATATCATACCGGATAAAAATTTCTAACTTTGATTTTCTAAGAAAATAATTTTTAATTCACATTTTCATTCTGGCACATTATAATATATCTATATATAGAGAGAGAAGAGAGAGAGAGAGAGAATTCGGTTGGAATATTATCGATAGCACCAAGTAATTGGTGCTATCAAGTTTTCAATTCTTGGATGAAAAGATGTGCAGTTGGAATTATAGTGATCCCCTAAAATTTTTACTATTCAACCAACCAACCATTAAACCCTAGGAAATCACTATCATCCTAACCGCGCATTTCTTAATTAAAGAGTTAAAAAATTAATAGTACTAATAAGTTAATGAGCAATGCTACATGTACACCCCGAAGGGGTGTACATCATACACCTCCACCATTTTAATGGTGCCGATATTTTTTACGGGTCACATCGAGTGACCCATCATCACACCCCCACCCTTAGATGGGTGGGGTGTATGATGTACACCCCGAAAGGGGTGTACACATAGCATTTTCCTAAGTTAATACTATCAATAGCATTCCAACATAATTCTCTCTCTCTCTCTCTCTCTCTCTCTCTCTCTCTATATATATATATATATATATATATATATATATATATATATATATATATATATATATATGAGAAATTTGTTTGTTTGACTAAAACAAGTAGAACTTGTGCATGGAATGCAATCAGATAAGGGGAGCAACTAATCATTTGCTCTCTAGATATATAATAAGCAGTTATACACACAAGATATATTCTCGCAAAAAAAATTAAAAAAAAAAATTAAAAAAAAATAAAAAAAATTTCTTCACTAATTTTGTAGGAAAGGAAATTAGAATTTTCCTTTTGTGTACGCACAAGATAGGCAAGAAGAAATTTGTTTGTTTGTACATAAGAATATGATGGTTGTATGTTGTCCCGATCAAGGAACAAGAGTAATGAACTAGGCCTGTATGGTATTGAGTGTCACATCTCATGATTTGAAATTGTCTGTTAGTTGTAATAGGATTCAATCTCCCAATTTTACTACAATATTTTAAAAAATAATTAGATTCAAAAAAATGATAAAGTTTAATCATAACTACAATAGTTATAAAATATATGATCTTTTGAAAAATGGGGTGTCGTAAATGATACTAGAGCTAATCATCAGTCAAAATTGTGAGATGAGTATCGACTGAATTAAGATCATATAGCAGGTAGTGTTGGAAATAATAATCCAAATTTAATCTAAAATTTAGTTAGAGATAGAGTTTATCGAAATTATATTTAAAAATTTATTTGTAATTATCTAAAGTAAAATTTATATTTGTGATAGGTTATGATTTGATAGCTATATATATTTAGGCGTGGTAATTAGATGAATGAGGGACACAGTAGATATGACTGCATAAGCTCAAGAATTTCGTTGAGGGTGTAATTGAATATTTTTTATTGGTATAATTAAATATTTTTTATTAATAAAGGATTAGTTCTTCTTCAACGTCTCTTTTTTATATTATTATATTTTTAAATTTTAGATCTTGGATTATATAATCGGTATCAGATCTTGGGTTATATAATCGGTATCAGCGAGAATAATCGGTATCAACGAGAATACCGATTTCAACAATTGGTATCACACGCTTCCAACAATTGGTATCAAAACTTTTCACGCTTCCAACAATTGGTAGTAGAGTCAGAAAGTATTGAATGAATTTTAAACTAGACGACAACAGATTTGAAAGAATATAGAATTAATATACCAGATAGCTACATCAAAGTCAAGCGACTCGTAGTAGATTGACGAAGGTGACGTTCAAATAAAATCGATGCAAATGAATTGTTTCGAAGAAGTTGACCTCCGCATAACATACGAGAGAAGGTGGTTGTGACGCTTGACGAAAAGAGAGCGAGGAGTGTCGGTGAAGAGATCAAAAAAATTTGTCTAAATAGCTAGTGGGGCTAGGCAAGCAAACCAAAGTACAAAAAACTTGGTGAGATCTCGATGATCTTTATAAAATAAGAACATCATTCGAATACGAAGGTACAAGTTTGAAACTTAATTTAAATTTTTCTTGTTTCGTTATGGATTTAGATTGCTTTATTCTACCTAGTTTACCAAAGTTTAATGGAACGAATTTTAAACGATGAAAAATCATCATTCAATATTTTTTAGAATATCAAGATTTGTGGGATATGGTAGAGAATAGAAATTATAAAAAAAAAAAATGGTAAAGAAGAATTTAGAAGAGAAATAGAGAAATTCTATCATATATTTTTTAAGCAGTGGATCAGTCGTTGGTTAAAAAAAAATTAACTACAAAAACGGCACGAGAAACGTGAAAAATCTTAGCGAAAATTGGATGAGAAGATTTGTAGGAAGAGAATGAAATTCAAGAAGACGAAGAAGAAATTAAATCTAACGGTGAAAATACAATAGCCCTAATTTACAAAGAAATTTGGAAAGAAAAATCTGAACAAAATCTTGAAGAAAATCATATTTGTAAAAAATATGCTGATGATCAAAACGATGCGACTTAGATCGACAAAAAAATTCACAATGATGATATAAGTAAAGAATTTCCTGTTGATGAAGTAATTACGCACCAAGTCAAAGAAATAGCTGACTCATTTTCTAATATTACTAAAGAAATATTCATATATCATAATGTGGATGAAAAAAAGAGAAAAAGCCAAACAAAAATATAGAATTAAATATAAGAAGTTTTGGTATGGCATAAGGCACACGCATTGAAACCAGCGAACCCAAAATATCATATTCAGATATTTGCAAAAACTCGCAGATCTTTAAGAATGATATGGATGATAAGAATTACAGATGAAAGTGATTGCAAAATCAAAATGCGCGTTTCATAGAATTTACTATTGGAAGATAAAGTTGTTAGGAAAATAATCGCATTAAATCTGTTTGTGATTAAATTATCTAACTATTTTATGTTTAAATTTGAATAACAGAACTTACCTTTAATCGCTATGAAATTTAAGAAATTATAGATAAAAATAAACCGAAATAAAATTGATCCGGAAGCGTGCGAGGCACTGCCCTAAGGCGTATTTCCGTCATTCGTGCGGATTAATCGAAGATACCACCCCAAGGTACGACCGGAATTCCCCTTCCTACGAGCACGACCGCGGAAGAGGTTTAACGAAGTTTCTTTCAACACCCGATAGTAAAAGAATATAAGAAAATGAAATGGAAATAAGAATCAAATATCTTTAAAAGTTTTTCTTTTTATTTCTCTTGCTTGTGTATGTGTATGAGTGTGTGTATATATATTTGTAAACATGTATACAACACTATATATATAGGTGTAAGATGAATATTGTCCAACATTCACATCACCATAAAGAATACTTAAGAGTCAATGAATGCAAAAAACGTTTAAAACTTAATTAAGAATTTAATAATAATAAATGATAATAAATGAGAATCAATAAAATTAAAATTAATAATAAAATAATAAAAGTGATTATTGAGGGTTTTAAAAATTTTGAATATTATTATAACAAAAGTTTGGATTAAGGAATGATGTTGGAAATAATAATCCAAACTTAATCCAAAATTTAGTTAAAGATAAAGTTTATCCAAATTATATTTAAAAGTTTATTTATAATTATCAAAAGTGAAAATTAGATTTGTGATAGGTTATGATTCGATAGCTATGTATATCTAGGCGTGGTAATTAGATAAATGATGGCCACAGTAGACATGACCGCATAAGTTCAAGGAAGTCGTTGAGGGTGTAAGTGAATATTTCTTATTGATAAAAGATTAGTTCTTCTCCAATGTCTCTTTTCCATATTATTGTATTTTAGAATTTCAGATCTTGGGTTATATAGTCGGTATCATGCAGAGATTTTCACGCTTCCAACTATTGGTATTGGAACTTTTCACGCTTCCAACAGGTAGAACACGACTCTTCGGCTAACAAATGGTATTAGAACTTTTCACGCTTTCAACAGGTAGAACACGACTCCTCGGCTAACAAATGTTGTGGGTAGAGCACAGCTCCTCATAATTAAAGTAAAATGTTGTGGATACAGCACAGCTCCTCATAAAGTCGACTAAGACTAGCAAGACAAGACTTACATCGCCTGATACTTGTGAGTGCACTTAAACCTGATGAGAACGTTGAGGCTTAAAGAAAAGCGAATGTAACATCCCAAGATTTAAAATAATTTTATATACATATGAGATATAATAGAGTTAATCCTCTTATTCCGACTATAGCATTTTGGACGATGGCTATACCCAAGAGATTAAGAGAATTAATAGTACTAACAAGTAACATGGAGTTAGGGCAAAATCACATATAAATATTATTTTACGTTTTTGAATAAAATCGTAAAAAATATTTCATAACTGGCCTATTAAAATATGCGAAATACGATATTACTAGCGAAAACAAACAAAATAATTTTTTTTTATCATACTTTTTCATTATACATATTGCAATTTTTTTGTAATTAATTCTAAATTTATACTTTGAAAATTTACCTTCATAAATGACACACCCAAATAATTAATACACAAGGCCAATAGCGGAACAAACTACAAGATGGCAATCCAATGGGACCTGGATTAGGTTTGCTTTCTGTATTAGCAAATGCTCTAATAAAAGAAGCTCAGCATGGTAAAAGCCACTTTGTGTACATTTTTACACCTATGAGCAAATCTTATATTCTAACTAGCCAACGGCTAATATTACTCCACGAGTCTTATAATCTCTTTCTTTAAAACTAAAAATTCAAAAAAAATATAAATTTAAATCTTTACATGGGTGAGTGTAAAATTTATATTTAATAAATAAAATATACAAATAATATTTTTCAAACTCGTGATATATATACTCATCCTCCTATCTTTTTTTTCTACTTTATTTATTTATTAAAATAATAAATTTAATTAAAAATATGAAGTAATTAGATTTTAAATTTAAAATCTCGAATAATAAATTTAATTAAAAATATAAAATAATTAGATTTTCAATTTAAAATTTCGATTATAAAATCGTTACCATTTGGACTAGTGGGATAGCTAGCTACACTATTGTATTAATTGCCCTTTGGTAATGAAACCCATGCACTTGCAACCTGTAAATAATGATTGCAATCTTGTTTCATACTTTAAATTCCACCACCTACTCCATACTCCATGGCAATTCTTATGAATCTAAAGCTTCTTACAATAAGGTCCATTTGATACACGAAAAAATATAGCATAGTTAAATTATATTATATTTATAAAAAAAATTTTTCTATAAAGCATTTGGATGGTTAAAAATACCGTTATTTTTTAGAGTATAGTTATACTCCTAAAGAAAAGGTAAAATAAAAATCCACTAAAACCAAAGAAAAAAAATTCCATCATTCTTGGGCTCCCTCAACTCCAATATATGGCAAATTTTAAACTTTAAATTTTTAAATTTTAAATTTAAATTTTTAACAAAAAAATTTATATTTAAAATTTTTAATTTTAAATTTTTAAATTTTAAAATTAGGATTTAAATTTCAAATTTCAAAATTTAAAGTTTGAATTTGAATTTGAATTTTAAAAATTTAAAATTTGAATTTATATTCAAATTTTAAATTTCAATTTTAAAAATTCAAATTTTGAGTTTCAAATTTCAAATTTTAAATTATAAATTATGAATTTTAATTTTCAAATTTTAAATTTTAAATTTTAAATTTTAAATTTTAAATTTCAAATTTCACAATTTAAATTTCAAATTTCAAATTTCAAATTTCAAATTTCAAATTTCAAATTTCAAATTTTAAAAATTTAAATTTTGAAATTTTTAAATTTAAAATTTATAATATTGTTTTTAAATTTTAAACATTAAAATTTATTATTTTAAAATAATAAATTTAATTTTAAAATGATAAATTTTAATTTTACAATTTAAATTTTTAATTTTAAAATTTAAAATTTAAATTTAGATTTTATTTTTCAAAATTTTCAATTTTTAGTTTGAAATTTTAAATTTTAATTTTAATTTTTAATTCAAATTTAAAATTTAAAATTTAAAATTTAAAATTTTTAACTTTTAATTTCAAATTATAACATTTTTAATTTTAAAATATTAAAATATAAATTTTTAAAAAAAAAAATTAAATTGGAAGAAATTTTGTATAATTTTACAATATGCATCCAAACAGTTAAAAATTTTAAAACATGAAATTTTTTAGAGTTACAGAATTTTTCATTTCATTTAGACTAAAACTATAGTTTATAGACTCCATGGTAATTTTTTACTGTGCATCCAAACAGGCCCTATATTGTAACAGCTTTTGCTTATTTATTCTTAACTACTTTTCAAAATTTTAAAATTTATTTTAAAATAATCAAAATACTTTTTAAAATTTCAATTACTATTTGTAAATTCTAGAGATTTGAAAATACTTAAAGAATTTTTGAAAATTAATAAGGATATTTTGATCAATCTAAAATATATATATTAGATATTCTTTAGGTTTCAGAGAGTAAATTAGATATTATTTCCAAATTTTATAATTCCATTTTTTTGATAATTTAAGTATTTAGAGAAGAAAAAGAAAATGGCATTGCTTGGAATCAAGGGCTGTTTGGTATTGTGGAGGTGCAAGTGCACCAAACTCTCCAGTTTAGTAAACTTGATTTTAGGGTTCACAACTGATCAATATGAATAGTCCCACATCCCCACATCCATCATGTATTGTTGATGCATGGTATCTAACAATGAATATCAATGACTATCTATCTTTTGTCCATATATATATATATATATATATAAGGTGAGAATTATCTTTTTAGATATATAATTTGGATATTCACCTCCCACAAATATATATACCCATGGGAATTACTGCAAAGTTGTGATTTCTCGCATACACATTTAGTAGGAAATCAGCCAGTTAGAAAACCTCAAAATAACCCACTGAGTTTTGGAGAGCATATATAGCAGGAAAGGCAAATTTAGGAGTAGTGATAAGTTATTAGCTGTTAAATAGTACAATGGGTTCCCCACCCAACACGACAAGTCCTACTGTCCTGTACTACTGGTATTCCGTCTGCCGCCACTCTTCTCCGTAACAATAAAATCTATCTTTGTCTATATAATTGTACGGTTAGAAATAATATTTTTAATATTTATATTTAAAAAATTTTTATATATATTAACTTAAAAGTTTTTGATAAATTAGAAATTGACGAGACTCGAAATCAGAATCATCTGTTCTGATATTATATTAAAAAAATTTGAGGTAATTAATATTGTTCTTATGCTACATACGTACTGTGATATTTTCGGAATATGAATTAGTCCCGTGTCATCCGGAATATGAATTAGTACGTCCTATATATAAATAATATAATAGGATTAAATCTCCTAATCCAGCTATAGCATTTTGGATGGTAGCATGGCTCAAGAGGTTAAGAGAGTTAAGCGTGCTAGAGTTAGAGTAATTCTAGGATGGATGATTCTCTAGGAAGTTGGGGCGTCACAGTTGGTATCATAATCAATCACCAGTCGGAAATATGACCGTTGTGGATGGAGTGCAGTTCCTCACAAGGTCGGCTAAGACTAGCGAGACGAGTTTTATATCGCCTAGTGCATATGTGAGTGTCTTTGAGCCTGACGTGGACGTCAGTACTTAAAAGGGAAAAAAATATGACACTCCCGAAATATACCACTTGTCACGGGGTTAGAATCGCTTGACGAAACCCGTGCGGCGCTCGTCCGTCACCTGCACGAACGAGCCAGCCAAAACCGTCCCGAGGCACAACTCCACAAATTGTATCGAGCGAGAATCGAGAGAAAGGCAACCAAATGGTCCTGTAAATAAGCACAAACAATTGATATTTTATTGATTAGCGAAAATGGATTACAACGAAGAGGGACACGACTCGACTTGGTCGGACACCGGCCGTTGAGACAAAATAAACATCAAAGACATCCCGTTTTTCATACGGAGCCGGCTTATTTCATGCACATCAATCAAACCATCCCTATATCAATATAGATTAGTAAGATTTAAGAGAATAAGAGAGTTAAGCGTGCTAGAACTAGAGTAATTCTAAAATGGGTGACCTTATGAAAAATTAGAGCGTCACACGTACCGAGAACGTACGTTATTTTTACTATTTATACCTAATACTGAGAAAGATTTCAGAACCCGGATTGGTTTTGCGTGGTCACTGAATCAGGGATGGCTGCAGCAGATTTTTTCGACCTGAGTCCCAATGGTAGAGTATTGAGATATATATATATGGATCCAAATCCAACAGCAAGGGAATATGTAGCTGATCGTAATTCATGATCAGTCGCATTTCTCCAAGCAGCTATCTATTTTATATTTTTAATATATAAATATTTAATAAAAAAAAGAAATATTATCCGAGAAATTTTTTTTACTCTTGCTTGAAAATGAATATAAAAAATATATAAAAGGATATATAAATATTTAATAAACAAAAAAAAGAAATATATGAAATAATATATAAATATTTAATAAACAAAAAGAAAGCTTTTTTATTAGAGAAAAAAGAGGAATGCATTATTTATTTTGTTTAAGAAAAAAGAGAACTAATAAATTTTTTTTCCGCCAAAAATTTAAAAATCTAAAAATATTTATTTTAAAAAATATTTAAAATTAAAAGATTAATTAATATAATAATTAAATATTAATATGTAGTATTGAGATAATCTAAAAATATAGAAAATATATGGAATGCTATATAAATGTTTAATAAATAAAAAGAAATATTATCTGTTAGAGAAAAAAAAAAAAGAATATTTGTTAATTATAATTATTATTACTTTTTTATTCTATTTAGAATTCCGTAATATAATAATTCAATTGTTAAGAATGTAACATTTTTATATTTGGTTTGCACAGTTATATTATTTAATATTATAAAAAAATTATAAAATTAATATATTTATTTCGTTAATTATCAATCAGTATTTTTTTAAAAAAAATAAATAAGATATTAATAAGCAAATAGTAATAAATAAAACTAACTAAGTGGCCTCTTATATTATTAATAAAGTGCGTGATTATTTATATTTTCAATCAAAACTTTTTTTTTATCCGATATAAAATTAATAGGACATTATAAATTTATTATCATATTAAACCAGAATATTACACGATAAAAATAAACTAAATCACAAAGGAGCAAATTAAAATTTACCCAAATTATAATGCATTCATTTATAAACTAAATCACAAGAGGGCAAATAAAATTTATCCAAATTATAATTTATTCATTCATTCAAATCATAGTAAGATGCATGCTATTTTTATTATTAGTCTTATGTTAAGTATGAAAGGTGAATACTATTTTTATTTTTAGTCATGTGTTAAGTATGAAAGCGAGCACAATAACACTATATATATATATATATATATATATATATATATATATATATATATATATATATATATATATATATATATATATATATATATATATATATATATATATATATATATATATATATAAAACAATGCAACAAGCAAGGAAAATATTACGAAAAAAAAATAGAAAAAGTAACTTTCATTCAGTAACTTCAGCCAAAATTTTTTTGTTACTTATAAAATTGTGAACTATTCTGAGATATCGGAGAAAACTAAATATATTGTGTTACGTCTGAAATTTTAATCGTTCTAAATTTATAAGCTAAATCACAAATATCCAAAATATAATTTATTTATTAATTCATACTATTTTTTATTATTAGTTATGTTTAAGTATGAACTGAGAGTAATAACATTATATAATATAATAATAAGAAACATATTAGGGGAAAAAAATAGAAAAAGTTATTTTCACTCAGTCACTTCAACTAAAATTTTTCTATTACTTATAAAATTATAAAATATTTTGAGATATTGGGTCTGAAATTTTAGAAGAAATTTTTATTTATTTATTTTTATATTTAACAAATGAGATTTCAGAAAAAAAAAAAAGAAAAAAAAGGGAGAAGAAGATGGAAAAAAAAAATAAAATTTAATTATTATTTTTTTCAAAAAAAAATATATTATTTCTTACTAGCCAATTAATCTACCAAACAATTATTTTTTTTTTCCCTCAAATTAATGCCCATCTTTTACATCCAACCAGTGTGTCCCATAAATGCCACACCTCTCTCACATCTTTTTTTAATTTTGTTTTTTCCTGCTAATTTGTGTTGGAGATGAGTTGGTCTCAACTCTCAACTAATTTGGCCATTGTAGATCATCAAGAGGGATTTTAATATTTGCCAAAGGAGCTAATCAGAACATTAATAACTGGGCCTGTTTGCAACAATCCCCTTCTCTGCAAATAACTACTTAGAAAAATGCATACAAATTTCGGAGATAGTACCTGAATTTACTTACTATCTACGCTTTGGTCCAATTGCAAATCGTGCAATTATCTATTTAAGCAAAAAAAAAAAATGGAAACAAACTAACTAAAATTGCTGTGTTACTTTTAATTCCGTAAGTTTCTAAATCACACAGAGTTAATCACCCTCGTCTTTTTTATTTAATGTTTTGGGATGGTTAGAAATTTGGTAGGATACTAGATTTTGTAAATTTATAATTCGCTCTGGTACTATATGGTGTTGGAATTCTGTAACGAACCCGTCAAATTGAATTTTTACCATAAATTCCTCTCCTTAATAGAATATGAAATCGATATCACCACAAAAATAAGAAAAAAATAAAATAAAAAATACAGATGAAATAAGATCCATTAATCAAGAGAAGAATTATATCTAGCTCCTCTTCTATACTAAGTAGTTTCAATCCGAACTCTTCTCCTGAATCTCTCGCACTCTTCTCTCGTCTTCTATAAACCTAATAGATTTTTCTTATTAAATGCATCCGTATTACGTGTATTCAAAATTATAAATATTTTGGTCATACTATATGCATGTGATTAAATTCTAGTCTCCACCATCAAATAATAGATATCCAAATCCTAACTTAATTAAATTTTTATTATATATCTAAAAAAATATTCTCCGTGAATTTTGCTTTGGGAATAAGTAAATTTGTAAAAATAAATAAATAAAATAAAATAAAATTGAGATCTCAGGAAAAAGTTTTATTTTCGTTTTACATATACTTTTTTATTCGAAAAGCGAAAAGTATGAAAGGGACACTTTCTATCAAAAAAAAATATTTGTTTTTTCAAAATAATAGTTTGCCATTGTTTGGCTAACCAACCAACCCTAAATATTTTATATAATATAAGCCCTACTGTCATATATATATATATATATATATATATATATATATATATATATATATATATATATATATATATATATATATATATATATATATATATATATATATATATATAGAGAGAGAGAGAATTAGGTTACTATACTATTAAAAGTATCAACTCATTAGTACTATTAAATTTTTAATTTTTGAACGAAAATATGTATGGTTAGAATAATAGTAGGCCCCTAGGGTTTAGTAGGTGGCTGGCAAAATAGTATGATCTAACATATGGAAATACTCAAAGGGAAAGATCCAACAATAAAAAATTTGGTAGCACCAAGTGCTTGGTGCTATCGATAGCATAGTAGCCGAACTATATATATATATATATATATATATATATATATATATATATATATATATATATATATATATATATATATATATATAGAGAGAGAGAGAGAGAGAGAGAGAGTCCGACTACTATACTAGTAATAGAGTACCAAATTATTGGTGCTACCA
Organism: Tillandsia leiboldiana; assembly: GCA_029204045.2. Classification (NCBI taxonomy): domain Eukaryota; kingdom Viridiplantae; phylum Streptophyta; class Magnoliopsida; order Poales; family Bromeliaceae; genus Tillandsia; species Tillandsia leiboldiana. The sequence goes on along the minus strand of CM055069.1, from coordinate 43,788,341 downwards.
AGTTTTCTACCCTTAGGTAAACTCCTTTAATCATTTTCACTCGTTAGATTTTACTATTTTTCCAACCACCTATTAAATCCAAAGGACCCACTATCATCTCAACCACATATCTTTTAATCTAAAAGTTAAAAACTTAATAGTATCAATGACTTGATACTATTAATAGTATTTCAGCATATATATATATATATATATATATATATATATATATATATATATATATATATATATATATATATATATATATATATATATATATATATATAGTTGAGCTAGAATGCTATAAGTAGCAATCTGGTTTGGTTGCCACCTATTTATTTTTGATGATTGAGCTTTCAAATCGACGATCGGCACCGTTGAATATGATCTAGATGATTGCTGAAAGTATTTAGAAATTAAATTTTAAATCTTTTCAGCATCATTGACCTAATGATCCAAAAATTATAAAATTTATAATTTTAATGATAGATATAAGCCTTTTGCTCATTTAACAGTGTAAATAGATCTAAATTAATTAAATTTTTGATTGAAAATTTTTTAAATTAATTAAAATAAGATCTACACTCTTGATTTTGATTACATGATTTCAATCATCACTTTTTAAAGAATATTTATTTTTAGTCGTTTATTTTTTTGTCCACTTGATGGATTGATCTTATATATAGAGTAGGGCTTATATACTTTCAAAAGCACAAGCTTAATTATGCTTGTAATTTTTTTACCATTAGATTTGTATTGAGATTCATACTATTGTAAAGTCAACTAAAGAGTGAGAAAGAGAAATTACAATAACACGGATCTTAATACAAATTCAATGGTAAAAAAATTACAAGTATAATCTGGTTTCTATTTTTGAAAGTATATAAGCCCTACTCTCTCTCTCTCTCTCTCTCTCTATATATATATATATATATATATATATATATAAAATTGAGCTCCTATGCTTTTAAAAGTATCAAGTCATTGGTATTTATAGATTTTTATCCCTTGGATGAAAAGATGTGAGCCCCTTAGATTTAGAGGGTGGTTGGTGGAATAATATAATCTAAGGGGTAGAATTAGTTAAAGAGTTAGATCTAACAGTGAAAAACTTAAAAGTACCAAGTACTTGGTACTTTTACAAACATAGTAACCGAACTCTCTTTCTCTTTATATATATATAAAATTGAGCTTCTATGCTTGTAAAAGTACCAAGTCATTGGTGCTTATAATTTTGTAGTCTTTTGATGAAAAGATGTGTGGTTAGGATGATAGTGGACCCCTTGGGTTAAGTGAGTGGTTAGGATGATAGTGGACCCCTTGGGTTAAGTGAGTGGTAGGAGGAATAGAATGATGTAAGGAATGAAATTAGTCAAATGGGTAGATCTAATGGTAGAAAACTTACAATCACCAATTAATTACTTGGTGCTTGTACAAGCATAGTAGCCAAACTCATATAGAATTGAGCTCCTATACTTGTAAAAGTACCAAGTCATATATATATATATATATATATATATATATATATATATATATATATATATATATATATATATATATATATATATATATATATATATAACATCTTCCGTCTAAGCATCATGAACATTGAGATGGGATACGGAGTACTACTCGAACATTGGCACGGAATACGAGACACGAATCGTATATAGCGACTCGGCAACTTTCAAAAAATTAGAATACAGACACGATATGAACGCAGATAATAAAATATAATATTATTAATATAATATATATAGAGAGAGTATAGCTTATATGCTTTTAAAAGTACAAATCCATTTGTGCTTGTGAATTTTTTACCATTAGATTTGTACTGGAATTTGTGTTTTTACCTTTTTCTGTCACGCCCCGGGGGTTTAAATAAGCGAAAAATGTGTATATTTTTTTTTTTTTCAGAACACCCGCCAGTCATGTGCACAGATCCGCCACATACGCGAGTGTCCTCGACGAACCAAAAAGAACGACCCTCGCATATGCACGGCGTAGGATAAAACAACTATTCTTTAACCACACCAGTCAATGATGAAAGGAAAAAGGAAAACAAAAATAGTAAACATACAAATTATCCAAGAGGGCCACCAAAATTTTGAAAGGATAAATCTACGGGTTGTAAAACGGTGCCCACACGATACCTAATTTTTAAAATCATTTTCGCAATCTCTTTCTTTGATTTAAAAATTGGTCGTACCAACAGGTAATAAGGGAAAACTGTTCATCCACAAAAAACATAACACAATCCCAACATCCACCATAAAGTATCACACGCACGTAAGCTAACTAACCGAAATAATCAAATCATGATAAAGAAAAAGTCACCAGCCCAAAATGAGGCTAAAGTCCTTTAGTCGCAGTCTCACCATCGTCCCAGATCCCACCCCCGACCGAACCTGTCACAGTGTGGGAAGTCAGTGACACAAAGAGTAAGAGGTAAAACGTAAAAAGTGTAAGATGCTATAAAAAACTGAGAATAAGGCAAACCGAAAGACCAGAGCACCCACACTGCCTATCAAGTAGTCAACCGTAACCCCCTGCAAACCGAAACAGAGCACCTGCCAAAACGGTCCAAAGACCTCAGGCAAAAGAAAACACATTGCTCTCACCTTAGTGCTTTTAACCCCTCCACGGCACTTGTTCAGCACCGTAAGTAACCACAAGGGGTCCCCACTACGTCACCTTATGGGGTTCACGGGTCAACGTACCACCTCTTCGGAAAAGTACACCGACGCGGTGGCCAAACCGCTAGTGTGCGTGCAAGCATCCATGAGCATAAAACCAAAGTCAACGTGTATCATAGAGCACCGCGACGCTCAGTCGCAACAAATAATAATGATGGGAATTCTTGTGCGTAATAGGGGTTAGTCAAGATTCAAAGGCGCAATTACTTTACTCTTACGTATTAAAAAAGAAACAAAACTCCAAAAACGCAGGAAAGGGTACCTACCTCAAAATGCGTCGACTAAAACACTTGGAACCGACCCGCGGCCTCGCACAACTCCCGGACCTAAAAAGTTCCCAAAAGAAACAACAAGTAAGACTAAACTTGCTTGCGAAAATCGTGGACCCGACCGCTGACCGAGAAAAGCCTAACAGCACCACGAACAAAGAACCGAAAGACCCAAACCACCCGGGTAAAAACAGAGACCAGAAAACGCAAGGGTGGAACAGAAACAGGGCGGCGGCGGCATGGCAACCCCGCACGGGCAAATTCCCCGCGCAGCGTGCGGAGCAGCCCCGCGCGGACGCGCGCAGCGTGCGGTGCAACCCCGCGCGGGCACTAGCCCGGCGCGGGCGTGCGCTGCATGCGGAGCAGCCCCGCGCGAGCGCGCGCTGCAAGCAGAGCAGCCCCGCGCGGGCTGCAGCCCCGCGCGGGTGCGCGCAGCGTGCGGTGCAGCCCCGCACGGGCACCAACCCCGCGCGGGCGCGCGCTGCATGCAATGTGGGCGGCGGCCCCGCTCGGGCGCATGGTGCGGCTAAGGCAACGCGGCGGCGGCGGGCCAGTGCAACGCGGCGGCGACTGGCCAATGCAACGCGGCGGCGGCGGCTATCAACAGCACAAGCAAAACCAAAACGGCGAAACCCCCGATGTAAAAACGCACATAACGGAAAACAAACCACCGAAAACTAGCAAACGAGCTAACCTTGCACTCACGGAGGAGAAGGGGAAGAATGAGAAGAACTCGTTCCTCGCAGTTGATGAGAATCTGGTTCCGCTCCCCGCCTCCGGCACGTTGATCCACGAAGAAGAACGGAATCGCTCTCTTTTTCTCTTCGAACTAGGGTTTTCGATTCTTGAAAGATATTAATTAAATAAATAAATATTATATTTCTCTTGTACGTACAAAATAAAACCCTTATTTGGTAAATAAAAGAAAGATTCCTATTTCCTCGAAAAGCGTACCGTTCATAAAACGTCTCGAGTCAAATAGCACGGATCCCGATGCACACGACGAACATCGAGACCTTCAAAACCCTGTTCCAGGAGATCCGCAAATCGGATTTCAGATCTGATCACTTTGTCATTCACCGTTTTTCGAGCTCTATCACAGAAAAATACCCGCAAGCACCGATGTTCTACCCAAAAAAACTCGATAATTTAATCCCCTAATAACTAATTTAATCAAAAAGAATTAAAAAGAAAAACAAGAAAGGTCGTGAAACTAAATTTTCTTTCTCTCTCTTAAGTTGACTTTACAATAACACAAATCGCAATATAAATTCAACGGTAAAAAGTTCACAAGCATAAATTGGCTTGTACTTTTAAAAGTATATAAGCGCTCTCTCTCTCTCTCTCTCTCTCTCTCTCTCTCTATATATATATATATATATATATATTCTGGCTACTATGCTATCGATAGCACCAAGCATTTGGTGCTATCAAATTTCTATCCTTAGATCAGCCCCTTTGATCATTTTCACCCGTTAGATTTCACTATTTTTTCAATCACCCATTATACCCCACCAAGGGGCCCACTATCATCTCAACCACACATCTTTTAATCTAATGGTTAAAAATTTAATAGCACCAATGACTTGGTGCTATTAATAGCGTTCCACCCTAGCTATATATATATATATATATATATATATATATATATATATATATATATATATATATATATATATATATATATATATATATATATATATATATATATATATATATATATATATATATATATATATATATATATATATATATATATATATATATATATATATATATATATATATATATATAGGAAAACACTAGTTGTACACCCCGAAAGGGATGTATATCTTACACCCCACCCATCCTAGGGTGGGGGAAGTGACGAGTGAAATTCACCCCACCCTAGGATGGGTGGGGTGTAAGATATACACCCCTTTCGAAATGTACATGTAGCATTGCTCTTTATTATATATAAAATATAAATTTTGATAAAATATTATTATATTTTTGATACGAATGAAAATTTATAAAATTTTTCATTGATAGTTCATATATTTTAAGAAAAAAATTCGCCACCGCAAATAATTTATTTACATTATCCAAAAAAAATATATGTACTTATAAAAAAGCTAAAATATTTATCATCTCACATTATATATGTATAAAAAAAAATAATAATAAATATATGTACTTTTTTAATTGTATGTGTTATGGATTGGCATTGAACGCGCGTCCAAAAAGTGTCCACATCGAATACGTGTCCGAAACGGACGTCGAGTGTCCGACATGGACACGCGAGACTTATAGAAGTGTCCGTGATACATTGTCTCCTGTGCTTTCGAAAGTACGCTTTTGAAAGTACGGAGATCTCTATATTTGTAAGTTATTTTTTATAATTGAACATCCGATTCGACGATCGGCTCCGTTAGGCATTATCTACAATATTATAACTATTTAAAAATTAAATTTTATAATTTTTTTGCATCATTTACCAAGTGATAAAAGTGTCCCAAAAATTACTATTTTAACGATCGATGTGGTATATTTGTAAGTTCAACGGTGTAGAACAATCAAAATTAGGTAAAACTTTAATAGAAAATTCTACTTAATATCAAGAGGAAGATCAATATTTTCGATTTGAAATTTGAGTTTTTATTACTATATTTTTGATATTTTTATTTTTAGCCGTTCATTTTGGAGCTACTTATTCACTAGGTAAACGAAATCAAGAAATTATAAAATTTGGTTTCTAGATAATTTAAATATTGTAGATCAAGTATAACGGAATCAGTCGCCGAATTGAATGTCCTATCATTAAAAATAACTACAAGTACGGAGGCCTCCGTACTTTGAAAAATATAGAAGCCTAGCTCTCTCTCTCTCTCTCTCTCTCTCTCTCTCTCTCTCTCTCTAGAGCTAGTTCGGCTACTATGTTTGTATAAGCACCAAGTAATTTGTGCTTGTAAATTTTCTACCGTTAAATCTACCCCTTTGACTAATTTCATCTCTTATATCATTCTATTCCACCACCCACTCACTTAATCCAATGGGCACATTATTATCCTAGCCACACATCTTTTCATCCAAGGGCTAAAACCTACTAGCACCAATGACTTGATACTTTTAAAAACATAGGAGCTCAATTATATATATATATATATATATATATATATATATATATATATATATATATATATATATATATATATATATATATATATATATATATATATATATATATATATATAGCGTAAGGCTACTATACTCTTATGAGTATAGACCCCTTTGTACTCATAATATATATATATATATATATATATATATATATATATATATATATATATATATATAGCGTAAGGCTACTACACTCTTATGAGTATAGACCCCTTTGTACTCATAATTTTTTCGCCCTTGGATGAAGGGGTGTGCGATTATGATGATAGTGGTCCCCTAGGATTTAGTGAGTTGTTGGTGAAATATATAGTATAAACCTTAGAGAACCACTATAATCCTAACCGCACATTCCTTCATCCAAAAACCAAAAACTTATAAGTACGAAGGGATCTATACTCTACTATATATATATATATATATATATATATATATATATATATAGTAGAGCTTATATACTCTTAAAAGCACAAGCCCAAATATGTGAATTTTTTACTATTGAATTTGTATTGGGATTTGTGTTTTTGTAAAGTCAACTAAAGAGAAAAAAAAAAAAAAAAAAGAAATAACACAAATCTCAATGCAAATTTAAGGGTAAAAAATTTATAAGCATATTTAGGCTTATAGTTTTGAGAGTATATAAGCTCTACTATATATATATATATATATAAATAATTCATACAATTAAAAGTTCAACAGTTGTACAAACCAGAAGGTAGGAGCGTCAAACGGGCCAAGTGGTTTGCGGGCTCACGCCACCATGGGGCTGAGCCTTGCTGGCCCACGGCCTGGCACGACACTATACGGTACAACACATATTCGGGCCTTCCCGTGCCTCCGGACCGATCCATGGCCCGCACAATTATATATATATATATATATACTTTATATATATATTTCCTATATTTTAAATTTTTTTCTTTTTACAAATATACCTAAAATTATCTAAAAAATAATTTTTAAAAAAAAAGAAGGTCGGCACCAACCCTAAAGAGACTTGAAGCCCAAAGAGGTCCATTTCTGTTCAATTATTTCGTAGGAAGTTAATTTTGGCCAATCAGGAGCTGGCATCTACTTGCGTTAATTCTAAGTTTAGCAGCAGGAGCGCAAAACGGACGGGAGATTTATAAACCTGGACCAAGTAATATCATGAGTTGTTCTGAACATGGCAATTCCCCCGGCACCACACAGTCAATTCGGGGCGTGCCTTCTGTACTCACACAATCTTATCATAATTTTTTTTTTTTTTATGAAAAAAAAAATTGTAGGATAATATCTAATATACTCACTAAAATTTCTGATTGACCAAAATATTTTTATTGATTTTCAAATATTTCTTCAAATATTCCAAAATTTGTAATATTTAATATATACTTACTAAAATTTTAAAAATATCTAATATATTTCTGATTGACTAAATTTTAAAATTTCTAGGATTTATTAATGAGAATTGAAATTTAGAAGAGTATTTTGATAATTTCATAATAAATTTAAAAATTTTGAAGAGTAGTCAGAAATAAATAAGCAAAAAAAAAAAAATTCATTAGTCATATTTTTTAAATAACTTTTTATAAAAATACCTAAAATTTTTATCTACAAAATGAAAAATAGTAAACAATTTATAAAAGCTACTAATACTGGCAAAAATTCTAATATAATAATTGAAGAATTTGAAAAAATAATAAAAAAAAAAGGGCGAGTCAACAGCTCAGTCAGGCATAACATAGTCAACCGCTCATTTTTTTAGATTTAAAGCCATTCATGTCACGAATCTCGTATAGATACATTTTAAAAAAAGGTGGTCTACCGATTCAGGGGCCTTTACCACACAGTACACACAAAATATTTTCCGTCCACCTCCTTTAACAATACACACAAAATGTTCCATCGATTCAGCCGTGAGGAGCCACTTGTTGAGGACCAGCCACACAACAAAAAAATATGTTAAAAATATATTTTTAGTTTCATGTTTTGACAATTTTTTGGGAGTTAAATTACACTTTTGGTCCTCAAATTATAAAGTATGTGACACTTCGATTTTCAAACTTTAACTCAATATAATTTTTAGTTTAAAACTTTTTGAATTGTTATAATCAAATACCATAACTTAATTTAAATTATTAAATATTGATGTGTCACTAATATAAAAATAATATAGAATATTGTGATCCATAACACGACAATGGGCAAAAAGTTACGTCACTTCCACATAGTTGATATTCTAATATTTAGTCAATTAAATTAAATTAAATTAAATTAATTAAATTATGGGACTTGATTATAATTTACTATACAGATTTTTTCATTTCCATACTATACTAAATTTTTTTTGCAAAGCCACCCCTCAACTATTAATTTTTTTCAATCCCTATACTATAAACAATAAATTCTTTATTTTAGATAAAAATTATTAAAAATAATAAAAGCAACAAAATATATAAAAATAACTAAAAAAAAAGTTAAAAATAACTCAATATAAGTTTTCAGTGAATCTATCATGAAGATTTATTTTATATTTCTTCACTATTTAGTCCGTGCCCTTTAATAAAATTATTAAATTTTATTTAAAATAATAAATTTGTTAACAAAAATATAGAGATTTGCGGGAAAAAAAAAAAGAGAGTTAAGAATTATCTATGAGAAAAAAAAAATTATATAAGGTAGAAAAATATAAATATAAATATAAAATATAATGTAGAGATTGGTAATTATAATAATACAATAGTGCTTTTGAAAAGAAAATTAGTATAATATAGCAAATAAATATAACAAATAAAAATAACTCTAAATTACAGAGCACTAGAATGTAATTAAGCTTTTTTTTTTCTTATTGTTGAAGCTAATTTGGGGGGATTTTTTTAAAATGACCCTCCCAAATTTTATATTTTGCCAAATGACCCTATATAAAAAAAAATTTGTAAAACTAACCCTCCTTTTGCCACCTCGGCGCCACGTTGGGCAGACAGCGTGAAGTCGCTGAAGCGGCCAGAGCCTTCACAATATTCCTATGAAGGCGCTGAACCCCTCAGCGCCTTCATGTCTTCTGTTGAAGGCGCTGAAGGGATCAGCGCCTTCATAGGAATATTGTGAAGGCGCTGACCGCTTCAGCGCCTTCATGATATATGCTGAAGGCGCTGGTTCATTCAGCGCCTTCAGCATATACTATAACCGCGTCGAGGACTTAGTCATTTTTCATGGAAAAATGGCTAAGTCCTCAGTGTAAGCCAAAATTGGCTTCTCTGTAAAGGCGCTGAGTGGCTCAGCGCCTTTAGTGATTTACACTGAAGGCGCTGAGTCGCTCAGCGCCTTTAGTGATTTACACTAAAGGCGCTGAGCCACTCAGGGCCTCTAGTGCAGACCACTAAAGGCGCTGAATGGCTCAGCGCCTTTAGCTGCACACACAGCCAGCACTTAAGATCACATTAAAAAAATCCCAAATTTGTACAACAAGTTCAAGCATTGACAAAATACATTCACAAACACCAACAAATAACATTGATCAATCAACCAACAATCATTTCATTCACAGAATCGAGTTGAGTAACATGAAAGAATAAAATTTACAAAAATTGAACTCAAAAGCTCAATTTTGAGCACGTCCTCTCGCTGCTGATCCAGCTCGTCTCTGTAGAACTCAATGTCACACGTCTTGACATTGGTTCCGTAACGCAGCCCTCCAGTGTTGCCCCATCTAGATTATAAAAAACATATATTAGTTGCATTTATAATTGAAATACAAAAATATACTTTATGAAAAAAAATATCTTACCGGCAACCCAGGGGTCGATCGACTATCTCGGGCTGATCTAGGATGCGCGTAGGTCGGCCGATGTGAAGATGGTCCCAAGCCCAGATCTATAAATTCACGCCAACAGGTTAAATTAATTAAACAAATATATATTACCAATATAAAGATAAATCTGAAATCCAAAAATCAGATTTTATACCTGTAATAGGGTAGCAATACAACAGCATTCGGCCTTCCCGTTCACCGCGGCATCTGCTAGTGCCCGATATAGATATGCGAGAGTCGCGGCACCCCACGCATAAGCGCCGCAGATATCAAAGTCCGCTAAAAGTGGTAGCCACTTTAGATGAACTTTGTATCCGCTGGGGTTTGGAAACAGACTACCCCCGATCTGATATAGAATATAAGCACGGGCGGTAGCTGCGACTCTCCCGGCGGGGGCATCCAGAGGTATATTATGATAATTCCGATATAACCAATCTAGTGAAACTTGATACCTCTGGATGTTATCTGGTAACCCCCCCAACAGCTCCATACTCAGAGCACGCCAATCGTGGATGGTGGAACCAAAGACCGGCGCCCCATGCACACGGAGACCCGAAATAACCGCCACATCCTGCAGTGTGACGGTCATCTCCCCGTGGCGGAAGTGGAAGGTCTGGGTCTCCAGTCTCCACCTCTCCGCAAGAGCCCCCAGTAGAGACTGATCCAGTACGAATCGTCGCAGTCGGGATAACCCGTAGAATCCCGACTGGCGAAGTAGATCGAGTACTGCTGGATGATCAACCTCCCACTGGTTCATCTTGCGGCCGTGCTCTGCGAAAAGGACGGGATGATAATCCTGTGATGCGAAAAAAAATATAGTTAGCTCTAACATGAATTCAGATTATTTATAATATTTGAAAAAAATAAAAAATGATAGCTCTTACCTCAGTCCTGATAAAGGCCGACCTATGACGATGCTGGTCTACCAAGACAGTAGCATCAACCGGCCCCGCGTCCTCGTGATCTGCCATCTGCAATAAGCAATCTACATATTAGTAACATGATAGCTAGAAATAATTAAATATTAAGACAAGATAAATATAATTGTGTAAATCATACGCCGACGCCCTTGTTGCACTATTGCTGTATTTTGTGGACAAGTGCTCCTATAATGGCCTTCCTGCTTACAAATGGAGCATTTCCCTCGTCGGCCACCCCCCTCGTCCATTACATTACGAATACGTGTACATCGTGGACGACCTTTCTTCCTTCGTAAAGGGGGCGGTACAATCGGGGGACCTTGGGGTCGTGGCCAGTGGCGTCTATCAGGAACAGGATGTAATTGTGGTGCGTACGTCGCACGATAGCAGTCTGTACTATACCAGTGTGAAGTAAAATTCTCGTATGGTAATCTCATATGTGATGTACTACAAACTGCTAAGACATGCGAGCAAGGTATTCCTGTTAGATATAATTCACAACATGAGCATTCGACATTCGAACCATTGACGATCACTTTGTAGTCGAAATCTTCAGTTTTAACTTCAAATTCGGTGAGTCCAAATCTTACAATATGATGTGCCCGCACCGTATCTAAATTTTCAGTAATCTGATTTTTTACTTTACTGACAAAAGCGTGAGTCCAAAGTTCACCGTCCTCACGGCGCTGGCAGAAATAGCTATTAAGCTTATAAAAAGTAGACGCAACAAAAGCTGTGATAGGCAAACCACGGGTGTCCTTAAGAACCCCATTTAAGGATTCAGAAAGATTTGTAGTCAACATTCCAAACCGTCTGCCTCCATCAAATGCTCTTGCCCAGTGCTCTTTATATCTGTCTAGATTATGGACCCACTCCCATGCATCGTTATCCAACACCTTTAATTCTTCCTTCAGCTGATTATATTCCGTCGGTGTTGCAGCCTTTCCGATTTTCCAGAATTTATTTAACAATATGTCGGTCTTGAAGCGCTTTTTCATGTTTGCTTTCATATGTCGAAGACACCAACGATGCGCGTGCCCTCGTGCTGGACGATAGATATCAGCAACTATTTCCTTCAATCCAGGAAATCGATCAGATATTAAACAAATCTCTCTATCACGGGTAACATAGCGACGCAAGTTATGCAACCATTGCCAACTCCCGGCATTCTCTCCCTCACAAATTGCAAATGCCAAAGGATATAATCCATCATTTGCATCTACAGCCGTCGCTATCAAAGCATGACCTTCGTATTTGCCGTATAAATGTGTGGCATCAATACTAACCAACGGCCGACAATTTGCGAATCCATGGATCGAAGGTCCAAATGACCAAAAAACACGATGAAAGGTAAAAATGCCATCTCACGGCCACATATGATCCAGATGCCATTGAGTACCAGGATTATAATTCTTTACCATTGAAAGGTAACGAGGTAAGTCAGTGTACGATTGCTCCCAGCTCCCGTAAATAATTTGTAATGCTTTCATCTTTGATTGCCAAGCCTTCCAATATGTTATGTCAGTATGGAACTCTGCTTGCACCATATCTCGAATTTCTTTTGGCCTTAAATTAAGTCTAACTTTTAACACCGGAAGGATCAATTGACATATAAGGGTGGAATTACAGTTATGGTTCGCCGCATTCAGTATTGGAATTACACATGTGTGTGGACCAGCATATGTTTTTACCCTAAAATATGTCGTATTTTTGGGTACTGAAGCATGTAATCTCCAAGAACATTCCTCTACTAAGCATTTGACAGTGTACGTCGTTTTTGTAGATTTTAATACTTTCATTTGTACATTATGCTCAATATGCCACCGGTCTAGTGCATCCAATAAAGATGGCTTATCTTGAAAGACACGTCCAGCCCAACTCTCGTCGATGCTAGGTCGACCAGTATTGATTTGTCGAATATTAAGATCTGTATGATCTACAACATACTGATTAATCCAATTAGTATCGGAAAGAAAACGATCCGGATGATCAATAAATTCATTTTCCTCGTCAGGATTGTCTACGTAATCATTGCTGATTTGTGGGTTGTCCACTTGAGTGTAAATTGCATTTGCAAGATCATTTAACCCTCCATCATGATTTTCATCTATATCTGGAAATGGAACATCCGGTTCGTCATCCTCACTACTATTCAGATCATCATGGATTGGTGAATCCTCATCATTAATATCACTATCACCACCCCTGTCAACATTATCACCTCATTCCTCAACATTCATATCAAATTCATTAATAGCAAGTGGATTCCAATGTTCATAGGAATTAGATAACCTGTAAATTTGGTAAACCTAAAATTCCAACATTGCCATTAATTTAAAACTTAACATTTAATTTATATTTGTACTTACCCCCAATCAGAAGGTTCTAGTTGTAAATGAGACATCCTTGGTTCAATACGGGAGGTCGTGCATTGTTCGCGTGATGTCGTGGCATGCGTGCGGTGTCCGCGTGAGGTCGTGGCTTGCGTGTGTCCGCGTGAGGTCGTGGCTTGCGTGTGTGTGGTCGTAGGTGCCACACATGTGGTCGTTGGTGGCACACTACTAAACGAGCAAGGTACAACACTCTCAATAGGGTCATACTCACTTTCTCTGCAATATATACAATATTTAAGTCCATTTAAAGAATATGCTAAATGACAAAATTATTAGGTTGTTGTTCTAACCTTGTCATTCTGACACCACCTTCGTGTGGAATATGTTGATCACTCATTACATTGGCGGAAGGACCCAAATCAATATAATTGTGGAGCATACTCGTGTAATAACCTTGCGGTTCAAAATTTTCCGACGGTTGTAACTCTTTCTCAATGTATACCGTCACAACACCATGATGTTCACATAATCCGATCATTCCCTCCAATGATTCATCATCTAGTACTTCGTGAGCTAAATATCCACCACCGACCGTGGGACGACCAATAGTAAATTTTAAACGAAATTGTTCTCTTGTACAATTTACTAAACGATACATTCTCCTCTCAAACCTACTATATGTACAATCAGAAGGTATCGCGATTAACTTTTTTTGACCGCCGATATATCGTGGACCATTCCCATCGATAACTAATTGTCCATCCCAATGAACACTTATGGGCATGCGATGACTAGCCATTTCAACTACAAAATAAAATTTAACCACTTCAAAATACTACTTTTAACTTCTCACTGTGAGGGGATCTCTCACAGTGAGCGATCTCTCACTACTGTGAGGGGAAGCTCTCTCACTGTGAGAGAGTGATGTTTACTCTCTCACAGTGAGCTCATAGTGAGTTCACAGTGCTTCTAGCCCTAAATTACAGTATTGTTTAAATAGACTTTGCAGCAAAATTATAAGTTGTGTTCTTATCGTTTAAATTTTTATTTTTTGGGGGGGGGTTAATCAGTGAGAGAGCTAAGCTCTCTCACAGTGAGAGATCAAGCTCTCTCACTGTGAGAGATCACTCTCACAGTGAGAGAGTGAAGCTCTCACAGTGAGAGATCAAGCTCTCTCACTGTGAGAGATAACTCTAATCTCTCACTGTGAGAGATCTTGATCTCTCACGGTGAGAGATCAATCTCTCTCACAGTGAGAGATCAAGCTCTCTCACTGTGAGAGATCACTCTCACAGTGAGAGAGTGAAGCTCTCACAGTGAGAGATCAAGATCTCTCACAGTGAGAGATAACTCTAATCTCTCACTGTGAGAGATCTTGATCTCTCACAGTGAGAGATCAATCTCTCTCACAGTGAGAGATCAAGCTCTCTCACTGTGAGAGATCACTCTCACAGTGAGAGAGTGAAGCTCTCACAGTGAGAGATCAAGATCTCTCACAGTGAGAGAAAGAAAGAGAGAGAGAGAGAGAGAGAGAGAGAGAGAGAGAGAGAGAGAGAGAGAGAGAGAGAACTCACAGTTCACAGTGAGAGAGGAGCAATGCGACGGCGACGGCGACGGCGAAGGCGGCGACGGCGAAGGCGACGGCGACGGCGAGGGGCAATGCGACGGCGAGATCGGCACGAGCTCTCTGCGGGTCTGCGGGATGAAGAAGATGAAGAAGATGAAGTGCCGCACACTGCTGCCCGCGCGAGGTTATTGTGGTGAAGAAGACGCTGAAGCGGTCAGCGCCTTTAACATTAAGTTAAAGGCGCTGATCCGATCAGCGCCTTTAACATTAAGTTAAAAGCCGCTGAACCGCTCAGCGCCTTTAGTGTTTTACACTAAAGGCGCTGAGCCACTCAGCGCCTTTACTCTTTTACACTAAAGGCGTTGAGGCACTCAGCGTCTTTACAGAGAAGCCATATTTGGCTTACACTGAGGACTTAGCCATTTTTCCCCCAAAAATGACTAAGTCCTCGACGCGGTTATGGTATATGCTGAAGGCGCTGAATGAACCAGCGCCTTCAGCATGAAGGCGCTGAAGTGATCAGCGCCTTCACATATGGCATGAAGGCGCTGAGGGGTTCAGCGCCTTCATAGGAATATTGTGAAGGCGCTGACCGCTTCAGCGCCTTCACGCTGTCTGCCCAACGTGGCGCCGAGGTGGCAAAAGTAGGGTTAGTTTTGTAAAAAAAATTTTCATAGGGTTAGTTTGCAAAATTCAAAGTTTGGGAGGGTTATTTTTAAAAAACCCCCTAATTTGGTCTAAAAATTTAAATTTTATTTATTTCTTTATTTTTTTTTTTCGGAGGGAGGAGTTCGGTCAAAGGTTAAGGCCTTTTTCTTTTTTTTTAACATATTAAATTTTTAACATTTCTTTTAAAAAATTTTACATTATTACTATCAAATATATAATTAATTTTTTACAAAATTTTTAAATAAATTTTAAAATAAATTTAGTTGTGTTTATAAATAAAATAAAATATAAAAAATATGGTCAATTTGTATAAAAAATTTAGTGGTTTTGTATTTTTATAAAATTGTGTTTTTTTCAATATTTATAAATTCTGTTTGAATATTTAATAAACTGACCAAATTACTATTATTTTTTTTTCTCTTCTTTCTCTTTCTCGTTCGTCTTTCTCTTTTTCTTTTCGTCTCCCTTCTCCTTCACTATCTCATGCATGTCACTATGTATTTTGACACTATAAAATATCTTATCTCCGTCGTCGTCATCTTTTCCGTTCTCTTCACCTTTGTTGTTCCTTCTTATCTTTTTCCTTTCAATTTTTCTTCCTTCTCCTTCTCTTGCACCACCCCTACGGTAGTGTCCTCTCCTCTCCCCTACATCGCCAACACCTCCACCAATGCTCGGGACAACGATGTTGTCGAATACGACATTGGCGACGCAGTTTTAGGCAGCAAGGCTCGACACCTACCAACGACAACACAATTCCAAGAAGACGATGACACAATGCACCATCCTCCCCATCCTCCCCTGGGCTGCTCCCTCTAACACCCACTGCCTTTGGAAGCGTGCTGCCAATCTTTCTCTTCCTTGGCTCCGACGTGTGCGACTTCCCGTCAGGGTCGCTCTTCGTCATACATTGCGAGAGAAAGGAGGTGTGTGGCACATTCAACGACCTCGGCCTTGACTGTAGTGATGAAAGAGATGACCTGTTCGACAACGACGACGAGTAAGTTATACCATTAGAGACTAAGTTATATCAACCATAAAAAAATATATATATATACTGTTTGAGATTAAGCTACTCTCTTTGAGACTAAATTACACCATTTAAATTTTAAAGTCAAAATATCGTTGACTGACTCAAATCGAACAAACTAAAAATTTTAGTACCAAAATTAAAATTTTAAAAAACTGAATAATCAACTAAAAATAGTTCATAGTTGACTTAAATTCTGTGCGTTTTTCAACTAAATTAAAAGGAGGGGACGGACCCATATAAGTCGTGTCGTGTCAGGAGAGGCACGGCCATACATGATGATGAGCGAGCGGGCCGTGCCATGCCGTGCACAGGCGGCCCGGCCCATTTGACACCCCTAATACATGAAGCCTTGATGCCAGGCAGACGGGTGCGCTACAAACTACAAAGTGAGGCCAGACTGTAGCAGTCCAAGTCGCGGATCGTTCTGGAGAGCCGGCGGCGGGGGGATGTCAGAATCCGGCAGGACGACGATGGTGATGCGGGTGCTGCCGCGGCCGGTGACGTTCGTGACGGGCAACCCCAAGAAGCTCGAGGAATTCCGCGCCATCCTCGGCTCCTCCATCCCCTTCCACTCCCTCAAACTCGACCGTACGTCCCCTTCAAAAATTCACCCCTATAATTATTGCTCTCTCATCAAGTTTTTTACTTTCAAAATTTTGTTTACCAATTTTTTTTTTATCAGCAAGAATCACAAACACTAATAGTTCATATTTGACAAATTTGTTGCTACCTTGATCAAATACTTAGAAGCATGCCATCCTCAAACACATTTTAGGATAATTTTGTGGGATGTTTATGTAAATACGGCCACAAATAATCCCACGTTGGATGACGATGATGAGTAGAATACTAAGGGCTGTTTGGTTTGATGTAATTAGAAATGTTTTGCAGTTAGAGATGAATGCAGTAACAACTACATATATCTCGTTTGGATTGATGCAGTAAAAAGTGTCACGATTATAAATAATTTATTTGGCTGCATTCAGTTGAGAAAATATTTTTGTGTTTAAAAAGTAATTAAGGAAGTAAGCTTACCTCTTGTTTAAAATTGTGAAATTGTGAAATTGAGAAAATATTTTTTGCGGATTAATTTATGAAATTGTGAAATTGCCAGTGCCAGAATTGCAAGGGGAACCAGAAGAAATATCCAAAGAAAAGGCTCGCTTAGCTGCGATTCAGGTACTAAATTCTACACTTTAAATCTGACATGGTTTGTGCTTTATTTCACACTTATTTTGCTCCAAGGTTAGCGGGCCGGTACTCGTGGAGGACACTTGTCTATGTTTTAATGCTCTTAAGGGTCTCCCAGGCCCTTACATGTAAGTTGTTTTTGTCCTACTTTTACTGCTGTTTTAGTACAAAATTCTGATAATCCTCCACTTATTTCTTTGTTTGGACGATTGTGAACGCTTGGACGCCAGAAAGTGGTTTCTTCAGAAGATCGGGCACGAAGGTTTTTAATGAATGAATAGTGAATGATGCCTTTTTTTTTTTTTGTTTTTTTCTTCATCTTCTTCGTTATTTGCTAGACGAGCTTCAAATCGAACGCTACTTAACTTTAGCCTTTTCTGCAGGTTTGAACAACATACTGAAGGCTTATGAAGACAAATCAGCTTATGCTATGTGCATATTTTCTCTCGCTCTCGGACCGACTGATGAGCCGGTTACATTTGCGGGGAAAACAGCGGTGAGGTCCTTTATTCTTGTCACAGTTTTCTTCTCTAGCATGACTGCGGACATTCGTTATTCGCTGTCATTCCCAACATCATCTCATGAAATGATACGGTGGAACTGCTATCCCACTATGTTTTTAGCTATTGCTTTTTAAATTAAATTCAGTAGTCCTAAATGCTGCTCCAGCCTCTGATATACTAATCTGTTGCACAATTTAGCAGAATGTGATTTATACCAGTTTTCACAAATCTATTCTTTTCTACTTTTCTGCTGCTGAAATTACTAAATCCACTGAAGGAAATCATTGAACTGTACAGTCCTTAGTATCAATTTAGATTTTTAGCATGCAATTTCTGCAATTTCTGTTTTGTGTTTTTCTTTTCCGTTTTGATGTTAATATTTTCTAAAAGTCTTGTTAAGATGATATAAGAATTACTCTCGATATACCTCGAGAACTATCTCTGCTTTGTAAAACAAAGGTATAGGGGAGAAGATTAATACACCAAAAAAAGAGGGCTGAAGTGCAGAAAATTCCTTCGGCACTTCTATGTAGTTTATTAATCTACAACTTTGCCAAGTATTGAATAAGTGAGTTTGTCGTCAGAATATTATCCTAGTGCAGAGCTTGGAAGTCTTTCTCTTTCTCATCAAATGAAGATCCAAATGCGTGACCAAAATATTCTGTCTCTAAGCAAAAAGATGATCAAATTTAGGGAGGAGAGGAAAGCGATAGCATCGTTTTAGGCGTTCATTCATTGTAGCCATTGAAAAGGGCATGATGGCTCTTTAAAAACTGTTATTACTTGTTCTTATAAGGCACACTAATGGCGCAATGATTGAAGAGGGTAAATGTAGATTTGTGAATGTCCGGTGACCAAAGTTATAAATGTGAAAATATCAGGAGCGGACTCTGCATTTGATCCAAAGATAAATTAGGAAATAAATAAATAACCAATGCAAAAACCTTGTATTTCCCTCGTCCTACATCTCAACTAGCATACAGGTCGCACCATACAAAAGAACTCGCCGCAACAACCATTTATATTTTATGTTAGGGTAAATTGTATATTTCGTCCTCAAACAATGAGGCGGGTGACACTTTGGTTCTCAAAACTTTAATTTGTTACAATTTCTGACTCGAACTTTCAAAATTGTGGCAATCAAGTCGCTAACGTAGCTGTCACGTAACAATATTGTAATTGATGATGTGCTAATAATTAAGATGCTACATCACTTTTACATCAACATTTAGTCAGCTAAATTGGGTTGTGAGACTTGATTGCAACAATTCTGAAAGTTCGAGCTAGAAATTACGAAAAATTAAAGCTTGAAGACCAAACGTGCAATTTACCCTTCATGCTATGGTTAAACACAACTTTCACTCACACCCTAGTGTCGTCACGCAAAATCCCCATATTTAGATAAATTTTGGCATTACAAATCCGCTGCACCATTTTAATGGTTGTATTTTCAAACCATGATTCTCATTGTAGGGCAAAATTGTACCTCCCCGAGGCCCTGCTGATTTTGGATGGGATCCGATTTTTGAACCAGATGGATACGAGCAAACGTAAGAGTTTCTCTTATCTTGTACTGTATTTCATTTAAACACTGTACAACATCCCCGGTAGTTTTTCTACTTGCGCTTATCTTCTTGCACATTATGCAGCTATGCCGAGATGCCGAAGGAAGAGAAGAATAAGATTTCCCACCGCTCCAAAGCCCTTGCGATGGTGAAAGCGCACTTTGAGACTGCTGGCTATGTCTTTCGGACGGATGGATCAATTTAATTGTTCATGTAGTTGAGGAAATGAATGAATGCGATAGAATATCGACAACTTGTTGGGCTCACCGATTTGGCATTACACTTATTACATTTTTACGAATTGATATGCTAGTTAGGAAACTGTAGTTGTCTTGATCTTTCTGATAACCAGTAATTATGAGATTATCAGAGAGCATTGAGCTATTACTGCATAAAAATTGTTCATGTGGGTTTCTTGGTTCTGTGATATCTCATTTTATCCACACAAAAGTAGCCAAAGAAAAGGAGTAAATTATGTATAAGACAATCAGCATCCACACTTATAGCTTGTCTTGTTTTGAGTTTTAAATTGGAGAGTGCAGTGGAATGCATGCTGAAACTTGTTCCAATCTCCTTGACAGATGAAGTTGTAGCAGTAAAATGTGGCACAAAAGCAAATAATCTGAAGCACAATCTTAAGATTATTAGTGCTGGATGTTTGAGGACTTGTTGAATCATTTATGTGAGAATTATCTTGTTGGGGTTATGGTAAATTTTACTGTTAAGAACAAAAGAGATCTAATAAATATTTGAGCATACTGTTTTTGTCTGACATTGGAGTAAAAAATGTTATAACAGCAAAAAAGGGAAAAAAAAGAAGAAAAAAAGTTGAAAATGTATAGAGCTGATCTAAATTTTGGATCATTTGAAAATAACTATTCAATTTTTACAAATAGTTGGATTTATCTTCTCAAAAATAATTGGCTCTACCTGGTGCTTCAAGATATTTGTACACCATATCACAATTTTTTTAAAATTTTTTAAATGCACCTCATGTTGTTAATTCAATCTATCAGTTTTTTTTTTTTTGTGAGAGAAAGGTAGCACGCTATTCGTTTCATTCGTAACGAAATTGAATTAGGCAACAAGATGAGACAACGTAGTCTCTGAATCTTTTCACAATGAGACCTGTCTTCTGGCCCAGCATATGGCACTAAAGGGGTCGGTTTTTGAGTGCTCGAAGGTCGCTTTAAAGTGCACCTCATGTTGTCTATCAATTCATAACTTAAATAATAATAATAATTCATTGATGGTAGAGATTGAATAATTAAATAAAATGAATGGTCGGTAAGAATACAATGTGCGAATTTATGAATGTACTGAATGAATATAATAGTTTTACGGAACTAATCCAATAAATAATTATAACCAAATAAAATAAAATGTTGGGTGAAAAATTTAAAATTTTTAAAGATTAGATATTTCCTAATGACCTAAAGTTGAGGTTAGTTGCATACACTTTCACCCAAAAATAGGAAAACTAAGAAAGTTATCCTTGCCTTGCTATTGAAGGTCTATACAAATATTTCTATTAGATATCCAATCCAATGCCACCACTTTCCATGTGTGGCAGATTTTAGAGTATTAATATTCATAAAGTTGATAATACTGTGCTATATAAAGCTATATAAAGATTTACTGAGTGTGGTCATTATTTTTCTACTGAAATTAAGTAGATTGAATTAATACTTTTTTTTTTATAAAAAAAATCAGATATTTTATTTACTCTAGCCTACTTTAAATCTTCACTCAAAAATTTTATATATTTATACTCAACGTATAATATAACTTATTTAAAAATATAATCTATGGATATATCAATTTTTATTGTATAAAATTTATGTGCGCCTGACATATTAAAAAAAATAATACATTAGCGGTTCATAAAAAAAGTATTTGTAAATTTTAAATCCACAAAATATATTTTAAATTGTAATATTTTACTAATCTAACAAAAAATATATATATTTTTAAAAACATTTTTCATACCAAACTAATATCTTTTTGGCCTCTTAACTTCTCAAACTAATACACACACACACACACACACACACAAAAAAGAAAAAAAAAAAAGAATACACACACACACACACACACACACACACACACAAAAGAAAAAAAAAAAGAAAAAGAAAAAAGAAGCATGATCCCAAACGTGCCCACAACTGACAGAAAGTAGTCAGTTGTAGAAAATTTTAATAAGCAAGAAAAGTACATCTTGCATTATTTTTTAAAAATAGTTTTCTTTCTTTCTCTTTATTGGGATCTTTACCTTTCTTAATTCCCCCAACCTCTCTTTTTGATCCTTTTGATCCTTTTGATCTTTTTGACTAATTTCATTGGCCACCATGTAAGACCAATTCATAGTTTCCCTTTTCATAGATCATCTAAGTGGATCTAGTGTCACACACAAAGAAGATGACATGGTGTCCACATAATGTGACATGAATCTTATTCAACCACTTGGAGAATTAGAATACTTGCACAGTTAAAAAAAGCCTATGGATAATAGATGAAAAATCTCCAATTTAGAGAGATAAGATGAAGAAAAGTTGGAGGTGGAATAGCATTTTTGGACACCAAGAAAAGCACAAGAACATGTAGATGTTTCTCCTTTCTCTTTTTTTTTTCTTTTTTTTTTTCCTTTCACCCTTTAATTTTTTTTTTATTTATGTTATCTCTATCAATTCTGCAATGACCTTACCTGCTAACAATAATAACTCGTTGAACTCAAACTATTCTTTAATTCTTTTTATTTATGTTATTTCTATTAATTGTATAACGACCTAATCCGCTATGAATAGTAAGATGGCTAGAATTTTATTCCGTATAATATTTAACTCCAGATAAGTGGAGCCTACAAGTGTAGGTAGATGGAGGTAGAGCTTACAGACAGGTGTAAGAGTTTGTTTAGGTAAAGCCTAAGGTATAGGCTAGGACTTTATCCTGCATAACACTTAGCTCCAGATTGGTCAAACCTACGGACGTAGGCTAGGGCTTTGTTCTGCACAGTACTTAGCTCTAGATAGGTGGAGGTGAAGCTAATGGGTGTAAGACTTTGCCTAACAACATGACTTGTTAATAATAATAATAACTCGTTGGATCCAAATCATTGGTCCAAAATATTTAAACTCAGTTATTATTACTAACGTGCAATGTCCCTTTTATTTTCAATCAGAATTTTTTTTTAATTCAATATGAAACTATTGGAATATTACAAATTGAATTGATGCTTTTTCAAATCAAACCATTATTATGTTTAATTTAACAATTACCTACATTTTCTTAGACTACAGAATTATAGATTTTGCTAACTGTTTGTTATAAAAAGCTATATGCACGTTAGTTTTTAGTTTTGACAAATCAAAAATAAGTAAAAGCTAAAGAGATGTCCATAAGGAAAAAAGTTGATAAAAACCAAAGATATTATAGAACCCATTACAAATTAGTCTTTTGCTTAAGCAATCTAGATACTCTCTTTTTTTTTTTTTAGGTTAAATATTTTGGTGTTCAATTATTCTCTTATTATAATTTCTAACTCAAACTTTATAGATTATTTAATGGACAAGTTACTTATTTTTTGTTAATACTATTTCATCACTGCTATATCAATGATTATATTACTAGTCAATCATCTTAGTTGTTGGAAAATCTGGTACTCACCTCGGTATCAGATTCTGTGAATTTGCAACACGCTCCGATACCGTAATTCATTCCGGTATCGCCTAGAGTTGAGATTCCACAACGAAAACGTCAAATCAAATTTTTATTATAAACCCGTCATCTCAATATAACTGGAACCAGCATAACTATAAAGAGAAGAAAAATCAAAACAGAAACAACCATAAAAAGAAGAAAAATCAAAACAAAAAATATGCGGGTGAAATAAGATTAATTAACCAAGAGAATAATTACACTGAATCTTCTTTTGCAATAGAGTATCTTCAATCCGAACCCTTCTTCTGAATCTCTCTCATCTTTCTCTGGTCTTCTATAAACCTAAAAGACTTCTCTCTTTGATCTCGTACGTGCATTCAAAATTATGAACATCTTGACCATGCCGATGGTTATATAAGTATGGACATGCTGGTGGTTAAATCCTAGTCCCAATTCCTAACCACCTTCATGAATGTTACCATCATCGTCAAATAATAATACATATACTATATTTATAGCTTACATAAAAAACCTATCAAAATCCTAATCTTAATCCAATTAGAATTCAACTATAAATCTAATCAAATTCTAAAATTAATTGAATTGTGAAATTTAATTGAAATAATCTAAAAAATTTAATCAGAAATTGTGACCAAAAAAAAAAAAAGTTGGAGGATCAAAATGTTATGTGCCTGCTAAATTTGATTAGTATTTTTTTTCTTTTTCAAGAAGGAATGCTTTTACGAATCTATAATGCAAAAAGAAAAGGACTGATGCGGGTAGGCGCCGCCGATTTTCATGGTAGGGATAAGCTTCCTTCATTAATCAAAAGATTTAATAAAAAAAAATAAATAAATAAAAAAAGAAGATTGAGAGTGATGGGAAAGAAGGATGCCTTCAGCGATTAGTACGTAATCCGGATTTGAGGATAATTACAGAAGCACACATGCTCCTCGAAAAAGTCTTTTTTTTTTTAAGGTGCTTTTTTTTAAAGCTTTTACTGTGCATCTAAACAACAGTTTTAAGAGAAACTTCTTAAAAAAAATTTTATAAATATTTTTACTTTATATTATAATTTTAAAAATATTTTTTTTAAAAAATAAAATTATAAAAATAAGATTCTATGTTAATCTTTCATCGTTTTTAAAAATGATAAATGATTCACTGCATATAGTCTTTTTTAATTAATTTATTTTCTAAGTTTAATTTATTTTTAATTTAAATTTAATTTTTGATTTAAATAATTAATAGTGATATGATTTTATTTTTTAATTAATATATTTTTTTAATTTGATTTGTTTTGATTAGTGGTATGACTTTATCCCTAGTATGACTTTTTTTTTCTTAATTTAATTTATTTATTTTTTAAATTTATTTATTAGTAGTATGATTTTATCTGTTTCGTATCAAATAAATATGTTCTGTCTGAAATCGAGTTTATTTTTCATATTTATTTTTAACCGTATTCTCAGTTTGTTAGTACGGAATGAAAACGATGAATTATTTATCGTTTTTATAAGATTAGTAATAAAGCAGTGAATGGTTATTCACTTTTAAGCTGATGAAATTAATAAAAAAATGGTGAATGGTTTACTCATTTTAAACCCCCATCCTTTTGAATCTATTTTTATAAATAAATTTTTAAAAAGTTTATTTTTAAAATAAATTTTTGTATAAAAAATAGTTTACTAAATAGCCCAACTTCTTAACTTGTTCAAATGGAAAGATGGAGAGATGTTTAAATTATGATAGAAGACGAGCAAGGCCCAAAACCAATTAAAAAGAAAGAAAAAAAATGATAAGACGTTTCAGTTTTAAAATTCGTATCAACTATACGATGAATAATAAATAAAGCAATTTTATGTTGAAAAATATAACCATCAAATGTTTATTTCATGAAACTTATATTGGTAGAAACATAATTATGTGAATTATTATTATTATTATTATTATTATTATTATTAGAGAAAGATAATATACTATGTGCTTTATTTATTTTTAAAATAAATTTAGCTGGAAATGTGAAGCAACTAAGCTTCGAACTCGGATCTCAGAAATTGTGTGAATCAACCGTCCCTAGTGTAAGTGTCAAAAAGTTTGGTGGTTGATATCCGAGATCCGAGTTCGAAACCTAATTGCTTCACATTTTTAACTAAGTTTATTTCAAAAATAAACGAAACGGGTAAAATGCTACATTTCTCTCAAAAAAAAAAATAATTGTGTGAATTATTTATGTTCACTTAATTTACCTTCTAAATATTTCAAAATACTTCACTTTAAATCTTGCAATTATCCAATAAAGAAAAGTTTTAAAAAAGAAGGATAGTAAGCTATTGGATTCGTATATTTTTTTATAAATGAACTCAACGAAAATGTGTTCGAATTTAGAATTACAAATAATAATCATCAAGTTCTTATACCTAACTGTGTTAGATATAATTTTAGAACAGTTTACCCCAAAAAAAATATATGATGCATATTTCATCCATTCAGGAGTGGTGTGTCTTTCACTGATTATTTTAAAGTGATCAGTAAAATTCACCCCACCTCTAGACAGATGGAATGTACAAAAAATATTTTTCATAATTTTATTAGAAGAAAAGTTATTCCTACCCTTATAGAAAATTTGTATTTTTATACACCATATATTTTAATCCTAATATTTTGTAAGTTACAATATTTTTATTACTGAAAACATCATGGGTTGGCTTGACATGCATGGATGGATACATTAGGCAAAAGCATTTACTTTTTTGCTCATCTATTATATGTTATACTATCTATTACATTACATTACATTACATTAATCACCTCAAAAATTCCTTTCAAAAAAAATTACATGCACATGATCTATAAGAAGAAGAGAACATGCACCAAATTTATCTTTTAATTTAAAATTAAAATACAGATATAATCTACCCTATATAAAAAAGTCTATATACTATACACTGTTTAAGATATATGAACCCCAACCCACTTCTCACCTAAAAAAATTTTACCTACACCCAGTCTATGAATATTAGATACACCAACTCTTATTTTTAATAATTAATATTATAAAATTAAAATATAATTTCATAAAATACGATCAATACTATATAGAAAAGAGCAATGCTACATATACACCCCGAAGGGGTGTACATCATACATCTCCACCATTTTAATGATGGCGATATTTTTTACGGATCACATCAAGTGATCCATCATCACACCCCCACCCTTAGATGGGTGGGGGTGTGAGATGTACACCCCTTACGGGTGTACACATAGCATTTTCCTATAGAAAAGAGCAATGCTACATATACACCCCGAAGGGGTGTACATCATACATCTCCACCATTTTAATGGTGGCGATATTTTTTACGGGTCACATCAAGTGATCCATCATCACAAATATTTGATCAAAGTTTAAAATTTTAGAGTTATACTATCCACATACCCAAAAAGACTAAGGACCAATAAAATTTTACTGGTCACTTCGAAATGACCAACAAAATTTACTCATACCAAAATAGGTGGAGTATAAAATATACACATCTTTTAGAATCTACCAATAAAATTTTTCTTGTTTTAATATAGGTAAAAATATATAGATACTCCTGATTATAATTCTTTTGAATTGAGACCCACTCAAGTTTTATTTTTATTTTATTTTGTGTTTTTCTATATAAAATTTTGGTAAAAAATGTGTGAAAACCCTACCCTCTCCTCTCAACTATTATGATGTTTTAAAATAGACCGCTCAAATTTATTTTTTTAACTAATTTTTAAAATTTTTAATTTTTTTTACGAATAATTTTAATTAATTAAAATTTACACAAAATTTGATCAAATATTTGTTACATATATTTTTTATATAATATAAATTATATTTATTAAATTATATTTTAGTTTAAATGTTGAATTTTATAGAATCTTGAACAGTGAACTTTATAGAAGTTTTTTTTTTTTTTTATGTATAAAAATTTAATAAACTTCTTCTTTTAAGATTTCTACTAAAATTTAGTAGGTGCGGTTATTAAAAATAGTTTTGGTATAAGTAATATTTTTATTAACTAATAGTTAATATATCTATTAAATTTACTATATTTTTAATTTATATAGAATTTTTTAATATTTTTTTTTCCATATATATCTTTATAAAATAAGTTATATAGCATAAATTATTTTTAAAATATATTTAATTAATAATTAAGAGAATAAATTAATATAAATAATTTAATTAAAATTTATTTTTTAAATATTTTATAACTGCAGTATTGCGCAGGACATTCACCGGTAATAAACTAAGACAAGAAAAAAATGAACATTTATTTTGGGGTGAGGATTGAAGTTGATTATTATTTTATTTTATTTTTTAGGATATAGTTTACCTATATTTTAAAAAATAAATTTTTTTTACTTCTTTTGATTTTTCCAAGCACCTCATAAAAATTTTGTTATGAATGGAACACAGTTTAGCTAAGGTCTTAATGTGTTGAATACCCTAACTTAAAAAGTTCACCAATAAGATCAATCCATTTACCAGAAAAAAGCTATGAAATTTTAGTAGGTGGCAATTCACTCCAAATCTAACCCTCTTTTTCAAGCTTTGTTTGGAATGTGGGAACCAAAGGCACTCCAAATCTAAGAGCATCATAAAAATTTTTAAATAATTTAAAATTTTAAAATATTTTATTTACCTCTGGATGGCAAAAATACTCTCATTGACATAAAAAATAAAAAAAAAGTATTCACTTTTCTTTTAAAAATAAATTTAGCTATTATAAATATGAAGTAATTAGATTCTGAACTCAAAATTTTAAATACCAACCATTAAATTCTTTGCCTCTTATACTAGAAATAATTAATAATATTTTTGTAAACTACTAGTGACCCATTCAGATCAATTGTCGACTCATAATTTAATCTATTTTAAAATTTTAATTGAGCATTTAGAGAGAATTAGGATCAAAATATGTGACTTGAAGAATATTTTCAAATTGAAATACAATTAAGGTTTGTAACTAGTTCATAGGATGAATAAAATCTAGTCAATTTTTAGCAAATAAGAGAGAGTTTTCTTTTGAAAATGAGGGATTTAGGATTAAAAAATACTATAAAAAACATACTAAGTAGTGTAAATATTTTAGCATACAATTTATTTAAATTGGTAATAATATGTTAATAATATATAAAGACAATATTATTTTACAGCTATATTTTTATAAATAATAAGTTTATAGCGTTAACTCATTAATAATTAACAGGTGCACATGTTTTTTTTTTTTTTTAACCACTTCTATATTATTATTATTATTATTATTATTATTATTTTTAGTTACCGTCCATTTATATCTATTCAACGACTCAGATTTGATTATTTTTAAGTTGTGAGCTGTAATAATAGATCACTTTGAGGGAAGTACCGATTACCAGGTACCCAAAACAGAATTATTTTGTTTTTTTGCTTCAAGGGTAATTAAGTAATTTTATCTCTATTTTAAAAATTTTTATTTTTGTAAATATTATAAATTTTAAAAATTTGAATTTAGTGAGAGTTTTTATTTTTGGAAAGATTATATATTTTAAATATTCCAATTTTGTTATCGTCTTGGTAATATTTTAATTATCTTTATTTAATATATTGTAAATAATTTTATTTTTAGAAAAATATTTTTAGAAATTAGAATTTAGGAATCTATTAATTTTTAGGGGCAATTTCCTACATACTCCTAAAAATTTTTCAGTTTTCAGATTTACCCCTCTTAGAAGGCTAATATTAAAACTACCCTTCTTACGTTCCAACTTCTTTCCAAAATACCCCTGAAGTTAAACTCTGTTAGTGTACCGTTTGGAACTGTCGTTATCTGTGTATAATTACTATTTTGCCCTTTCAAATATACCCTAAACCCTAAACCCTAAACCCTAAACCCTAAAACCTAAAACCCTAAACCCTAAACCCTAAACCCTAAACCCTAAAACCTTAAAAAATCCTAAACCCTAAACCCTAAAACCCTAAACCCTAAACCCTAGGAACTCTAAAAAACCCTAAACCCTAAAACCCTAAACCCTAAACCCTAAACCCTAAACCCGGGCAAAATAGGTATATCTGATAGTTTTCAACTCCGATTATTATTTAACTCTAGTTTAACCCTAGTTAACTTAACAAAGGGAAACGGTAGGGGTATTTTTAATAACGGTGGAACGTATGAAGGGTATATTGGAAAGAAAAAAATAAGAGGGGTAAATCAGATATTTCTTCATATTTCAGGGGTACACCGGCAATTATCCCTAATTTTTATTATCAATTTTTATTATCAATTTATATTTTAAATTATAATATATGATCTCATTATTTTAAAAGTTCAAATTTTGCTAGTTAAATTTGATTTAACTTCATCCGTACAATTCTATTCTAAAAATAAATTTGAATTATACCATATATTTTTATTAAATCAAATATTTAAGGACATTGAAATTTTTTTAAAATTGTAATACAAAATTAATGTTTAAATTAAAAAAACTTTAAAAGAATTTAAACAAATTAAATTCTTTAAATTAATGACTAAATTGTAATTCTAAAACTCCTTAAATTAATACCTAAATCGTAATTCTAAAATTTTTAAATTAAACTCTTTAAATTAATGCCTAAATTGTAATTCTAAATCTCTTTAAATTAAACTCATTAAATTAATGGCTAAATTGTAATTCTAAAACTTTTTAAATTAATGCCTAAATTATAATTCTAAAACTTTTTAAATTAATACCTAAATTATAATTCTAAATTTGTTTAAATTAAAATTTTAAATTAATGACTAAATTTTAATTCTAAAACTCTTCAAATTAATATCTAAATTGTAATTCTATTTTTTTTTAAAATTAAACTCTTTAAATTAATGCCTAAATTGTCATTCTAAAACTCTTTAAATTAAACTTTTTAAATTAATGCCTAAATTGTAATTCTAAGGCTTTTTAAATTAATGCCTAAATTATAATTCTAAAATTTTTTAATTTAAACTCTTTAAATTAATGCGTAAATTGTAATTCTAAATTTTTTTTAATTAAACTCTTTAAATTAATGCCTAAATTGTAATTTTAAATTTTTTTAAATTAAACTCTTTAAATTAATGTCTAAATTGTCATTCTAAAACTCTTTAAACTAAACTTTTTAAATTAATGTTTGTAATTGTAAAACTCTTTAAATTAATGTTTAAATTGTAATTCTAATTTTTCTTAATTTAAACTCTTTAAATTAGTGCCTAAATTATAATTTTAAAATTTTTTAAATTAAACTTTTAAAATTAATGCCTAAATTGTAATTCTAATTTTTTTTAAATTAAACTCTTTAAATTAATGCCTAAATTGTAATTCTAAATCTCTTAAATTAATACCTAAATTGTAATTCTAAATCTATTTAAATTAATGCCTAAATTATAATTCTAAAACTTTCTAAATTAATGTCTAAATTATAATTCTAAAACTCTTTAAATTAATATCTAAATTATAATTCTAAATTTTTTTAAACTAAACTCTTTAAATTAATGACTATATTTTAATTCTAAAACTCTTTAAATTAATGCCTAAATTATAATTCTAAATTTTTTTAAAATAAACTTTTTAAATTAATGGCTAAATTGTCATTGTAAAACTCTTTAAATTAAATTTTTTAAATTAATGCCTAAATTGTAATTCTAAACTTTTAAAATTAATGCTTAAATTATAATTCTAATTTTTTTTAATTTAAACTCTTTAAATTAATGCGTAAATTGCAATTTTAAAATTTTTTAAATTAAACTTTTTAAATTAATACCTTATAATTTTAAAATTTTTTAAATTAAAAATTTTAAATTAATGCCTGAATTATCATTCTAAAATTTTTTAAATTGAAATATACCTTGTCGATCAACGATTAAGAATAATTTTATTATTTATTAAAAAAATATCCGAGTATTTCTCTTGAAAATTTGTTATGAATAGAACATAGTTTAGCTAAGGTCTTAATGTGTTGAATACCCCAACTTAAAAGTTCATCAATAAGATCAATCCATTTACTAGAAAAAAGCTATGAAATTTTAGTTGTACTAGAGGTGGCAATTCACTCCAAATCTAACCCTCTTTTTAAGCTTTGTTTGGAATGTGGGAACCAAAGGCACTCCAAATCTAAGAGCATCATAAAAAATTTTAAAAATATCTAAATTTTAAAATATTTTATTTACCCCTGGATGGCAAAAATACTCTCATTGACATTAAAAAAAATAAAAAAATAAAAAAATCATTTTTTATTAAGAAATAAATTTAGTTGTAAATATGAATGAAACAATTAGACTTTGAACTCAAAACCTCAAATACCGACCACCAAATTTTTTACTACTTACGCTAGAAATAATCAATAATATTTTTATAAACTACTGGTGACCAATTCAGATCAATTGTCGACTCATAATTTAATCTATTTTAAAATTTTAATTGAGCATTTAGAGAGAATTAGGATCAAAATATGTGATTTGAAGAATATTTTCAAATTGAAATAAAATTAAGGTTTGTAACTAGTTTATAGGATGAATAAAATCAACCAATTTTTAGCAAATAAGAGAGAGTTTTCTTTTGAAAATGAGGGATTTAAGATTAAAAAATACTATAAACAACATACTAAATAGTGTAAATATTTTAGCATACAATTTATTTAAATCGTTAATAATATGTTAATAATATATAAGCACAATATTATTTCACAGTTATATTTTTATTTTATAAATAATAATTTTATAGCGTTAACTCATTAATAATTAAGAGGCGCACATGTTTTTTTTTTTTATTCAAGAAAATTATCACTCCACTATTTATTATCAAGATATCATTTACTTCCATACAAGCTATAATAAAAAATCAAAATATTTTTTGGCTAAATTACAGAAAATTCTATGTAATATTACGTCTTTTCACTTTATCCCATGTCATTTAAAAGGCTACATTTTGCCCCCTCGTAATTACCAAATTGTCTTTAGGGGGGGCAACGACGTTAACGGAGGTGGTAAATCGACGAAAATGCCCTCCTTGTGCTGACCCGCGCCAGAGGAGGAGGAGGACGACGACGCGGGCGATGAGCTCCGCCGCGTGCGACCCGATCCGGAGGAGACGACGATGACGACGGCGGCAGCGAAGCGGGCGCGGGCTTCGCCGCATGCGACCCGATCCGGAGGAGGAGGTGGACGACGACGACGACGAAGAAGAGGGCTCGGGCGATGAACGCTTCAACGACGACGACGACGACGGCGAAGCGGGCGCAGGCTCCGCCGCGTGCGACCCGATCCGGAGGAGACGAGGATGACGATGGCGGCGAAGCGGGCGCGGGCTCCGCCGCGTGCGACCCGATCCGGAGGAGGAGGAGGACAACGAAAAGGGCTCGGGCGATGAGCGCTTCAACGACGACGACGACGGCGGCGAAGCGGGCGCGGGCTCCGCCGCGTGCGACCCGATCCGGAGGAGACGACGATGATGACGGCGGCGAAGCAGGCGCGGGGTCCGCAGCGTGCGACCCGAGCCTGAGGAGGAGGAGGAGGACGACGAGGAGTTCAACGAAGAGGGCTCAGGCGATGAGCGCTTCGACGACGACGACGAGGAGTTCGACGAAGAGGGCTCAAGCGATGAGCGTTTCGACGACAACGGCGGCGAAGCGGGCGCGGGGTCCGCCGCGTGCGACCCGATTCTTTTGTTTTTTTTTTTTATTCTTTTCTTTTCCGAAGTCTTTTTTTTTTTTTTTTTTTTTAAGGAATATTTTCCAAGGATATTTTGGGTATATACAATTATATTTTCAAAAAAAAATGACGGCTCACTCACGGAATCGTGATGGCGGGAGGTAAATGCACAATTCGGTATTTACAAGGGGGCAAAATATAGGCTTTTAAATGACAGAGGATAAAATGAAAAAGCGGGATATTACAGGGGGTTTTATGTAATTTAGCCATATTTTTTTTTGAATAAAATACAAAAAATATTTATATAATTTTTTTTCTATCATTCAAAAATCTACATTTTATTTTTTTAAAAAATCTAAAAATATTTAAATTATGATATTAATGGAGAGAGTAAAAAATATAATTTTAAATATATTTTTTGTTATTTTTAAAATATTTTTGATATAAATTATAAAAAGTTAACGAAATAATCACAAAGCTAAATGTATAAGTTTAAAATTTTGAAAGAATAAAATATAAAATTTAAAAATTTTAAAATAAAAAGTAAAAATGTTTTTTTTTTTTTTTCGAAACTATATTGTATCGTTTTGTTGGGGAACAAGGTCTCGAATAAAGTCTTGCTCTAGCCGTATTCCCCAACCGCGTTTGGATGAATAAAAATAATAATTTTCGTCTTTCTAGAATAAATTGTATTATTATTTTTTCTAAAACAAGCTTGTCCTTAATTACTTGAGAACAAATTTAATTAAAATAAATATAATTTTAATTATTATAATATTTTGACTAATTTTAATTATTTTATTAAGTAATTATTATGCTTATTATTATTAATTATTTTATCAATTAATATTTAGAATTATCTAACAATAGTTAATCAAATAAGTTAAATTATTATTTAATTAATATTTTTATAATAATTAATTAGATAAAATATTATTATTTTAAAATTATAATTAATTGTTTTTATTATTTTAATTTAATTATACAAATACTATTTTTTTATTTCTAAAAAAAATAATTTTCAATCAAATATAAAATGGATCTTAAATAAAAAATTTTAATTTATATTCGAATCAAATACAAAAATAAAAATATCACAACATCCGTTATGTTATATAAGAGCAATGCTACATATACACCCTAAATGAGGTGTATATCACACATTCCATCCTATTCAAAAATAAATGAGGTGGAAATTAACTCATCGATCATTTTGAAGTGATCGATAAAATTTATTTTATTTTTAAATAAATAATATATAAGATATACATTTTATTAGCATTAAACGTTATATAAATGAACCTTCCTAATAAAAATACTAAAAACACAAATCCTATATCATAAACACTCAAAAATGAACATGGCCACTTTTTACTGTTTCAAGATAGGGAGAGAAGAATAAAATAAACTCCCTAGTCCAACAGCAACTTTGATCACCACTTTTGTTTTTTTTTTTATATATATATAATATATTTTCCTCCCCTAGAGGAAACAAACCCATTGGTTCATTTAACAAGAAAGGAATTAGAGAGAGATAGACAGAGAGAGATAGATAGAGAGAGAGAGGGGGAGGTACGGTGGTGATTTGATCCCACCTCTCTTCTTTCTCTCTCTATAGCCTTCCCTAGTGGAACTCTCCCTGCTCAAACCCTCTCTTCTTACATCTCCATTTTCCAAATCTCAACCCTAAAAATTTCTTAAAAATATATATATATATATATAAATCTTTCTCCTCTTCTAGTAACTCCATTATTCTAAAACCCTCCCATTGTATAAATTCCCACCGCAATCCCAATCCCAAAACCCAAACCCAAACCCTCCCCTAAATCCACCATTAAAATTACCACCACAATGCCTTCTACTCTCCTCTCCCTCCTCATCTCCACCTACATTCTCCTCCTCTTCCTTTCATCCTCCTCCTCCTCCTCCTCCTCCCCTCCCCCCAACTCCTCCCTCCTCCTCCGCCCCGTCTCCGACCCCGACTCCGTCGTCCGCGACTTCCACAGGTAAAAAAAAGAAAAAAAAAAAATTTCTTTCCTTTTGTTCATTTTTGAAGCAATGCTGCTATTTCTTTTTATTTTTTTCCTCATTGTTTTTTTTTTTTAAAAAAAAAAATTAATTTTGGGCAGGCAGCTGCAGCGGTCACGGCGGCGGCGCGCGGTGGCGGTGGCGGAGCAGTCGTGCTTGACGGGGAATCCGATCGACGACTGCTGGCGGTGCTCGGGCGGGGACTGGCGGTCGGAGCGGCAGCGTCTGGCGGACTGCGGCATCGGGTTCGGCCGCGGGGCGCTGGGCGGGAAAGGCGGCCCGCTCTACGTGGTGACGGACTCCTCCGACCTCGACCCCGTCAACCCTACTCCCGGCACCCTCCGCCACGCCGCCATCCAGGAGGGCCCCCTCTGGATCGTCTTCTCCGCCGACATGACCATCCGGCTCTCCCAGGAGCTCCTCGTCAACAGCTTCAAGACCCTCGACGGCCGCGGCGCCGACGTCCACATCTCCGGCGGCGCCTGCATCACCCTCCAATACGTTTCCCACATCATCATCCACAACATCCACGTCCACGACTGCGTCCCCGCCGGCAACGCCAACGTCCGCTCCTCCCCGACCCACTACGGGTGGCGCACGCGCTCCGACGGCGACGGCATCTCCCTCTACAGCGCCGCCAACGTCTGGGTCGACCGGTGCTCGCTGTCCAACTGCGCCGACGGGCTCGTCGACGCCATCATGGGGTCGACGGCGATCACGGTGTCGAACTGCTACTTCTCGCGGCACAACGAGGTGATGCTGCTCGGGCACAGCGACGAGTACTCGCCGGATTCGGGGATGCAGGTCACCATCGCTTTCAACCACTTCGGCGAGCAGCTCGTGCAGCGGATGCCGCGGTGCCGCCGCGGCTACTTCCACATCGTCAACAACGACTACACGCAGTGGGAGATGTACGCCATCGGAGGGAGCGCCAATCCGACCATCAACAGCCAGGGGAATCGCTACATTGCTCCCGCCGACCCCAACGCCAAAGAGGTTTTCCTCTGTTTTTTCGGTTTAGTATCCGTAACATTCATTCAATTCAATGAAAGAAGAGAGTCATTCATTAGTTAAAAACATATTGTTTTTTTTTCACGGAATGCGCAGGTGACGAAGAGGGTGGACACGGAGGAGAGCGCATGGACTGGATGGAACTGGAGGACGGAGGGGGACATGATGGTGAACGGCGCCTTCTTCGTGCCGTCTGGCGAGGGCCTGGAGGCCATCTACACCAAGGCGTCCAGCCTCGACCCCAAGTCCGCCGCCCTCATCGACCAGCTCACCCAGAGCGCCGGCGTCCTTGGCTCCCCCAGGTGCGCCTCTCTCTCTCTCTCTCTCTCTCTCTACCTGTCGCACTTTCTCTACAAACTCTATGCCCACAATTTTTTTTTTCTTGACTCCGTATCCTATTTAACAGTAGAACGAATATGCACTCCCAAGTTTTCTAATATCGTGTCGGATCGTGATTAGAAAAAATTTTATGTCTAGACAATAAACTTACTCTATTCTTGGATTTTTCTTCCTTTTTTTTTTTTTTTATCTCTTTTTCCCATTTTATCCGATTAATCCATTTATGGTCCCACTAGGTTTTTTTCTTTTAGACCCGTCGCGTCCGTTTGGTAACGGGATAAGAAAGAACTAGCTATTTCAGGGATAAGTATAAAGTACGAAATTAATGTAAAAAAACGTTTGGGATGATTTCAGAAATAAGAGATTTTGTGTTTGGTATGAGAATGAGAAATAAAAAGAATAAAAAATTTTAATTGAGATAAATTATTTTTTTATCCTCAAATTTTATTATGTAATAATAAGGTGAGAGATGGTAGATCGATAGACGGAAGAATATTTAAAAAAAAAAAAAAGTGGTTGAAAAAAGTGAGAACAATAATTCTCACTTATTCTATTTGTATCGAAACAAGCTATACTAATTAATTTCTGATGCGTTTGAAAAAATAAAAAAAATATTTTTTTTATTTTCGGTTCTATAAAAGTTAATAAAGAAGGTTATTTATCTCTTAATTTTTTTAGAAATAAAAAATTAAAATATTCTCTATTTAACGGTTATTTCAGGATAATTCATTAAACTCTATTCCACCTTCTTTTTGAAATAAGATTTATATCTAGGGATACTGAATGAAATTTTTTATTTTTTTATTTTAGCTTACCTCATATTATATTTACTAAAATATATCATTTAGTAGTTATGTTTACTAATTTTATTTACTAAAATATATTATAAAATATAAAAAATTATTTTATATTTTGTTTACTAATTATATTTACTAATTATTATTTACTAAAATATATTATAAAATATAAAAAATTATTTTGTTTAGGTAAGATATAATTTATTATTTACAATTAAATTATCATTTTAATTAATTCATAATAATTAAAATTAATTTATATATATAGAAGATAAGAATAAAGTTGGCATTTTGATAAAAAATTTATAATCTTTTTTACTATTTTTTACTATTTCATAATTTTAACCAAATATAATTTTTTTTATTTCAGAGAATATCAACTTTTTGAATCAAACACAATTTAATTTTTATACTTGATTATTCCGGAATTGCAAGCTATTCCAGATATAAAAAAATTTATATATTTTAAATTTATATCCAAACCAAACGGAGGCAATTACTTTTATATATATATATATATATATATATATATATATATATATATATATATATATATATATATATATGAAGTGTTTTAATATTTTTTATTTATTTTGCTTAGAAGGTTAATAATAATTATTTTAATTTTTTTTTTTAAATTTTTTTTAAATATATGTATAGAGTTAGATTTTTATTAGTGAACGGATAGGAGTTATTATTATTTTTGTAAAATTATTATTTTGCCCTTTTAAATATCTTTGAGAGGTCAAAAAAAAAAAAAAAAAAATTAATAACTTTGTTTTTAAAAAATACGGATAGAAATTTAATTTGGGATTAATTTGAAATGGCAAAAATAAATATATAAAAAATATATTTGAAATAAAAAAAATAGAGGTATATCCATAATTTTGAGGGATATATAGGTGTAGGGGGATTAGTGTTTGGATCAGGTAGCAGATGTGTTATCCAACATCTTCTTTTATCTCTTTTAAATTTGGCATAATAATTCAAACAATGTTATTCATATATTTTATTTAAGGTGTATAATATATATTTTATTTATTAAAGGATAAATATTTTTTTATTAACACTAATCATATAAAGATGCAGTAAAATTCGTTTTATCCTAAATATATATCTAATTTAAAATAATATTTTTTTAATAATTTATCACAATTACTAATATATTCCTACAAAAAAAAAAAAAATTTAATACTTATCAACTGATCTAACATTTAGTGTTATATATTTTGCAAAACACAAATGCTTTATTTATTTTTTTGGAAAAGAAGCATGAGGTGAATAAGTTCTCTATTCAAATTAAGTGAATTTTGTAGGAAGACAGAGACAAAATAGGATGAAATTTGAAAACAACTAATTATATTTCAAATATAATATTTTAGAAAGTGCACATTTGTAAAATAAATTTGTCATAGATACATAATTAGCTCATTTAGTAACGGAATAAGACAGAATTAGCTATTTCAGGGATAAATATAAAGTACGAAACTAGTGTAAAAAAACGTTTGAAATGGTTTTAATGATATGAGATTTTGTGTTTGATATGAGAACGAGGAATAAGATGAATAAAAAGTTTTAATTAGAGTAAATTATTTTTTTGTCCTCAAACTTTATTATGTAATAATGAGGTGAGAGATGGTGCCTTGGTAGACGTGGGAGAGTATTTAAGGAAAAAGTAAGAGAGTGGTTGGAAAGAGTGAGAATAGTAATTCTTACTTATTCTAGTTGTACTGGAACCGATTGATTCCTGATACGTTTGGAAGAATAAGAGGGATATCCCTCCTACTCTCGCTTCTATACCGAATCCAAACAAGATCCTCGTTTGCAATGGGAATGGAACAGGGAATAAGAGGTTTATCCCCCTTATTCTACCAAACGCACCAAGAATTATTCGGTACAGTAGTTCTAGTACAACCAGAATAAGCTGGAACAACAGTTCTTACCTATTATTTTATAATTTATTTTTTTTACCAAACTACCCCTCCTCCCCTCCTTTTTCTCTTCCCAATACACTCTCATCATCACAAATTCCTCTCTCTCCTTTCTCTTTTTTTCTTTCCAATACACTCTCATCATCACAAATCCCTCTCTCTCCTCTCTTTCTTTTCCTTCCCAATACACTCTCATCATCACAACCTCTTTATTATTCTTATTCCCCATTCTCATACCAAACACAAAATCTCTTATTCCTGGAATCGAATCAAACGCTTTTTCGCTCTTGTTTCGTACTTTATACCTATCCCCAGAATAACTAGTTCTGGCTTATTTCGTTACCAAACGATACCTAAGGCTTTGTTTGGTTTGGGTACAAAGGGGGATATCCCCTCTTTGTACCCAAACACTATTGAACAAAGGGGGAACTATTAGGTACAGTAGTTCCAGTACAAACAGAATAAGCTGAAATAACAGTTCTTACCCATTATTTTATAAATTTGTTTTTTACCAAATTACCCTCCTTCCCTCATTTCTCTTTTTTCAATACACTCTCATCATCACAAATCCCTCTCTCTTCCCTCTCTCTCTCTTTTTTCCAATACACTCATCATCACAAATTTCTCTCTCCTCTCTCTTTTTTTCTTCTTCCCAATACACTCTCATCATCACAAATCCCTCTCTCTCCTCTCTATTGTTAATTTAATTGGATATTAAATTAAATATTATTTTTAAAATTTTAGAAATTTTATTTTGATTTTGATTTTATCATAATTTTTTGTAAGACTTTAAATTTTGAAATTGTATATTCGAAATTTTAACTTTAATTTAAACAAATAAAATGTTAAATTAAATATTATTTTCATAAAATATAATTTGAAATTTAATTTTGATTTTGATTATAATTTTGATTTTGATTTTGATTTTAATTTTATCTTAATTTTTGTAAGGCTTTAATCCATTAATTAAAACGAAAAAAATAAAAGTTATTATTTAAAAATTTAAAAAATTTATGTTTAAAATTTATAATTTAAAATAATATTATATAATTTTAAATTTTAAAATTTAAATGTTGAAATTTTATATTTAAAATTTTAAATATAATTTGAGAAAAAAAATATTAAATTAAATATTATTTTTAAAAAATATAATTTGATTATGATTTTGATTTTATCTTAATTTTTTTAAAGCTTTAATTTATTAATTAAAACGAACTAATTAGATTTTAACAACTTTTATCATATATTAAATCTTGAGAGTAAAAAAGTAATTTACACAACTTAACCTCTTTATTCCTCGTATTTCTCATTATCATATCAAATACAAAATCTCTTATCCCTAGAACCATCCCAAATATTTTTTTATCCTTGTTACATACTTTATACTTATACCTGGTACTACTAATTTTCACTAATTTCCGAACCAAACGATACCTAAGTGTTTGACCAGTTAAGGGGACTGGCAGTGTGGTGGTGTGTGGTGGTCTTGTAGTGGGGAAATTTATTGATCTTTAGAATAGAGATAATTCAATGAAGAGGACTTAAAATAATATACTTTATTATTAAAAGAAATATATTTAGAAAAAAAAACAAAAGCATCTCATGTGGGAACCCTACTTGGTTTTGTCTTGTGCTTTTCATCATGTCAGCCCTGCCAGCTTTCTTCTCCTTCTTGAACCCCTTGAGATG
The DNA here is from genome assembly GCA_029204045.2 of Tillandsia leiboldiana. Lineage (NCBI taxonomy): Eukaryota > Viridiplantae > Streptophyta > Magnoliopsida > Poales > Bromeliaceae > Tillandsia > Tillandsia leiboldiana. The sequence continues at coordinate 43,747,538 of CM055069.1, read as the reverse complement.
TCTTCCTTCATTATTATTTTTTATTTTTATTTTTATTTTTATTTTTTTTAAACTTGATTTTAAAAAATACTATCCATACCTTTTATTTAATCTATATATAAAATATTTGTACCAATCATCTCATTGATCACATGGAGATGATTGGTAAAACATCTTGCTCATTAGATTGATGATTTAAATATAAGGACTAATATAGTTTTTGGATGTATGTATAGTATTATTTATAAGACTTAACCAAGACTCTTTTTAAATTTTTTTAAAAAAATTTAAAATTTATCAAGAACAAAGTTAAAACTATCAAATCTTTTCAAGCCTTTTTTTTTGTTTTTTTTGTTTTTGGCTAAAAAGTATTTTTCGTCTATTTAATGTTGAAAAAATTAAATTTTTTAATAAATTTTTTTTATTTATTTTGAGAATGTTTTGCAAGGATTTGAGATTTAGGAGCAGAGTTGTGACATAAGTTAAAACCCAGGTTTTTTTTCAAAAAAATATTTTTTTTATACTTATATATATGATAAATTGCATATTTGGTGGGGAACATTTTTCATTAAACATTAATTTAGTATAACTCAAATTTTTAAAATTATTATAATTAATTTTTATAATTCAATTTAATTTACTAAATATTAATAAATTATAAAAATAAAAATAATGTAGCAAAATTATAAATTATTTTTATGTTAGTAATGTATTAATCCGGAAAATTTAATTATAATAAATTTTAAATTTTATATTAAAAATTATAATAAATTAAAATGTAAGAACTAAATGGAACGTGTAATTTATTCAAACAAAAAAAAATTTAAATTAAAATTATTATTATTTGTCCAACTGGCCATAGATTCGATTCTTCCATTCATACCGTTGTCAGGGTTCTGGCTCCCCACAGGGGTCATCTTGTCCCTTACATTATTATTATTTTTTTCTTTTTTTAAGGCAGTGTTCTTTTACTAAAGGAGGGTTTCGGGTTAGGAATGCAAAGAGGTCCGATTTTTCACTCTGCTCCGTTTTTAATCGGATCAGAATAAATTCGGACGAATTAGAGCTAAGCGGATCATTTTTTCATATTTGTGATTCTCGTTCCATTCGCGGCGGATCGGATAGGCTAAAGTTCTAGAAATGTAAAAATGTAAAGTTATAAAATGTGATTGATTAGTTGATTTTGTTTATTATATTTTAAGAATAATTTTATCTGTATAAAAATATAATTTTAATACAATTCTAAATTGATGATGTGTCCGTTCAGAATTTTAGACTCCGACTAGGCGTTAGAGATCAGAACAGTTTGACCGAGTCCAAAAGCTCTGGCTCGTTATCTTATTTACGGATAAATGGGACAAATGGGTCGAATTTTGATTGGGTTATTGGGTATTGGATCTATTTGGCAATGTAGCCTAATATCTAGGGCCTTAGTAGGTGGGACCCAGGAACCCCTTCCTATCAATGCATGTGATTAAGAATCATTAATGGGCCCGTGTATACTGTGTGGTGACCCTTTTTGATATTCCCACTCCTCTTCTTTTTGATAAACTGCAGATACTACTTATAATAATTCACCATTTATATGAGATTATTATTTCATTTTTTAATATTATTATAGTATTTTATAATTTTTTGTTTATTTATTTATTTATTTTATCTATGTCAACTATAGTTTTACTTTCGGTTGAAACTTGAAACTTAAAATTTTCAAAATAACTGCTGAAGCTAATTATGAAAAGAGTAAAAAGAATAACAAAAATTTAATAATTCATCTCTCATATAATTTGAAAACTAGTGCCAAAAAATGCCTAATTTTTTTAGAAACTAGTCTTACCCACGGGACGTATAGGCCCACCACAAATACGAAAATTTTTCTATCGGTACTAAGCAGAGTATTTTCTTTATTTGCACGGCGCACTAATTACGTACCACAATCGATAATCATATCACACGTCGGATGCTCATACAACTAAGCAATGCTTAGCAAAAATGATGCATGCGCACAAATGACAATCATAGAATACGTCATTCACTTCCTGCCAAACGAGCAACTAAACTGAAAAACCTTCAATTTCACGGTAAAACGAATAAACAGCTGAAGAAAAGTAAACTTTATCTTAATACTATTTTATCTAAAAATTTATTTCAATCTAAACTTCATTTTTGATGAAAAAAACATATATATATATATATATATATATATATATATATATATATATCTGGCAAATCGTTTTTTTTTTTGACATCACTTTCTTATCTTTTTCTAGTTAATTTATTATAGAATGCTCATTCAATGTATATATATCCTTCACCTTGTGTATAGTTTTCAGTGTTGCACTACGAGCTGCTTTCGATCTGCTGTCACGTATTAGTTTTGACTCTATTCAATTATTCCTTAGGCATTTTTTAATACTAAAATTGAAAAAAATATTATATATTTTTTTAAAAAATTATAATTTTTGGATAGAAATAAAAGTGATACGTGCAGATTGGGCCCTCCTTAATGCAGGGCAAGTTGGGGAGTTTTTTTCATTTTTATTATGAGATAACTTGTAGCGACATCCAAACATTCCCATAGAAAAAGGGACACACTGAACTGATTATTAAAAAGGCTTGAACCTAAACAAAATACTTAAGCTAACAATCCAAGACACTCTTGAACACTATATTCAATATGTACCGTTTGGATGTGGCTTATACCGGAATGAGTTATACCAGGTATAGGTATAAAGTAAGGGATAAACCTGGTTTAAACCTAAATTGTGTTTGGATGTGAATGAGGCTTAAACCTGTTTAAACCTGGTATAAGAAAATAGGTGTTTGGATTGGGAATGAAGAATAAGAGGTATAAAGTTGACTTTTATGTTTAATGACGATGTGACCTTTACTTTTATGTATATTATAAATGTGATAATGGGGTAATGTATTAGAATTATTTAATTATAACAAATCTTATATATTATATTTAATTAATTATATACTATATAAAATTCTATTTTATTTTAATGTCTTAAAAATAATTTTTAACGATTAAAAAT
>CM055069.1:43678089-43740589 GCA_029204045.2 Tillandsia leiboldiana | reverse complement strand
GGGGGGGGGGGGGGGGGGGGGGGATAAGGGCTTATCCCCCTAACCAAACGAAGGCTTAAGGATTTGGTTAAATTTGTAGTTGAATCCTAATTGGATTAAAATTAATATTTAATTAAATTAAGATTAATATTTAAATATTAATTAGAATAAAAATTTATTTAGATTAGAATTTGGATAAGTTATAAATATAAATATAACATAGGTGCTATTATTTTGGTGGTTTTGGCAGAGTTTAGCTATCTATCTATATACCTATATATGATTTTTCTTATTTTTGCCACGTGTCATCAATTTTTTTATTGAAAATGCACACCCCATTATATACACTCTTCATCTTCCTTCATTAATTTCTTCCTACAACTTACACCTCATCACCTTCCCTCATGTCTTTCTAAAACGTACGTCACCTCACTCTCCCTCATCTCCTACTAATTATATACTTCTTCACCTACCCTCTTGTGCGTTTCCCCATGAGAGAGAGAGAGTGTTTGTGTGTGTGGAGAGAGTTGGAGAGAGTCTTATATGTGATATGATATGATCATACGAGAGAGAGAGAGAGAGAGAGAGAGAGAGAGAGAGGGGAGAGGAAGAGGGAGAATCGTGACATGGACGTGGAAAGGATGAGCTATGCACGTGTCACGGACGGTGACGAGGATCCTTCGACACGTGTGAATCCCGGCATGAAATAATACTCACTTCACTCTACTCGCACAGTTAAATTCATCCTTCAAAAAATTGATAGCAAAATTTATTTGTATGAAATTTTTATTATAAACACAGGCAATAGTGTTTTTTTTTTTTTTTTTTTTTTTTTTCTCTTTTTGTATTTTTCATGTTGATTACATATCATTTAGAATTAATTCTGTTTTTTTATTCTCAACAAAATCTTCTATATTAAATAGTTTTGATGAGTTTGCATATTTAATACTTATTTTTTATAACTAACATATATAATTTAAAAAAAATTATGAAAAAATATTTTAATAAAATCTACCCGCTGCATCACGCGGTTAACTACACTAGTACACATATGATAGGACCAAAATGTCAATGATTTTGAATGCACCTAGTGTATAGGTGTGTTCAAAGAAGAGAGAGGGATTCTGGAGTTGAAACTACTCTATGCAGAAGAGGAGTCGCATGTAATTTTTCTCTTAGTTAATGAATTTTATTTCATTCATTTTTTTTTTTTCTTTTGTGGTGTCGATTCTTGTTATTATTGAAAAGACGAATTTATGGTAAAAATTTGATTTGACATTTTTGTTGCAAAATCTCAATATTAAGCGGTATTTGAGCGGATTGCGGATTCACAAAATTTAGTATCGAAACAAGTACGAGTGTCACGTCCCGAATTTCGAAAAGCAGGCTAATTTTTTTTTTTTTTTTTTTTAAATATCAGAGTTAAAAGCAATCCAGAGCATGAGCAGATCGCCACATGTATAGTAAATTCTTAATCCCCTTGGACTTAGCCTTTTCTATACATGTATGGATAAGCACTTACAGTTAATATCATAGTAATCTAAACTAGGCATCCAACTATACAAATAACTAACTAATTTAAAACATTATTACATTTAACCTTTACATAAATACATGGTTTGTGGAAGATAAAGTAACGGCGACAAATGGGTCAGTGTTATCACGACAACCTCACCAACATGTTCCGACATCTCACCACCCGACGGACCTGAAATGGTGGTCACCCAAGGGGTGTGAGATACAACATAAATGTATCCCAGTGGGCACGACGGGCCGAGAAATAACTAATCGTACCTACTGGCATACAATAATTAGCAGATAGTAAAAGACCAGTAGGTAAGGCAGGTTGTCACGCCCCGGGGGTTTAAACGCGCGGAAGAAGAGCCACCGATGCTCCCAAAACAACGTATTATTTTTTTTTTGAAACCAATCTTTCCCGGTGCATGCCCAGACCCGCCGCATATACAAATTCACTCTGCAAACCGGCAGAGTCTCCTTTGTATATGCACGGCGTCCCAACTACAAAATACATACAAATCAACCTTTAACCACAATAGATCGAAACTCAATACATGCAACAGTTATTAAACACATACCACCAACCCTACACAAGTGCTAAAGAGGCCGAATGTTTTTGAAAGGATAAAGCCACAGGATTTTGAAAGCGGTGTCCACTCAACACCAAGATTTTGTAAAACCAGTTTCGAAACCACATAAATCCACAGATTTTGAAAACGGCACCCACCTGGTGCCAGATTTTACAAAGCCTTTTTCAAAATCACATAAATCCACAGGGTTTGAAAACGGTGCCCACACGACACCCATATTTTAAAAATCGGTTTTCGCAACAGTTTTCTTGTTTGTAGTTTGTAGTTGAAAACGACCAAGTAAAGAAATAAGAATAACATTTATCCAAAAGTTATACCAATCGCCCAACATCCACGTCGATCCCACAGGGGTATCGCAATCCACATCTAGCTATCAAGTGTAATGAAATAAACAAAGACAGTAAAATGAAAACATCTGAAGCCTCTAAGGGCCAGAAGATCGCCCACGCGGCCTTACCGGCGCCCTAGCACTCGCCCCTGGACGAACCTGCCACGGAGTGGGAAGTCAGTGACTAGAAATAATATAATATGCAAAAAGGGCTAAAAGTAAGGCAAACCACAGTAACCAAAGCAACCGCCCTCCTCAATGTACAACCGAAAGTGACAAAACCCTGTACCAAGCAAAACCGGGCACCTTTCCCGACAACCACACCGAGCACCTGCCCCGGAAACCCCCGCCGAGCACCTGCCTCGGCCGCCGAGCACCCGCCTCGGCATCACCGCTCACACCCCCCACCCACGAGGGCCCCCTTTACGTCACCGTCACGTGGGGTACACGGGTCAACGTACCACTTTTCCGGAAAAGCACACCCTTGCGGTGGCCAAACCGCCGGTGTGCTTGTAGCAATCACGAGCCTCATAATCGAAAGTATAAGTAAAACAGTGTAAAAGGGTTAGTTATATAATCAGATAGTCCCTTACTATTCACCTTTGCCCAAGCATGTTATTTCTATCATTTATGCCTATTCCCAAAATCCCCGGGAATGTACCCACCTCGTGCGTGTCGACCGGCGTTCAACTCGTCCGTGACTGTGCGCCCGTCGAGCTAACAACGTCCCGCACTCCTGAAGGAACAAGAGTATGATAAGAATAGAAGACCCAAACGTCGACACCGACTCAAGACCGCCAGCGGACGAAAGACGTGACCACAAAATTCTGCGCGGCGAAGTTTCCCGCACGGCACCAGCCCGTGCGGCGCGCAGAGTCCCTGCGAACGGCCCCGCGCGGCCCCAACCCGCGCGGCGCGGCTCGACAGCGGGCGGCCCTGCGCGGCGGCTTGCCGCGCGGCGCGCTGCATGCAGGCAGCCCGCGAGGCACCAGCCCGCGCGGCGCCAGGATGCCGGCAGCCCCGGGCGGCTCGCCTGCCGCGCGGCGCGCTGCCTGCAGGCGGCCCGCGCGGCGCCTGCCGCGCGGCGCGCTACCTGCAGGCGGCCCGCGCGGCGCCTGCCTGCGGGCAGCCCCGCGCGGCGCCCCTGCCGCGCGCGGCGGCTGCGGCGTTTCCTCCGCAATGAGACGAACCCGAAACGAAAACCCCCAAAATTTAAACACTAACCTTCGATTCGCGTGAGGGGTTTGGAGGAAGAGGATCGTCCACCTTCGCCCGATCAACCCGCAGAAAAGCCGACCTCCGTCCTTCTCCCCCGGATCCCCGCGTTGGAGCTCCGAGTCGAAAATGTGAAGCGAGAGCGAAAAAGGTTTGGGTTCCTTTTTCCTCCTTCTACTCGACCGCCCGGATCACAAAGCCGCCGTCAGAAAGCGAGAGGAAAAGGATTGGGGATATTCTGTACTCTTCCCCTTTTTGATCGAAACTCATCTGAGCTAACCTGACGAAGGAGGCGAACGGGTCAAACGACTAAGCCCCCGCATCACGTCCCAGCCCGTCAGAATTCGAAAAGAGGGTCCAGATTACCTCGATAACCGTGCAGATCACCAGCACGGATCCCGGAGCGTCCGTCATGATCACCAAACTTCGAAAATTAATTTCGGGAGATTCCGGGGTCGGAATCCAAATCCGATCGCGCTACCGTTCCCCGTTTCGCGAGCTCTAGCATCTAAAAATACCCGCGAGCCCCAACGGGCTGTCCAGAAACAAACCACTATTAGCTCCCACCGGTCCACTAAAAGTGGGGAAAAAAATAAAATAAAATAAAATAAAATTAACAAAAGGGAGCGGGTACTACACAGGTATAACCAACAGATAACTGTAAACAAGGCTAAACATGTATATGGGTACAACAATACAGGGGTAAGCATGCTGAATGAGATCTAGTCATGATACTAAGCATGTATGCAAAACAGATATGTAAATAAATACCAATGTACCCAACCGTTGCTGCCGTTTTGGTCGCTGGACCTCAGGCGAAGATATCAAAGCAGAACCAACCACAACCATACTGGATTCCACCTAGCCGAGCTGAACAGCAACCCCGTACCATTGATATAGCCGTGAGGATCCTCGTACCTAACGGTACAGCCGAGAGTTTCCTCATATCGGTATAGCCGAGGGGCTCCCCGTACCCAGTGATACGACAAGAGGGGATTGCTCACGGGTCAACCTGACCCTCTACCGGTAAAGAACGCAATGTGGGGGATCAATCCCACAGCGTACGCGAGTGAACAGAAGGTGCACAACGATCACAATACTGATGCTCCGAGCTCACGGTCCACAGATCGGACAAATCGGCACTAAGCCGGAAATCCCAATGGGGATGTAATAACCCAAACCTGTGCAGTACTGAATGCAAGATGTACTAGTTATCTGAATATGTGAATGGCTAATCATACACATGGCATATGTCAAGATAAAAGTATAGCTTGATGAATGACTAGGTATAAACTGATAGCTACCTAATGTCCAATCAAGCATGGCAAAATGTCCATATGCAAACAGGTATACTAAAAGCATGAGTATAAATAATGGCAAAGGCTCAGGGATATAATCTGGGCTACCACAAGAACAGGGGTCCGACCAATTAAGGTACGCCAGAGGGCAGAAGAGATAAAGCCCGGACCGAAGATAAATCCACCTGTGTGTAGGCTGACCAACGACTCCAACAGAAGGCTTGTGGGCCGGAGTCAGACTGCAAAGACCTGAGTCATGAACATTGATCAGGAATGACTCACACATACCCAAATCCACAGACTCACTATGCACAAAAAACTTAAACCTGGATCTTTTCTAGATTCTCGCTCAATGAAAGCCGTCAGATTCTCAACAAAGGTTTAGAGATTATGGGCACATAGCCCGAGACAGCACGTGAGGTAACAATTGCATTTAGACTCCTAGGGTTTCGTAAAATTGCACTTTTTCATGCATATTAGAGCCTTTTCGCTCGTAACAATTTTCAAAGCATTTTTAAATCGAACCGAGGCCACCAGCAGATGGGCCTCAACACTTTGAACACCGTGCTCACCATTTGGAAGCAGCGCGAAACCCAGAGAAAACTTCGGGCCATTTTTTACATAGGCAACCTAAGCTATTTTGCATTTTTTAAACTTTTACTCAACCATTTGCCAATCTGAGGCAAGCATCCTGTTCAGGAGGTCAAAGAGACCCAGAGGCTCACAATTGCGGAGCCGCAAAGCCATTAGAATAGCCTATGGATCCATAGTAACCATCCAAGGGCTTGGCACACAAGTTCTCAAAATCCTTTCAGTTTATGTTTGAACTGAGGTGAGCATCAAGCTCAGGGGATGTCATAGAGACTAGGGCTCACTTTCTTGATGCTACAACACTATTGGAACACTCTCAAACCATCCTACATTAACATAGAGCTTAACTTGACCCAACTTTCTTTCCACTCAGTCATTTTGCAAAATAACTTGAGCATCATGCTCCAGAGGCTGAGAGAAGAAGAATGCTCACTGTCATAGGGTCGCAAGTTGGCCGGAGAAGCCTCCGGAGCAAGCTCGGCCAAGGCTTGAGCACCCAACAATGGCACACAACAGAACCTTTGTTTTGGAGGCCATATGAGGCAAGCACCAGCCTCTAGGGTACAAGGGCACCTCCATGCTTGCGGCTGGGTCAAGAAAAAGGTACGCGGTGGCCGGAGCTAGGCAGCGCGGCCACGGTTGGAGCTTCGTGTTAGGGCAATCATAGAGCATGGGTTCCTAGGTGCAGCCAACAGCACCACAAGCTTTCTATAGAAGCTTTGGGAGATTCTGGACTTGTCCCTACCGCCGGCGATGGCCGGATGGCTGGCCGCCATTAATGGCCAAGCTTGGGGCCTTTAATGGCAACTTTTCAACCAATGGGTTTTATGTGCAAAGGACAACACCATTAGCTTCCTAGCAAGGTTTTATGAAGGTCTGGGCTTGACCCTTCCGTCGGCGATGGCCGGATGGCCGGCTGCCATTAATGGCCTCGAGCTCGGGCCATCCATGGCCGATCCCACTTCGGGCTGCATGGGTTGCATGCAAGGGTACTCACAGGTTCCTCTCGCCAACAGGAAGGTTACTAAGCATGTGGCCGACGGTGGGAGGCGGCGCCGACGCCGGAGCTACAAGCTCGGCCATGGCTTCATCTTCCCATAACTAGGGCTTGATGCCGCGCCTCCCATAGTGCACCAAACTTCACCAAATTTGGTGGAGATGGTCTAGAGGTCCAGCAGAAGCTTCCTATCAATTTATTTTTCATCCGAAACCGCCGGGAGCAGAGATAGCTCGAGGCGGAGCTAGGTTGGTTTTCCGGCGGTGCAACTTGGCCGCCGGCTAACCGGAGCTTTTTCCATTTCGTGGGTGGGCTGGAAAGAGTCCTCAGGTCATAAGGAAGACATTTCCAAAGGTCTCGGGTCCAAACAACCCAGGGATAACCGGATCTCACCTTGGCCGGAGTTGGAGAAGAAGGATGAAGCTGGTTTGCACCTCCCCGCGTCGCACGCGCCTTGGCTCTCTCTGGTGCGCTCACAGGAGGTAGATGAGCCTACCAAAAAGCAGAGAGCGCGGCTTGAGGTTCCCTGGTGCACTCTCCTCCTTCCTTGCCCGAGGCTCGGTTTCCTCTGATGGGGTGCGACTCATTGGCTACCCAGGGCTGAGGGAAAGGCGGTTTCTCCTTCTTGGATGCATGCCAAGGGTTAAAGAACTCCTCGGATGCTGTAACTCCCCCCACAAGGAAACCAAGAGCCACCAAATATTTAATGTGTATTTTGTAACAATTTGCTCTTGAGTCCCTGCACTAACACCCTCTAACCCCAAGGTCCTTGCCGTGGATCACATTTGCATCCAGAACCCTCTCCAAGAAATCCCAATCCATTTGGTACATAAAATATAGGGTTTTTTGCAAAAATACCCTCTTTTTCGGTATATTTCACATATTTCGAGGCACACGAGTCGTCGAAAGGAAAAACGGACTTCACCATGACATCCGGCTCGACGAAACCTATCAGTAGCGTATTTAGTTTCTCAATTTAGTGCCCCTAACAATATTCGGTCCATTTAATACAGTAAATTTATACTGTACGGCACGCATACCGATGCTTCAGAGCCGTCAAACGCGAATTTCGTCAGCGTCATTGCGCTCAGAACGATGAAGCGGTTAAAAATGACTATCTGGATCGATAGGTTCGGATTCCAGACAGTGAATCGGCCAACGTTGGTCGGCGGGGATTTAAAACAGGGATTATTATTTACAACTTAAGTTGTGGGCCCACTTATTCTTTGCTGTTTTCGAGACGATCCGACCGTCGGATCGAAAATTTATTTATATCATTTTTACTCGATTCGACCTGACGGTCGCACAGGCGATCTCAAATTTTTGAGATCAGACTCCGATCCGAAAGGCAGGAAATAGTACTTTGAAAATTATGTAGTTTGCACACCGTTTTTCGACCACTTAGATTTATTTTTACATTTCCTTCTTCACATTCACATTTGAATTCCTCCAATTCAAATTGAATTTCTCAGGTACTACAATGAGATTTCCAACAAAAATAAACTAATTACTTATCTTCCAATTTTCTATAAATTAGTATATTTGATGATAATTTTATTGGTTAAAAATAATATGAATGCCATGTTAAGTGATTATTAAACCTCCGTATGCATTAAAGGAATGGATTAGAGCTAATTATTTAACAACACAGGTGTTTAATTAAATATATATCGTTTTTGAGTAAAAGTAATTTCCTGATGCCAAGTTTCTTCTTGTTATCTTTCTGTTGATGAATTAGATATCAGATAATGAATGTGCCAAATTAACATATGTTTTTGAAAGCTCAGGTGTGCATTAAGTATACTTAAAAAAAGAAAAAAGAAAAAAAAAAAGAAGAAGACCAAAGAGACGCTCTAATGAAATTAACCCTTGAGCTATCCCACCCTTTCATACTTCATAAACTAAATATGCATTGAGATCTCTCTCTCTAGCTCTCACAAAATAACACTTTAAATGATAATAATAATAATAAAAAAAGACTACAAGATGAAAGTGTCGCCTATTTTCGTCGGTAATAGAAATCTATTGTCGACGCATTAAAGCGTCGGCAAATGATTATCGATTTACGACGCTATGAAGCGTTGCCTATTTTTCTTTTTTTCCGATGCATGAAAGCGTCGTTATTTTGATTGGTAATAAAAATCTATTGTCGACACATTAAAGCGTCGGTAAATGATCATCGAAAAAAATCATATTGCGATGTTTTAATGCGTCGCCTATTTTCTTTTTTCCCGACGCATGAACGCGTCGTCATTTTGGTCGGTAATAGAAATCTATTGTCGACGCATTAAAGCGTCGGCAAATATATATATATATATATATATATATATATATATATATATATATATATATATATATATATATATATATATATATATATATATATATATATATATATATATATATAATACAAACAAAAATTCAAGTAAGAACTAAAATCTATTTCTGATACACATTTATAATCAAAGAACTAATCACAATGACAACAATATAAATAAATAGTCAAAATATAAACTTCATTCCAAATGTATTTTGTTACTAAGTCAAAACAGTAACAATCTATTTGCATATAAAGTTAGTTCCAAAAGTATGATACTTGTAAGTTTTACAAAATTAAAACTAACAAAAAGTCAAAATCATCTAAATCATCTATAGTGATGGTGATTCTCTTGTCTCAATGCCTAAGTTTCCGGATTGGCCGACAAGCCTATGCAATAGAGATTTTATTTCATTCATTTTCGATTCGTGTTTCTTTTGCATATCTTGCATTTGAGCTTGCAACTTTTGAACTTCCTCTTTCATTGGATCATGTCTTTCATTCTCTACATTCCTTAGTTGAGCTTGAATTCCAAAAACTTGTGTTGGTGTAGGACCAATCCCATAGCCCCTCACACGACCATATCGATCTTCTCTTTTTTTTTCCTTGAAAATACCATCTTCAATTTCTTTGGTGGCATTTGAGAACTCCGATGTGCTCGCTTGTTTAGTTAGATCTCCCAATAAGTACTTCTACATTAAAGCAAGATATATAAACATATCAATTACTTGCCAAATAAGTTTATTGATGCATAAAAAAGTTAAAACAAAATACATTTTGAATACCGCAAAATCATTTGATGCTTTGTTAATATATTCTCCATCTTTAGTTTTGTGAGTTATTACAAAAAACTCAATACGTCCTGGATCTCTATCATTTTACTCAACCTGACAATAATCATATTAACAAGCTTAACACAAAAATATAATTCAACTAAATCAACTTGAAACTAGAAACATAAAAATATATTTAAGTAAATTTATAAAATAAAGAAAGAATTTAATACAAATTCATGTCTCGTTCTTGCAAAACTTTTGGAACCAGTTGTGTGAGGAGTTGTATGATTTGCACGAGATGCCTTTCCAATTCTGGAGAGATTCTATAGAAATAAAATATGTCAATTTAAAACTATAGTACAAAACTATGAGTAAACTGCAAAAACTAATTGATCAAAATTAACTACCTCACTTCTCTCCTAAAACCAATTGCGGACAAGATCTATCCATTGTTGTGACACAATTTCGGGTGGAACATTACTAGCAATCTCTGCTTGTGTACTTTTATACTTTTTATATTTTGCTTTAAGCTCGTGCTTGTAGTCTTTCCATTTTCTACTTACTGATTTCAACACCCATGCTTCAACTTTATCATCGCGAGGAAGTACAAACTTACTCTACAAGAAAGAAAAATAATAGTAAAAATTTAGAGCTTTAAAAATTACGAGCTTTAAAAATTTAGAGCTTTAAAAATTTAGAGCTTTAAAAATTTGAGCAGTAAGCAGCAGTAGGAGCTGCTTTGAGCAGCAAGCAAGGAGCTGCTGCTTTGAGCAGCAAGCAGGGAGCTGCTCAAAGCAGCAGCCTGAGCTGCTTTGAGCAGCAAGCAGGAGTTGCTGCTCCTTAGCTGCTGCTCAAGCAGCAGCCTGAGCTGCTGCTTGAGCAGCACAGCAGCTCCTTAGCTGCTGCTCATGAGCAGCAAGCAGCAGCCTAAGGAGCTGCTATGCTGCTCAAGCAGCAGCTCAGGCTGCTCAAATGAGCAGCAGCAGAAGGTCCTATTTGTAAAATTAAGGTCCTATTTGTAAAATTGAGCATAGATATGTTATGACTATCTTAGATCTCTTGTTGACGTATAATATGAGTGATAGAGTCAAATTAAGGTCCTATTTGTATACATGTATGGATATAGTCAAATTAAGGTCCTATTCGTAAAATTGAGCATGTAAATTGAGCATATGTAAAATTGAGTATAGATATGTTATGACTATCTTAGATCTCTTGTTGACGTATAATATGAGTGATAGAGTCAAATTAAGATCCTATTTGTATGCATGTATGGATATAGTCAAATTAAGGTCCTATTTGTAAAATTGAGTATGTAAAATTGAGCATATGTAAAATTGAGTATGTAAAATTGAGCATATATAAAATTGAGCTTTAAAATCATTTGAATACCGCAAAAAGTTAAAATCATTAGAAAGCAGCAGCCTCAAGCAGCAGCTCCTTAGCTGCTTAGCTGCTGCTCAAGCAGCAGCCTGAGCTGCTTGTAATACCCGAGAAACTCAAATTTGAATTTAAAGAATTCAAATGTGAATGTGATTGAGGAAATGCAAAATTAAACCTAAATGGTTGTATACCGGTGTGCAAATTGCACAGTTTTCGGAGCACTATTTCTGCCTTTCAGATCCGAGTCTAATCTCGAAAATTTGAAATCACCAGTGCGACCGTCTCGTCGAATCGATCGAAAATGGTATGGAAAGATTTTCGATTCGACGGTCAGTTCGTTCAGAAATCAGTGAAGAAGCTAGTGGGGCCCACGACTTAAGTCGTGAATAGTAACCTCCTGATTTAATTTCCCGCCGAGCGAATGTTGACCGATTCACTGTCTGGAGTCCGAATCTAACGATCCAGGTAGTCGATTTGAATGGCATCGACGTTCTGAGCGCAGTGGCTCTGACGAAATTTGTGTTTGGCGAGCCTAAAGCATCGTAAAGCGTGCCGAACTGTGTAATTTACAGTATAAGATGGATTTTAAAATTTATGGAGCCTAATTTTGGCGAACCAAAATCGCTACTTGATAGGTTTCGTCGAGCCGGACATCGTGGTGGTGTCCGTTTTTCAGTTTGACAACCCGGTTGTCACGAAAAGCGTGAATTATGTGAAAATTCGCTATATTTTGCGAAAAAGCCCTATTTTTTATGTGTCAAATTAATCCAAACTTTTTGGAGAGGGTCTTCGTCGCAAATATGTTCTACAGTGAGGGACTAAAGTGATCTCATCTTGAGTTGGAGGACCTTGTGGTAATTCTCCCATCCACTCACCCGAATCAGTTGAGTTAGTCGCGCGCTTGGGGGAAGGGATCACAGCTTCCTCACGTGCTCCACTCCATCAGCCACGATATCTGGACCTCCCCAAACTGCTTCCCTTGTTTTGAAATCGCAAGGAGGGAAGAAGAAGCCGTCCATCTCCTTGCAGTCCGTGGAGGTTGAAGGGAAGTGATACCCAAGCATTGAGATTCCTCCAGACTGCTTCGAGGATCTCTAGCAACCTCAAAGGAGTCCTCCCGTGGAGCGCCGCCGCCTGCACTGGCTGCGGTTGGCCGGAAGGGCATCCCTCCCTTATTTCTTCTTCCTCGGATCCAACGAGGAAGGTCTTTGAAGCTTCCTTCCAGAGCACTCAGAGGTCCCCTCCAACTCCCAGAAACCGAGTCCAGGGGATCCGGTGGTGTGCCGTGGCTGCGCGGCGCGGGGAAGAGTATTCCGGCTTCTACCATCTTTTCCAACTCCGGCGAAGGTGAGGTTTCTTCTCCTTTTGGTTGTTGGACCCTATACCCCTAGCAGTAGGATCTGTAGACCCTAGGATGTTGCCCAGCCCGACCTTGTGGCCGGGAAAGCCCCGGTTTGTCGGCGGTGAAGTTGCATCGCCGGAAACCTAGATGGGCTCCGCCTCGGGCAACCGCCGCTCTCAGAGCTTCTGGCCGGGAAACAAGTTGATGACCACGTTCCTCTGGCCCTGTTATTTCTCTCCACAAAATTGGAGGAGGTTTGGTGCACTGTAGTGGTCGCAGTCGCGTGCCCTAGTTTCGGGTTTGTGAGGGTCCGGTCGAGCTTGCTGCTCCGGCTCCGGCGCCGCCTCTCATCGCAGGCCATACCCTCAGTTGCCTTCACAAGGTCGAAACAACCCCATCCATGCACTTGCATGCATCCCATGCTGGCCGGTTGTGAATACGCCATTTATGGTGCTTGTTTTGGCCGGACTTGCTCCGCCGCCGCCACTACCGCACCTAGCCACCGGCCACCGCACCAGAACACTTCCCCGCATCAGAACCTTATATATGCATAGGATGATTTGAGTCTGACGTGAGTGTGCGGGGATGTATGTTGTTCCTGGGGTTAGGAGCTCAAGTGTCTTTATCACTATTTGAGTATATCCTAACCTGGTTGTTGTGTTTCAGTTATGGCTCGACCTGGGCGTCATAGTGGTGATGATGGGCGAGGTACATGCAGAGGCCGAGGTGTCGGTCGACCTCCCAGAGTGCCGAGGGAGGCGGAGGGCTCCGATAGATTTCAGCAGATGCAGGACCAGATTACTGCACTGACCGCTGTGGTACAGCAGCTTGTACAGCAGCAGGTTGCTGTTCATGCTACACCTGCCCCGCCACCTGTCCAGCCACCTGAGCCAGTACTGGAGGAGACAGTTATACCTCCTGCTGCCCCAGCGCCACCTGTAGCGACAGCCCCGGCGACTGCCACTACTTCTGGGGCCGCTGCTGCTACCGTTAGCGACCCACCGGTTGCTGCTGCCGGGACCTCTTCTCAGCCGACGACGCCTGCCGCTACAGAGGATGCGGCTCAGGCTGAAAGGGCCCGAGCGAAGGCGGTCCTGATGGAGTTTAAGAAGTTTTAGCCACCAACCTTTGACGGCACCTCAGATGACGACTGGGCTGTCGAGAGATGGGTGCTTCGTATGGAGAAGCTCTTTTGAGATGTGTTCACGGAGGATCGTGACCGTGTACACTTAGCTACACACTGCCTCGAGGGTGAGGCGGATCAGTGGTGGTCTGAGATTTTTAGAGACCAGTACGGGGGAATTCCTGAACCCCCGTGGCAGGTCTTCAAGGATGCAATATATGACCGCTATCTGAATGATGTGACGAAGCAGGGACTAGAGCGGCAGCTGGAGACTATGCATCATGGAGACCGCACTGTGCGGGATTATGAGCGGGAGTTCTCCCGTGTTTGTGCTTTGGTTCCGCAGGCGGTGCGGGATGAACAACGCAAGATCCGGCTCTTCTCCCAAGGGCTGCGACCTGAGATTAGGCGACTTCTCTCCTCCTTGGACATCCGGATGTATCGGGTCTGCGTCAACCGTGCCCTTTTTGTGGAGGCTGACATTGTAGCCTCTCGTGCTGAGCGACAGGCTTCAGAGAAAGGCAAGGGGAAGAAGAGATCATTTCCTGGAGACGGGGGTGGAGCCTCGAGCAGCGGGAAGCCACCCAGATATCCTCGACCCCAGGATCGGACTGCGAGTGCTTCTGCTGGCAGTCAGCAGCGGACTCCGCGACCATGTGTCTTTTGTGGTGGACCTCATCGGGGTATTACTCGTGAGCAGCGCCATGGCCGTTGCTTCAGGTGTGGCCAGGCTGGGCATGTCATAGCTGAGTGCCCCCAGGGACCTACACCAGCCCCGTCTGCTGTTTCTGCACCGACCGTTTCTTCTCGACGGTAGAGTCATGCACCGAGTGCACAGTCAGGTGGACTGCGTCAGAGTTCTGGAGGTCGTGTGTACGCCCTGACTACTCCGGATGATCCACCAGTCGTAGACCTTACCGGTATGCTGCCAAGTGGTAAGCTTTAAATTATGCAGTTTCCTTTGTATTATAGTGCATCTTTACCATTTTTCAGTTGTGCTAAGTGACTGCTTGTCACTAGGGTTGAGTTGGATAGTGTAGATGTCCTGTGACTGATTGTCGCTGTGTATTTGTTAGTCAGGCACCCCGTGTTAGTGGACTGTTTGATGTCCTACGGTAGTTAAGTTTCGGGGACGAAACTTCTAATAAGGAGGGGGTAATGTAGTACTCGAGAAATTGAAATTTGAATTTAAAGAATTCAAATGTGAATGTGATTGAGGAAATGCAAAATTAAACCTAAATGGTTGTATACCGGTGTGCAAATTGCACAGTTTTCGGAGCACTATTTCTGTCTTTCAGATCCAAGTCTAATCTCGAAGATTTGAAATCACCAGTGCGACCGTCTCGTCGAATCGATAGAAAATGGTATGGAAAGATTTTCGATCCGACGGTCAGATCGTTCAGAAATCAGTGAAGAAGCTAGTGGGGCCCACGACTTAAGTCGTGAATAGTAACCTCCTGATTTAATTCCCCGCCGAGCGAACGTTGACCGATTCACTGTCTGGAGTCCGAATCTAACGATCCAGGTAGTCGATTTGAATGGCATCGACGTTCTGAGCGCAGTGGCTCTGACGAAATTTATGTTTGGCGAGCCTAAAGCATCGTAAAGCGTGCCGAACTGTGTAATTTACAGTATAAGATGGATTTTAAAATTTATGGAGCCTAATTTTAGCGAACCAAAATCGCTACCTGATAAGTTTCGTCGAGCCGGACATCGTGGTGGTGTCCATTTTTTAGTTTGACAACCCGGTTGTCTCGAAAAGTGTGAATTATGTGAAAATTCGCTATATTTTGCGAAAAAGCCCTATTTTTTATGTGTCAAATTAATCCAAACTTTTTGGAGAGGGTCTTCGTCGCAAATATGTTCTACAGTGAGGGACTAAAGTGATCTCATCTTGAGTTGGAGGACCTTGTGGCAATTCTCCCATCCACTCACCCGAATCGGTTGAGTTAGCCGCGCGCTTGGGGGAAGGGATCGCAGCTTCCTCACGTGCTCCACTCCATCAGCCACGATATCTGGACCTCCCCAAACTGCTTCCCTTGTTTTGAAATCGCAAGGAGGGAAGAAGAAGCCGTCCATCTCCTTGCAATCCGTGGAGGTTGAAGGGAAGTGATACCCAAGCATTGAGATTCCTCCAGACTGCTTCGAGGATCTCTAGCAACCTCAAAGGAGTCCTTCCGTGGAGCGCCGCCGCCTGCACTGGCCGCGGTTGGCCGGAAGGGCATCCCTCCCTTATTTCTTCTTCCTCGGATCCAACGAGGAAGGTCTTTGAAGCTTCCTTCCAGAGCACTCAGAGGTCCCCTCCAACTCCCAGAAACCGAGTCCAGGGGATCCGGTGGTGTGTCGTGGCTGCGCGACGCGGGGAAGAGTATTCCGGTTTCTACCATCTTCTCCAACTCCGGCGAAGATGAGGTTTCTTCTCCTTTTGGTTGTTGGACCCTATACCGCTAGCAGTAGGATCTGTAGACCCTAGGATGTTGCCCAGCCCGACCTTGTGGCCGGGAAAGCCCCGGTTTGTCGGCGGTGAAGTTGCATCGCCGGAAACCTAGATGGGCTCCGCCTCGGGCAACCGCCGCTCTCAGAGCTTCTGGCCGGGAAACAAGTTGATGACCACATTCCTCTGGCCCTATTATTTCTCTCCACAAAATTGGAGGAGGTTTGGTGCACTGTAGTGGTCGCAGTCGCGTGCCCTAGTTTCGGGTTTGTGAGGGTCCGGCCGAGCTTGCTGCTCCGGCTCCGGCGCCGCCTCTCATCGCAGGCCATACCCTCAGTTGCCTTCACAAGGTTGAAAGAGCCCCATCCATGCACTTGCATGCATCCCATGCTGGCCGGTTGTGAATACGCCATTTATGGTGCTTGTTTTGGCCGGACTTGCTCCGCCGCCGCCGCTACCGCACCTAGCCACCGGCCACCGCACCAGAGCACTTCCCCGCTTCGAGGGAAGGCTACTGGTACCTTTGCATGTGACCCATGCAGCCCGGATAAAAATCCACCATTAATGACCTTCTCAAGCTCCATTTATGGCCGCAAGCTTCCAACTCTTCAACTGATGGCTCCCCAGCATTATTTGAGTGAGCCCAAGACTTCTTCTGGTTCCCTGAACCTGATGCTCACCACAAATGGGAGGATGACTGAGTGGATGGTGAGTTTGTGCATGTTAAGCCGAGGTGAAGGGCTAGGTTGTGATTTGTGTTATTCCAGCAGCTTTCCTGCTTCATTAGGGAAAGCCTCTATGTTCTTACCATCCCCTGAGCTTTATGCTCACTTCTGTTCAAAAGGTGACTGATGGGATTGGTTGATTTTGCAACTTGAACCTTATATATGCATAATAATGGCCAACCTTGTTTGGTTACTGTTACAGCAGCCTTGGGTCTGCCCAATGGTGAGCCCTTGGACCCTCTCAATCCCCTGAGCATGGTGCTCACTCCATATTTGGGTTTAGTAGAGTTTGGGTGCATGATTAGCAAGTTAGAACCTTCAAGCATAGTGTTTATGGACCCATTTATATTCTCGGGTTCCGCGGTGCTCCCAAATGGTGAGCACGGCGTTCAGTACATCGAGGCCCACCTACCGGTGCCCTCGGTTCGGTTTGGAGATGTGTGGTTGTGAAGTAATTACAAAAACTTGGGTTTTTTGAGGGTTTTATGCAATTTTAGGAAACCCTAGGGGTCTAATTGCAATTGTAGCCTCATTGACTGTTTTTGGGCTATACGCCCATGATCTCTAAGCCCTTCGTTGGAGATCCAATGGCTTTCGTTAAACGGGAATCGGATTTCCGGAAAATTCCGGCAAAATCCCGGGACTTCAGCGAAGTTCTCCGTATAGCTTGTACACACAATGAGTTAGTGGGATGTGTATGAGAGAGAGTCTATTATTGACTTGTATCTATTATGATTCAGGTCCCAGCAGTCAGCCGCCAGCTTGCGAGCCATCCAACAGTCACCGCGATCGTCTACCTTGAGGTGGGTTTATCTTCGGGCCGGGCTTTATCAGGTTGGCCCTATGGGGTGTCGTGGTAGGTCGGACCCCTGTTTTTGTGTAGCCCTGAACTTATGCTTGAGCCTTTCTATTTACTCTCATTCCAGCATTTATTGTGTATTGTTATGTAGCATCGATCTTGTAGTTCAGTTCCCGATATGATTTCATGTTCAGCATTTAGTATATCTATATATATACAGCTTGACATACGCCATGTTTGTTTGATCATCAGCCTGGTTATAGTAGCATTTCCTGTTCTACGTTGCATGATAGAATAGGAGTACAGTTCTGCTATTCAGTTTCAGTTACAGCTCAGATATTCAGCTCCTGTTGCTCAGATTCATTTATTCAGCATCCGTGATTATTACAGCTTTCAGCATCCCGACAAGGATTATCTGGCTCATTGCCGATTGTTCAGTTTCTTTGACTGCGAACTTGAGCATCAGCCTTATGATCGCCATAGCACTAGCTGCTCATTTCACGTACGCCGTGGGATTGATCCCCCACAACGCGTTCTTTACCGGTGAAGTGGTCGATAGTGGCGACCCGTGAGCCCCAGGCTGCACATAGTGGACGAGAGTGGCGGCACGTGTGCCCCTGAGTGCACCGATGGTGCCGGGTTATATATCAGCCGAACGTGCCAGCTTTGGCATTGGTCTAGGTCCTTGTGACTGATGACGACACTGATTGGGTACTTACAGTTGTTATTATTCAGCATTGTTATATACCAGCTTTGTTTATAGCATGATCATTTCCTACTTGTCAGATTTATCAGTTATAGCATGATCCGTTACAGTCATGAGTACCCTGCTTCCCTTCCGTGATTACCAGCATTCCCTGTTTACAGCATTGATATAATTGATTATCATACTAGCTCTGCTCTATAGCATGATTAGCTCTTGCTTGTCTGATTTGCCAGTTACAGCATGATTAGCTTGATATATGAGCACCCCTGCTTCTATTTCAGCATGCTTAGATTTTATATATCTGCATCTTACCTTTCAGCTTCAGTATTTCTTCCTTTTGCTATCCGCTTATTATTGTATCCGGTAGGTACGACTTGCTATTTCTCGGCCGTCGTGCCCACTGGGATACACTGTCGATGTATCTCACACCCCCAGGGTGACCATTTTTCAGGTCAGTCGGGTGCTGGGAGATTGGGACGATCCAGTAAGCTGTTGCGCTAGAGTTGTTCCCTGCTATTGGCTACGGTGGCCCAGTGCTAGTATTTTCAGTTACAGTATCATGATCGTAGTTGTCTCTGTATTTTTGAGTTGGAGTATTTGTGGATTATGTCATGAGGAGTTGTGGATATATTAGTTGTAGAGCTTTATGTTTTTGGATTTAGCTGCTGATTATGTTGCTCTCTGATTGTATCACTGCACTTGCCTAGCCGAACATGTATAGGGGAGACTCTGTCCGTGTGGACAGAGGATTTCCTATGTATGTGGTGGTCTGCTCACGTCCTGAGTTAAAGTTTGAACTCTGAAAAAAAAAAAAAAAAAAATCTACCGCTGTTTTGAAACTCGGGGCGTGACACTGCTGCTCAAGCAGCAGCCCGAGCTACTGCTTGAGCAGTAAGCAGTAGCCTGAGCTGCTGTGCTACAGATTTTACAGATTTTCATCTTGAATATGATGATATTACAAAAATACTCACCCGAGTCATTCTGATGATATCTATTTTAAACGGCGCCGCAGGCATAACTTTCCAACTTACATAGTGGATAGGACACATATTCCCACGTCGTGCAACTGTTCCTAACTAACCGCCTAAAATTCCCCCGCCTTTCTTTATAGGCTGCCCAAATTTGTTCCATTCAACTTTAATTCTTTCTCCAGATGGTAAATTCCACACATCTTTGGCACGTGTCACTCCTCTTTTCTTCTTTAAATTATCTTGCTCATCTGAATAAAAAGAGTCATAAAAAATGTTAAAGATAAATAGTAAAGCATACAGAAAATGATCATTAAAAAGAGTGAAGATTACCAATTTTCTCCAATGTATCATTATCTTCAACATTTGTTGGTTCCTGCACTTGAAGATTGTTTTCAGAGGGCTCGGACTCTAAGGTAGGCTGATTTTCTGAAGAAGTAGGATCTAAGGTAGGTGATAAGTCATCACCATTTGATTGAGCTTGATCATCTTGAAGTGTTGTAATTACACAATTTCTCAATCTTTTTGATCTTACCATTGCTTATAAACCTGCATAATGAAGGCATGAATACAACTTACTAAAAAGTATAGGTACAACTTACTAAATTAACTTACTCACTACTAGAAATTTGACATACAGCGGCACTATTCGTTGCAATATTTAAGTAAATGTTGCTAAATACAAAATATACTGGCATTTATTAAAAATTGTTGCTAAATATATCATTTATCGATATTTACAAATTATTGTTGGTGAATAAGAATATTTAGCAATATTTATTTTTAAATGTCGGTAAAAGATAGTTTAAATACCGGCAGTTACTTTTAATGCCACTAACAAACTTTAATTACTAGCATTTAAAAGTAAATGTTGGTAAAAGATCTTAAATCCTTATTTAAGATATAAATAATTAATAAGTTGAGGGACCTAACTGAGATTATCCATCAATTTCTCATATCCCGCCTACTTCTTCCTTCCTCTTGTGCCGTACGACTTCTAGTCTTCCTCTCCTCATATGCAAAGTTTCTTTCTAGGATTTTTTTTCTCTCTTTTTTATTTTTTTATTATCTTCTCTCCAAGTAAAAAAAAAAAAAAAAAAAAATTACTCTTTCTACCTTCCAATCGCAGGGTGTAAGAAAAGGATTTTCTTCATTGTCTTCTACCAAGAAGGAGCCCCACAAGCAGGACTCTACCAAGAAAAAGATAAGTTAATTTAGATTTTTTTTGTAAAATTATTTGCTTTCTTTTATTACCTTGGAATAGATGGGTTGATTTAATTTTTTTAAAAAAAAATTATTTTTTTTATTTTAAAATTATTGTTTGATAATAGATTTAATTATTTTTAGGTTGTATGATTATGCAACAAAGTAAATAGTATATAATAGAAGACTAAATAAAAAATATAGTTGAAACCCAAATTTATTTATGTGTTTAAGTATAAAAGAGGATGAACATGATCTCCTCCCATTATAATTTTTTATTACTAAATATAATTAGAGAATGTGCAAAAGAGTCAATTAAAATAAAATTAATAAACTTTTTAAACTAGTTATTTTAAAATTTTATTGACATTTACTGTGAAAAAAAAGGAATGCGTATGTATGTACATATATATATATATATATATATATATATATATATATATATATATATATATATATATATATATATATATATATATATATATATATATATATATATATATATATATATATATATATATATATATATATATATATATATATATATATATATATATATATATATATATATATATATATATATATATATATATATATATATATATATATATATATATATATATATATATATATATATATATAAGACCTATATTTTTTTTTCCTTTCGTCAATTTTATTATTTAATATATAGACTTTTAATTCGTTAAAACTAACTTTTAACTTGTTCTTTTTTTGACAGGTTCAACGCAAGTAATAATACCTTTGGAATTCAAGAAAATTTAAACAATTTTAAGCTGTTTTGTTATATTCGCAAACAACTTTATGTCGTGTGACCTATTTGGATGAGTTATTTATGTATGTATTAGTACTTTTGTGTTTAGAAAATTTTGTGGTCGTTTGTTATTTATTTTGGATATTGAATGGACTAAAGATTTTAACTTATTGTTTGTTTAATTGAAAATGAGCTTAGTAAATTATTTTTGTTATTTTGTTATGTACGATTTATGTCACTTGTCATATGAAAATATTGAAATATCATATTATCTATTGAAATTGTATTTTTTGAAATTGATAAGATTTAATTATTTTATGATAGTGCAAATTATAATTTATATTATTTTTATTTATTTAAAAATATAATTTAAAAATATTTAGAATTAGCGGCATTTATTAATACCGGAATTAACAATAGATTACCAATATTTGTATAATATTGCAAATAAACTAATAATTATCTGCATTTATTAGTGTTGTAGATAATTAAAAAATATTGGCATTTAATAATATCGCTAATAACCACATCTATAACGGCATTTATTTAATGTTACTAATTACTTAATTTTAACGGTAATTTAATTAAATGCCAGTAGAAGATTCACCAATACGAGTATAAGCGGCACTAATTGCTAAATGTCAACAATAGTTTTTACGCCACTTTTTGAACTTTAGGCGGCAATTACAGGATGCCGCTAAATCACAATTTTTTTGTAGTGACTAAATTAAAGTATCGATATTTTTGAGATCAAATTGTATGATATGAACAAATGGATCAAAATAAAACAGAAACATCTAAACATAATATTTTAATAGAAACATTTTTATCATGCATTTATGCCTAAAAGTTTGCAAAAAAACCTATATCATGTATTAGTGTCTCATCAACAATTGATCGGGCCCAACTTGTATAATTATCTAATTCGTCGGTGGTTGGAATATTCGAAGGCATGCATTGGGTGTATGTCTCATCATCATCGTCGTTTTGTAATCTTGCTCTCATATCATACAAATCTCTTGGCTTTATCATAATGACATGAGACCATTCCTCGTTCTTTGGATCTTGAACATAAAATACTTGCTTTGCTTGAGATGAAAATATGAATGGATCATCCTTCAACAATTGACCCGTATGAATCAACTTAGAAAAATTCACAAGAATAAAACCATTTGTGTCTGTCTTCAATCCCCTTGGTGATTTAATATCTATCCAATCACAACGAAATAAAACAACCTTAAAACTTCCATAATAATCTATTTCAAAAATATCAGTAAGTTTGCCATAATAAGTTTGCCCCTCAGCTTCAACCATAACTCCAGAATTTTGTGTTTTTCTGAACTTCTCACGATTTTTCGTGTGGAATCTAAATCTATTGATGATAAAACTATTACATCGCTTGGCAACATTGTTTGGACCTCGGGCGATTGCTATAATTTCATCGGAACATTTTCTCTCGGCCATTTGTGGGACCTAAAATATTTAAAAAGCATGATAATTAAATAATTTCTATCAATGAACAAGAAAAGAAAATTTTATCAATTTAACATGAAAAGTTCTCACATGTGCAAGAAGCCATTCAGAAAATTTCTCTACTAACCATTTATGCTCAATATTTGAGTTATCTCGAATGTTAGGATTTGTCTTTCGTTGAGAATCCAAAAATTCACTATATACAAGTTTAGAAAATTATATATTTAGAATGTACTTATATCGTAATTAAAATTAATTGTAGGGGTAAATTTTTTAAATAATATTTACCTACGATATGGGAATATTTTATCACAATGGAGTAAAACATATCAGTGCGCTTGTGCTAACGAAATATCATCAAGAATGACACTCTCAACCTTGCCTAGAACTCGACCCCCAGATAAGAACATGTAATTATCTGTGTTGTCCACATTATCAGAGTTTCGTTGTGGTCGATTAAAAATCGATTCCACACCTTCAAGATATCTTGAGCAAAAGGTTAGACACTCTTCTGCAATATATCCTTCTGCAATTGAGCCCTCGGGTTGAGCTCTATTGCGTACATAGGACTTTAAGTGCACTAAGTACCTTTCAGAAAAATAAAACAATATCATTACAATGAAAGATTAAAAATTAACATATCTAATTAACATGTGATTAAAATCACTACCTCTCAATAGGGTACATCCATCTGAAATGTACAGGTCCACCTAATTTTACCTCCTCTATTAAGTGAATAAGTAGGTGAATCATAATGGTAAAAAAACCTGGAGGAAAAATTTTCTCCATGTGACAGAGCGTTAATGCAATACAAGACTGTAGTTGATCAAGTTCCTCCATATTAAGAGCCTTTGAGCATAACGATTTAAAAAATGATGATAACTCACAAATAACTGCGACAACTTGCCTAGGCATGATTGCCCTCATTGCTATTGGCATAATATCTTGCATCAGAATGTGGCCATCGTGCGACTTAAGATTTGAAAGTGTTCGCTCTTTTAAATTCATCCATCTTGAAATATTATATGCATAACCATCAGGAACTTTGAGATTTTTCAAAACAGTTAGAAAATTGACCTTTTCTTGCACTGACATAGTATAGAACGCACGAGGTATATGGGTTTTATTATTAGGCATCACCACTGGATGAAGGTCATGCCTTATGTCCATATCTTTTAGATCAAGACGTGATTTCAAATTGTCTTTACTCCTCCCGTAAACATTCAACATGGTACCAATGAAATTGTCACGATGATCCTTCCAATAGGGTAGGTCGAAAAAAATACTTTTCTTTTTCCATGAATGTTCTTGGGGACGTGTTTCATCATCATCATCATTATGAGAATCAATAATAAAATCATCAGCATCTTCAAAAATTTTAACCTGTTCTTCTACCACCTCCCCTCGTCGCCTATTTCTACTAGACTTAGAGACTTTTCCATACTTATTGTTGATTCATTCTAGTTGCCCAAGAATATCAATCCCAGATGATAAATTTGGAGCAGTTCGCAACTCTATCGAACCATCAAACTCATCTTTTTGAAATCTAAATGGATGATTTTGTGCTAACCATCTATGATGACCCATGTAGCAGGATTTACTTCCATGCTTTAATCAACGAGAATCAGTTGACATACCACAACAAGGACAAGCAAAACGCCCTTTTGTACTCCAACCAGATAAGTTTGCATAAGCAGGAAAATCATTAATTCACGCATATTAAAGTTTTGCTTCGTGAAAGCATCAAATGCATCAACGCCTTTCCATAACTTATTCAATTCATGAATTAGAGGTTGTAAAAAAACATCAATATCATTGCCTGGACCCTTTTCACCTGGAATAACCATTGATAATATCAAAGATGATTGTTTCATACACAACCATGGCGGTAAGTTATAAGGAATCAAAACAACTGGCCATGTGCTATAAGTAGAACTCATTGTCCTGAAAGGATTGAATCCATCGCAAGCTAATCCAAGTCTTATACTACGAGGATCAGACGCGAAATTCGGATGGTGAGAATCGAATGATTTCCATGCCAAAGCATCTGTTGGGTGTGTCTTAAGATTCCATCCTTTGTTCGACCTTCTTCATGCCATCTCATGGAGGAAGCCATCTTTGATGACATAAAAATTCTTTTTAATCTCGGTATTAACGGAAAATATCGTAATACTTTTGCCGGTTTTTTCTTTTTTGTTGTATTTTCATATTCTTGTACAGAATCATCCTCATCATCTTTATTTATTATCCACTTTGAAGCTCCACATGTACGGCAGTTTTCTTCGTTTACACTTTCATTCCAATATAACATGCAATCATTAGGACACGCATGAATTTTTTCGTATCCGAGCCCTAATTGTTTTATTAACTTTTTAGCTTCATATGAAGATGATGGCAATGAAACGCCCTTCGGAAAAGCATCCTTTAGTAGTTGGAGTAACATAGTGAAACATTTTTCGGACCACCCGTTCAAACATTTGAGATGGAAAAGCTGGAGTATAAAAGAGAATTTCGAAAAATTTGTGCATCCTGGGTAAAGCTCTTGATCACAATCTTGCATCAAAGTTGCATATGAAGTTGCATCAACATTTGGCAAATGTTGTTGTGTAGTCCTTTCACTAGAATTTTCAATATTATCCTCATCGACTATTGAATCACTATTTAAAATTATATTGAAAAATCCAAAGGCATCTTGGAGCAATCCTCTCATATTTTCTTGTCCTATGATTTTTTGTTGCACATTAGTGTAGTCTGTAATGCTTGGGGCATGTTGAGCAGCTTCACTAGAAGAAGAAATAAAAGATTCTCCGTGAAATACCCAGTCGGTATAACCTAATGAGAATCCCTTCCATACCAAATGTTCCTCTACAACTTCTGGAGTATGTGAGGAACAATTGCAACATTTTCGACAAGGACATACAATCTTTCCCCTGTTTGATGATTTTTCGGTAGCAAATCTAATAAAATTAGCAATACCATCTAAATAAGCCTTACTATTTCTCTGCTTATTAATCCTGCTTTTGTCCATTTGTTTAGGCTGCCAATAAACAACTAATTACCATAAGAAAAAAAAATTATGAATTTACTATATATTCTCATATTTCACTCTATATATAAATTATTTTAATTAGTATTCTAATAAATATACACAAGCATTTGATTTAGTTTTGCATGCCAAAAAGAGAGAAAATAAAGAGCTGGTGTAGTAATTAATATGATTCACTCTAATAATACATATATAAAAAAAACACATCATAATTAATAATGAATAATATGTCACTATGCACAAGTATATATAGCATTCATTTTGTTCTAAAAAAAAATTAATAAGAATAACTTTTATTAGGCTAGAAACCAAAAAAGGTATTCTACCAAAGTGATCAGATACTTAATATTCCTACAATTAATTAACACCATGGATGATAACAAAATGAATGCTATTAATATATATGCAGAGTGATGTACTATAGAACACATTATAAAATGAATGCTATTAGAACGAAATGAACGCTAGGGTTAGGAGAATGTCAATATATTATGAAATCATGCAGAGTGATGTAATATGTAGATTGATGTATATAATTAATAGCAGAACATCAAATGTTTTATTTTTTTTAACAAATATATATAGCATTCATTTTATTCTAAACACATCACGATAAATTAATTTTAATAGTAAAGCAAAAACAAAATAATTAGGCAAATGAGATTTTTTTTACAGGGCAAAATTCTAACCCATCACCTAATTTTAAAAAATAAATTAACGTTGAGTTGGATGGGCCCAATAAGTTACGATTTTCCTAATAGTAGCAACAATATACAACTCCGACAAGGTTTAAACTATATCTAGAACCACAATTTCTTGTAAACTATTTTAATTTAGATCAGGAACACCAAATAAAATCTTATAAACATATATCTACAAATAACTATGTTGAATTTACATAAGAAACATCAAATTCATACTATTGCCTATCAGCCACAGGAACCAAATTTAAAGTGAACAGAAAAGTAGATAAAATCAACTAAAGGCTGATGATAGGACTAACCTTCACAGTTGACGGTGGCTGTGGCGGTAGGGGGTGACGGGTGGCGGTGCCGACGAAGAGGCGCGGTGCGCGCGTTGGGGGCGACGCGCGTTGGGGGCGACGGCGGTGGGGGGTGATGGGTGGCGGCGGCGACGAAGAGGCCTTGTGCGCGCGGGTGACGGGTGGCGGCGGTGGGTGCGCGCGTTGGGGGTGGCGGGTGCGCGCATTGGGGGAGCGTTGGGGGCGACGGGCGGTGGCGGCGACGAGGTGCGCGCGTTGGGGGCGACGGGTGGCAGGTGGCTGTGGCGGGTGCGCGTTGGGGGCGACGCGCGTTGGGGGCGACGGCGGTGGGGGGTGACGGGTGGCGGCGGCGACAAGGAGGCCTTGTGCGCGCGGGTGACGGGTGGCGGCGGTGGGTGTGTGCGTTGGGGGCGACGGGTGGCGGGTGCGCGTGTTGGGGGCGCGTTGGGGGCGACGGGTGGCGGCGGCAACGAGGTGCGCGCGTTGGGGGCGACGGGTGGCAGGCGGCTGTGGCGGGTGCGCGTTGGGGGTGATGGGTGGCGGCCGCGACGAAGATGCCTTGCGCGCGTTGGGGAGGAGGGAGAGGGGAGATGAAAATGTAAAAAAAAAAAAAAAACAGAGTGATAGGTGGCTGTGGCGGGTGGGGGGGGGAGGTAAAGTGGGAGGAAGTGAAAAGGTATTTTTGTCGTTTCCCGCTAAATTTATTTGGCGACGCAAAATCCAAGCATCGGTAAATTTTCGACAGTGAAAAAAATTACCGACGCTTTCTAAATGCGTCGTCGTAAAAGCGTCGGTATAGATTTTTTTTTTTGTAGTGAAAGAACACTTTTTAGTGATCATTTGGATCCAAATTCATAGATTAAAGCTTACTCAATCTGAATTTTTAAGCATGAGTTAAATAATGGTTATAATAATAGAATTATATTTGACAAAGACTCTTGACCCACAAGTTTTGGCCCCAGAATTTTCTTTTTTCCTTTTCCTTTTCTTTTAAATATTTGTTCTCTTTATATTATTTTACTTTTCTTTCAATACTCTCAATAACGTAAAATAATTTACTGGATAAGTGCTCAATTCTATCGATAAGGTGATCAAAATTTTTAAATATAAATGTAAATATAAAAAAATATCTTAGCAACCAACCATTACTATATATATATAGAATTATGCTAGAATACTATCGATAGCACCAAGTCATTGGTGCTATCAAGTTTTTAGCCTTTGAATTAAAAAATATGTGGTTAAGATGATAGTGGTTCCCTAGGGTTTACTAGGTGGTTGGTTGAATAGTAAAAATCTTAGGGAACTATTATAATCCCAACCGCATATCTTTTCATTCAACGGCAGAAAACTTGATAGCACCAATTGCTTGGTGCTATCGATAGTATTCTAGCCGAATATATATATATATATATATATATAACATAAAAAAGAAGTTAAGAAAAAAAACTACTTTTAGAAATACGGTGGTTTTTATACTATCAAATAGTTTTTTATGCTGAAACTTCGGAATCGATAATCGTTTTCGTTATACTTGATGTAGAGTATTTAAAATATTTTAAAAATAAATTTTATAATTTTTTCATATTATTTATTTAATGATCGAAAAATATAAAATTAATAATTTTAATGATAGTGGTGAACCACACTACAAAATAATTATCATACAGTGGTGACTTTAGTCGCTACCGAATATATAAAATGTATTGGTGGCGATAAATATTTGCCACCAAAATTTAGTTTAAGATGGCAAATATTTGTCGTAACTGAAGATGTCATTTGGTGGCAAATATTAGTCGCTACCAAATATGATATTTTGGTGGCAACTATTTGTCCACACCTAATATCATATTTGGTTCCATATATTCGTTAGTGTTATTTATTGTCACCATTCGTATACTATACATTAATATGAACATATTATTTCATTAAAAATAAATAATTTAACAAAATAATAAAAATGATAAATAAAAAGATATTGAACCGAAACTCCAACAAACCAAATCACTTCAAAATAATGTCACACATTAGTTTCTCTAACAATTTATTAAGTTGTCAATCCCAAATATTAGTTCAATAAAGAGAAAAAATTAAAATAGGTTAGTCATAGAAAATAAAAATATATTCGAAATTTTAGTTGACTAGTGTAGTGTAACACCCCAATAGTTTCATATCAGATGAGAATGAGGTTGTGATTGTGCACAATTAATTTTAGTTTGAAAATTTAATTTTGGTAAAATTAATTGTGTACAAATTATTTTTGGCCAACAATTGTGCTTACTTCGGCAATTTCTAAACTCCAATTAAAAATTTAAAATATTAATATAATATTCAATATATATATATATATATATATATATATATATATATATATATATATATATATATATATAAAAAATAAATAGAAAGTAAGATACTAATCTACTCTCACCAGTCGTACGACCAGGAAAGGGCCTCTTCCCTTATCTCTTCTACCCGGGTTTGCTCCTCTCCGGTCGCACCATGTCGATCGTAAAAATCTATGCGGATATCAGCGTCGCACCATGTCGATCGCACCATGTCGATGGTAAAAGTCTACGCGGAAATCGGCAGTGAACGAAGGACAATCTCCGGTCGCACCATGTCGATCGTAAAAGTCTACGCGGATATCAGCGTCGCACCATATCGATCGTAAAAGTCTATGCGGAAATCGGTGGTGAACGAAGGACAGAGTCGGTGTTGCTCCTTAGTCGCGCTGATGTTCGCTCCACCGCCCGCATCTCTATCTCCATCTCTATCCATTCCGTCTCCGTCTCCATCGCCTTCTTTTCCATCTCCGTCTCCTTCTCCATCGCCTTTTTCGTGGCAGCAGGCGCAGTAGCGCGACGTGATTAGGTACCCAATCCCCACAATGAGGAGATCGACGAAGACGTAGGATCGACGTAGGATCCGATAAGATACTGACAAAACCTTCAGAACGAACGGATTGGCCAAATAGGTCAAATCATGGAATGGATCAGTACTAGACGAATTATCTCCCTCCATATGATATTCTGGATCGCACTCCTCCGAGATGGTCATATGGATCGCACTCCTCCTAGTCACCATCTTTGAAGAGAGCGGGAGGAGGAGAGAGGGTAGGTAGAAGGAGAAGGAGAAGAAGAAGAATAAGGAGAGCGAGTCACCATCTCTGAAGAGAGCGGGAGGAGGAGAGAGAGGTAGAGAGGGGTAGGGAGAAGGAGAAGGAGAAGGAGAAGAAGAAGAAGAAGGAGAAGCGAGTCACCTTCTCTGAAGAGAGCGGGAGGAAGAAAGAGGGGTAGGTAGAATGAGAAGGAGAAGGAGAAGCGAGTCACCATCTTTGAAGAGAGCGGGAGGAGGAGAGAGGGATAGGTAGAAGGAGAAGGAGAAGGAGAAGAACGAGAAGGAGAATGAGAGAGAGTGAACTTATAATTGTTATTAACAAAAAAAATCGAGTTTGGTAGTATTTGACCGGACTGGCCACCTTAGGGCAGGGGTGTTCGATTTGGTGAAGAATCAAGTTTGCTAGTATTTGACCGGACTGGCCACCTTCATGATGATAGGGGCGATGGTGTTTAGCATGATGGTCGTATGTTTAGCGTTTATGCGGAGGAGGGGCAACTTAAGTGTTTTTGGATTTTTTTTTTTTTTTGGATTTAAATACGTATTTAATTGTTAGTTTTTCCTCAGATGTATTCTTCTTTGAGTCTTGTGTTTACTTTCGTAAGTAAAATCATCCGCCCGCCTCTCTCTCTCATGTGCTCCCTAAAAATTATTATAATTTGCGAAATAACCCTATATAAAATTTATTTGTAAAACTAACCTTCCTTTCATAACATCAGCGCCCCTTTGAAATAACGTTCGGAAGGCAGTGAATGATTCACCGCCTTCACAATAACCCTGTAAGGCGGTGAATTGGTCACCGCCTTTAAGTCAATAATGAAGGCGATGAACGATTCACCGTCTTTAACGCCTTTGCGCTAAACCTCTTAAAGACGACCTTTAAGTCAATAACAAAGGCAATGAACGATTCACCGTCTTTAACTTCTTTGCCCTAAACCTCTTAAAAACGGTGAATTGTTCACTGCCTTTAAGTTAATAAAGAAAGCGATGAATGATTCACCGCCTTTAAGCCAATGTAGAAGGCGGTAAACGATTCACCGTCTTTCACATAAACAAAGAAGGCGGTGAATCGTTCACCGGACACGGTGAATGGTTCACCGCCTTTAACCTGTTTACTAAATTAGGATTTTTTCCAAAGTCAAAAAAACTAGAATTTATACAAGTAGATTCACAACAATTAAAATTTAAACCAAAATCTAAACAACAATAAGATTTAACCACAACAATCAAAATTTAAATAAAAAACTTATCCATAATAAGAAATTATCGATGAGCAACAAAGAAAGATCAATATCACAAAAAATTCAATAATACAAACTTTTATAAGTATATGAATAGTAATATGAATGATCTAAAACTCAAAATTGAGCTCGTCCTCTCCTTCGACGTCATCGGCCACGCCCGCGTCCACGCCCATGCCCACGCCCACGAGGAGCAGCAAGCTCAATAATGAGTATATCTTTAAGAGGCTCGATGGCTGTCAACTGATCAAGATCCTCGATAATAGCGCCCTCATCATGCTCAAGAATCTCTGACAGTAGGTAGAATATGTATATTTTTTAATACGATATAAATATGCGAACATATACCTGTCATAGTCTCTAATATCGTCGAAGTCGAGGGAGGATCATTAACTAACTGGCGTATACTATAATTCGTCTATTGTAGAGCGTCGAACTGCATTTTAAAATACAAATTAAATTTATATTAGTTATACAAAATATGTTAAATTTTTATATATAAATTATTATATTAGTGCTCTCTCGATATGTCCACGAGACTAGAAAGTCTCCGGAGGACGCTGTACTAGAGGATATATATCCGAGGATATATCCATCTCCTTGTTTTCGTCTAATATCAAAATTAATTTTTAAAACTAAAATTAATTGTGTGCAAATTATTTTGGGCCAACAATTGAGCTTACTTCGGCAATTTCTAAACTCTAATTAAAAATTCAAAATATTGATATAATATTCAGAAAAAAATATATATATAATAAATAGAAAGTAAGATACTAACTTTCTCTCACCAGTCGTACGAGCAGGAAATGGCCTCTTCCCATGTCTTCCCATGTCTCTTCCACCCGGGTCTGCTACTCTCCGGCCGCACTATGTCGATCGTAGAAGTCCACGCGGATATCGGCGGTGAACGAAGGATAGGGTCGGTGTTGCTCCTTGGTCGCGCTCATGCTCGCTCCACCGCATGCATTTCCATCTACATCTCTACCCTTTCCATCTCCGTTTCCTTCTCTTTCTTCATGGCAGCAGGCGTAGCAGCGCGACGTGATTTGGTGCCCAATCCCCACAATAAGGAGATCGGTGAAGACGTAGGATCCGGTAAGATACAGAAAAGCCTTTCGAACAAATGGATTGGGCAAATATCTCCCTCCATATGATACTCTGAATCGCGCTCCTCCGAGTCACCATCTCTGAAGAGAGTGGGAGGAGGAAAGAAGGGTAAGGAGAAGGAGAAGAAGAATGAGAGAGCGTGAATGTCACGCCCCGAGTTCAAAAACAGCATCTAAATTTTTTTTTTTTTTTTTTTTTTTTTTTTCAATCAGAGTTAAAACCAGCTAGAGCGCGACAGACTTCCACATATATAGAAATTTCCCAATCCCCTTGGATTGAGCCTTTTCTATACATGCACGGCTAAACAATGGCAAACCACATCAGAGTAGTCTAAACTACGAACTACAAAGCAAGATTAACCATATTACAATTGTTATAACTTGAATTACATGCTTACTAAACTAATGAAGATTAACAACGGCTGTCCAGGGTCAAAGCTATCGCAGAATCTCACCAACACGTCCCGACATCCCAGCACCCGACTGACCTGAAAAATGGTCACCCAGGGGGTGTGAGATACACTGTACATGTATCCCAGTGGGCACGACGAGCCGAGAAATAGCTAATCGTACCTACTGGATACAATAATCTGCGGATAGTAATAGATCAATAGGTAACAGCTGAATATGAAACAAAACTGGTAGGAAGCATAATCATGATGCTCAACATAATGAGTACCATAATACATGACTATAGCATACTGAAATACGATATAATGAACTATGCCTCGGTAATGGAACCAGATACCCAATCAGTAAATAAAGCAATGGTACTGATAGATGATACTAATCAAGCTGTAACTGACAAATCAAGCTATAATGCCAAATCTGATAGTCCTGTCAATCTTAATCCACAGAACCAAATATAACTGAGCAGAAGTAGGTACTGAAATAAAGCATGCTGGTACATGGAAGTAGATAAGCTATGCATCAATCAATGAACATCAAGTACCCAATCAATGCCACTATTGGTCACGAGGACCTCAGGCAATGATATCTATGCCGAGCCAACCACAATCATACTGGATTCCACCTAGCCAAGCTGAACAGCAACCCCGTACCATTGATATAGTCAAGAGGATCCTCGTACCAAACGGTACAGCCAAGAGTTTCCTCATATCGGTACAGCCAAGGGGCTCCCCGTACCCAGTGATACAGCAAGAGGGGATAGCTCACGGGTTAACCAGACCCTTTACCGGTAAAGAACGCAAGGTGGGGGATCAATCCCACAGCGTACACGAGTGAACAGCAGGTGCACAACCATCACAATGCGAATGCTCAAGCTCACGGTCCACAGACCGGGTAATCGGCAACATGCCGAAAATCCCCACAGCGATGCAAATGTCTGTATATCGTCATAGGTCTATCATGCATATCTGGAATGTAAAGGCAAATATCTCTGGACATAAATGCAGAATATAATCAATGGCAGGAATCAACAGGCATGATCAGACCATGAGAATCTACTGTACTAATAAGCAGATGAACAAGAACAGTCCAAATAATATCTATCATCTAGGAACATGAAACATATAGGCATACTCATCAAGGCTAAGTCAAGAATAGGTGTCCGACTGGACTAAAGCAACTAGAGGGCCGAAAAGATAAAGCCCGGACCGAAGATAACCCACCTGTCTGCAGGCAAACTATCGACTCCAACAGAATGCTCGAAGACTGTGCCAACCTGAATCATATGTTTTGATCAGGGAACAACTCACACATACCCAAACCATAGACTCACTATTCTTACTTAAACCTAGATCTTTTCCAGATTGACGCCAAATTTACCAAAATACCCCTAGGGTTTCCATAAATCGCATTATTACGCGTATTTGAGAGCTGTTTTTGCTCGTTCTCTTTATCAGGACATCATCTTTATGAACCGTCACCACCAGTAGGTGACCCTCGACTCGCTGAACACCGTGCTCACCATTTGGCAGCAGCACGGATCCTGAGAAAAACTTCGGGTCATAATTTACTTGCTAACATAGGCTAAATCGCATTATCTTTGCATTTTAATTTTTCGACTCGACTAAACCAATTTCTGAGGCGAGCATCGCATTCAGTGACCTCAAAATAGCCAGAAGCTCACTGTCGCGAAGTTCCATAATGCCCAAAACAGCCCTAGATCTAATAGATCCCATTTAAAGCTCTAATTATCCAAACTTTAATTCCTGACTGTGCCATCCTTAAACAAAGATGAACATTCTTCTCTGGACATCACAGGGACTCTCAGGCTTGCTCTGGTGCAACCCATAAGCAGTAGGATCAAAAGATCCAAGTCCCATTGCTCTCACATGGCCACAACAAGCTCCACACAAAATCCACTCGGCCCAAAATTGGATCTGAAGTGAGCATCAAGCTCAGGGGAGTGTGTGGAGGCATCTGGTGCTTTTCTGGATGCTAGATAATTATTAAACAAAATTCGGGCTCATTGGGGCATTTTCACAAACACATGGTGGGCATTACTTCTAAACATGCAACCAACCCAAACCCAAGCAGCAACTCTCCAACCGTGGGTTCCTGAGTGCAATGGACAGCTCCATAAGCTTCCCATTGAAGCTTTAGGAAGTTCTGGGCAAGTCATGCCCGTCGGCAATCGCCGGACAGTCGGCCGCCAACAATGGCCGCGAGCTCCCCAATGGCCATTAATGGTGATTTCCCATTAATGGGCTCTGGGCCACATGCAACAGCACCTACAGGTGTATCTCGATCCCACGAAGCTCACTGGGCTCGTGGTCGACGGCGAGGCACGGCGGCGGCGGCGGTGGCAAAGCTCGGTTTCGAGCTTTCCACCAACAATGGTGGATTTCCACCAAGGCTGCATGGATGCCATGCAAAGGCATGGATGGAGTCCTCTCACTCCCAGGAAGCTTCCCGGCCATGTGCCCGGCGTCGAGGAGCGACGCCGGCGCCGGAGCAAGAAGCTCGGCCAAGGTGCAAGAAACCCGAAAACTAGGGCTTAGGTTTTTGACTCAACCGCTTGACCAAACTCCACAAAATTTAGTGGAGTTGATAATCTCCTCCTACAGTTTCTACCCATCATTTTATTTCTTTATTTGGTCGAGTGGTTGCGATACAAGACCGAGGCGGAGCTCTTGGCGGTGCAACTTGGCCGCCGGCCAACCGGAGCTTTTCCCATTTCGTGGGTGGGCTGGAAAGAATCCTTAGGTGATAAGGAGGACACTTCCAAAGGTCTCGGGCCAAAGAAACCAAAGGATCAAGGGAACTCACCTCGCCGGAGTTGGAGAAGAAGTATGAAGCCGGTTTCCTTCCCCGACGTCGCGCAGCCTCCCAGCAGCCTCAGCCTTGATCTCCAGACACAGGAGAAACCTCCAGAGACCTCGAGAAGAAGCTAGAGGATCTTGGGAGCAACCTTCACTCCTCTTCTCTCTCTCTCGGAATTGGAGTTTGGTGGGGGTGACTCCGAGCTAAAGGGAGGGAGGCGTTTTGCCTATTCAACGCACCCACGATTT
The DNA here is from genome assembly GCA_029204045.2 of Tillandsia leiboldiana. Lineage (NCBI taxonomy): Eukaryota > Viridiplantae > Streptophyta > Magnoliopsida > Poales > Bromeliaceae > Tillandsia > Tillandsia leiboldiana. Next base: position 43,705,060 of record CM055069.1, on the reverse strand, counting down.
AATAGCTTCCAAAAACAGATTTGTAACCCCCCCACAACAGCCAAGAGTCCCTATTTCAAAAAAAATATCTTTTGCTACTATATGCTTTTTGGTCCTTATATCTTATGCTTCCAACACTTTAGTCCCTTTCTGTAGGTCACAAATACTATAAGGACCTCCAACAATAAGACTCAAACAAATTGATCCAATAAAAGTTTAGTCTTTCGCACAATTACGCAATCTTTTGGCTTTTTCACGCATTTCGAGGCACACGGATCGTCGAAATGAAAAACGGCCTTCGCCACGACGTCCGGCTCGACGAAACCCTTCAGGTAGTGCATTTGCATGTTTGATTCAGTGCTCGAATAAATTCTCAGGCCATAAAGTTCTATGAGGTATACTGCATTGCACGTATTTTGATGCACCAGAGTCGCCAAACGCGAATTCTGTCAGTGCCACTGCGTTCTGAGCATCAAAATTAGCTAGAATTGACTACTCACACTACTATGTTTGGGGTCCAGATGGCGAAACAGCCGACGTTGGTCGAGAGGGGAATTAAATCAGGGGTTACTATTCACAACTTAAGTTGTGGGGCCCGCTTTTCTTTCGCTGTTTTGTGGAAGATCCGACCGTTGGATCTGAATTTGATCAATATCATTTTCGATCAGTTCGACGAGACGGTCGCAATAGTGATATCGAATTTTTTAGATCAGGCTCTGATCAAAAGTCGGTATTTTCGAGCCACAATGGCACTACTAATAATCCATTTTTGCCATTTAAATAATCCAGAAAATTATTTAAACTTAGATTTTGGATTTCAAAAATCATGGTTACTACAGTGAACTTATAATTGTTATCAATTAAAGAATCGAGTTTGGTAAAAAATCGTGTTTAGTAGTATTTGACCGGACTAGCCACCTTCGTGATGATAGGGCAGGGGTGTTTAGCATGACGGTCGTATGTTTAGCGTTTATCATAATATGCGGAGGAGGGTCAACTTAAGTATTTTTAGGTTTTTTTTTTTTAATTTAAATACGTATTTAATTATTAGTTTTTCTTCAGATGTATTCTTCATTGTGATTTGTGTTTACTCTCGTAAGTAAAATCACCTGCCCCCGTCCCCGCCCCCGCCACCCGCTCTCTCTCTCATGTGCTCCCTCAAAAATATTATAATTTGAGAAATAATCCCATAACTCTCTCATGTGCTCCCTCAAAAATATTATAATTTGAGAAATAATCCCATATAAAATTTATTTGTAAAGCTAACCCTCCTTTCGACACATCCTGGGAAAAATGCCCAGAAGGCGGTGAATCATTCGCCGCCTTCGCAATATCCCTGTAAGGTCTTTAAGGCCTTTGTCCTAAACCTTTTAAAGGCGGTGAATCATTCACAGCTTTTAAGTCAATAAAGAAAGCGGTGAACAATTCACCGCCTTTAAGTCAATTTAGAAGGCGGTGAACGATTCACCGTTTTTCACATAAACAAGAAGGCGGTGAACGATTTACCGCCTTTCACATAAACAAGAAGGCGATGAATCGTTCACCGCCTCTAATACAATGTAGAACGCGGTGAGTGGTTCACTGCCTAAATTATTTTCTAAACCAGAATTGTTTCCTAAGTCAAAAAAACTAGAATTTGTACAAGATAGTTCACAACAATCAAAATTTAAACCAAAAACTAAATAACAATAAAACTTAACCACAACAATCAAAATTTAAATATAAAACTTATCCACAATAAAAAATTACCGATGAGCAACAAATAAAGATCAACATCACAAAAATTTCAATAATACAAACTTTTATAAATATATGAATAATAACTTGAATGATATAAAACTCAAAATTGAGCTCGTTCTCTCATTCGACTTCCTCAGCAACGCTCGCGTCCACACCCTCGCCTACGCCCACGCCCACGCCCACGCCCACGAGGAACAGCAAGCTCAATAATGGGTATATCATTAAGAGGCTCGATGATTGCCAACTGATTAATATCCTCGATGGCTGCCAACTGATCAATATCCTCGATAATAGCGCCCTTATCATGCTCAGGAATCTCTTGGATCTCCTGTGGCTATGATGATGACGAGGTATGACGACGTGAATATGTTGAAGCAAAATAAGTCCGTGATACTAGCGGCGGGAGCGACTCTCAAGTAGAAGGAAACGTCGTAGGGGCCGGAATGGAAGGAGATAGAGATAGTGACACCTGATAAGGTTCAATAATGAAAGAAATTAAATTACAATTTTAGTGATAAAATAGTTAGTTAATTCGAATTTAAATACTATTTAGAAAGTTCTACTGATATGAAGGTAACTGATGCGTGAGTATAATCTCGACCTCCAGAATCTCTGACAGTAGGTAGAATATGTACATTTTCTAATAACTTATAAATATGCGAACATATACCTGCCATAGTCTCTAATATCGTCGAAGTCGTGGGAGGATCATTAATTAACTAGCGTATACTATAATTCGTTTATTGTAGAGCGTCGACATGCATTTTAAAATACAAATTAAATTTGTATTAATTATACAAAATAAGTTAAATTTTTATTTATAAATTATTATATCAGTGCTCTCTCGATATGCCCACGAGGCTGGAAAGTCATCCGAAATTGCTGTACTAGATGATATATCTATCTCATTGTTTTCGTCCAATACCAAAATTAAATTTTCAAACTAAAATTAATTGTGTGCAAATTATTTTTGGCCAACAATTTAGCTTTTACTTCGGAAATTTCTAAACTGTAATTAATAATTTAAAATATTGATAAAATATTCAGAATATATATATATATATATAATAAATAGAAAGAAAGATACTAACCTGCTCTCACCAGTCGTACGAGCAAGAAAGAGCCTCTTCCCATGTCTCTTCCACCCGGGTCTGCTCTTCTCCGGCCGCACCATGTCGATCGTCTATGCGGATATCGGTGGTGAACGAAGGATAAGGCCGGTGTTGCTCCTTGGTCGCGCTTATGCTCGCTCCACCGCCTGAATTTCCATCTCCATCTCTAATCCTTCCGTCTCCGACTCCTTCTCCTTCTCATTCTCCGTGGCAGCAGTCGCAGCAGCGCGATGTAATTTGGTACCCAATCCCCACAATGAGGAGATCGGTGAAGACATAGGATCCGATAAGATACAGACAAAGCCTTCCGAACGAACGGATTGGCCAAGTAGGCCAAATCACGACATAGATCAGTACCAGACGAATTATCTCCCTCCATATGATGCTCTGGATCGCGCTCCTCCGAGTCACCATCTCTGAAGAGAGCGGGAGGAGGAGAGAGGGGTAGAGAGAAGGGGAATGAGTCACCATCTTTGAAGAGAGCGGGAGGAGGAGAGATGGGTAATGAGAAAGGAAAGGAGAAGGAGAATAAGAAGGAGAGAGAGTGAACTTATAATTGTTATTAATAAAAAAAGAATCAAATTTTGTAATATTTGACCGGACTGGCCACCCAAATGATAATAGAGCAGTGGTGTTTAGCATGACGGTCGTATGTTTAGCGTTTATCATGATATGCGGAGGAGGGGCAACTTAAGTGTTTTTGGATTTTTTTTTTTTTTGGATTTAAATACGTATTTAATTATTAGTTCTTTTTCAGTTGTATTCTTCATTGTATCTTGTGTTTACTAAATCACCCGCCCCTCTCTCTCTCTCATATGCTCCCTAAAAAATATTATAATTTGCAAAATATTCTTATATAAAATTTATTTATTAAACTAAACCTCCTTTCGCCATATCAGCGCCACGTTGGAAAAACGCTAAGAAGGCGGTGAATCATTCACCGCCTTCACAATAATCCTGTAAGGCGTGACTCAGTCGCCGCCTTTAAATCAATGAAGAAGGCAATGAACGATTCACCATCTTTAAAGCCTTTGTCTTAAACCTCTTAAAGGCGGTGAATCGTTCACTGCCTTTAAGTCAATAAAGAAAGCAGTGGACGATTCACCCTCTTTAAGTCAATTTGGATGGCGGTGAACGATTCACCGGCTTTCACATAAATAAGAAAGCGGTGACTCGTTCACCGCCTATAATACAATGCAGAATGCGGTGAATGATTGACCGCTTTTATCCTGTTTACTAAACTAGGATTTTTTCCTAAGTAAAAAAAAAATAGAATTTGTATAAGAAAGTTCACAACAATCAAAATTTAAACCAAAAGCTAAACAACAATAAGACTTAACCACAACAATCAAAATTTAAATATAAAACTTATCTACAATAAGAAATTACCGATGAGCAACAAATAAAGATCAACTTTTTATAAATATATGAATAGTAACATGAATGATCTAAAACTCAAAATTGAGCTCGTCTTCTCCTTCGACGTCCTCGGCCACGCCCACGCCCACGCCCATGAGGAACATCAAACTCAATAATAGGTATATTATTAAGAGGCTTAATGACTGCCAACTGGTCAATATCCTCGATAATAGCAACCTTATCATACTCAGGAATCTTCTGGATCTCCTGTGGCTGCGATGATAACAAGGCACTACAAGGAAAAGGACTTTTGGTGGCGATAATTTTGTGGCGACAATTTTTGTCGCCACTAATTGTAAAGCTATAGTGGCGACATTTAATTGTCGCCACTAATAAATAAGAAACAGTGGCGATAAAGATATAGTGGCGACTTTTGTCGCCACCAATAAAAAAGATACGGTGGCGACATTTTCGCGTCGCCACCAATAAATAAGTAATAGCGGCGATATTAAAATATCGCCACAAATACTTATTATTGGTGGATATAGTGGCGACTTTTGTCGCCACCAATAAAAAAGATACGGTGGCGACATTTTTGCGTCGCCACCAATAAATAAGTAATAGTGGCGACATTAAAATGTCGCCACAAATATTTATTATTGGTGGCGACATTTTTATCGCCACTATATTATTTATTTTATTAATTTTTTTTTTGTTTGAAGATGCGATCCGGGCACCTGTAAAATCTTAGTAACTTAGTAATTAGTGGCGACTGTTGCCGCCGGGAAAAGATAAAGATATATTTATTATTGGTGGCGACATTTTTGTCGCCACTATATTATTTATTTATTTATTTATTATTATTTTTTTTGAAGATGCGAACCGGCCCCTTACCACTAATAAAAACTATTAGTGGCGACTATTGTTGCCACCAATAAATAAGCAATAGTGACGACATTAAAATGTCGCCACTAATATTATTTTTAGTAATAATTTTTATTTCCCACCAAATTTTTCCTCCTTATTTTTCCACCAACCAAAAACCCCTTTTTTGTTTTTTTGTTTTTTTTTGGTTAGATGCGACCCGGCCGGCCCCTACATCACCCGCGCCCTAACCCCCCCTTCTCTCTCACTCACACACACGTACACACACACACACACTCTCTCTCTCTCTCTCTCTCTCTCTCTTTCTCTCTCCTTCCCCAAGCCCGTCGCCCATCAACCCGCCGTCGCCCCTCCGTCGGCCCTCGACCCTCGCCCCGCCGACCCACCGCCGCCCCTCCATCGCCCGTCGCCCCTCGCTCCTCCGTCGCCCCTCCGACCCTCCGTCGCCCCTCCATCGCCCGTCGCCCCTCCTTCGCCCCTCGCCCCTCGCCCCTCGCCCCTCGCCCTTTCGCCGTCGCCCCTCGCCCCTCCGCCGTCGACCTGCCGTCGCTCCTCGCCGGTTGACCCGCCGTCGCCCCTCGCCCCTCGCTGAATATCAAGATTTCTGTGTAAGTTCTCTGATTGATTTCCATGGTCCTGCTTCTTGCGACTGCCGTGAACCTCTGATGTATTCTTCATGCCCCTAAAAAACACCAGAAGAAATGAACATTATATGCGAACTTTCCAATTATGCCCCTTAAAATACATTTATCTGCAAGTATAATACTTTAATGCATGTCTTTGTCTACAACCTTGAAATGTCAGGACTTTGCACAACCAACAAAAATTACAAATTCTCACATGTATTATCCATCTAAGATGATTATCAGCACCCGCGACATTAAACATAGTGTAAAAATATACTGAGAACTCCCTCGACTATTGGCTATTCTGAAATTGAATTGCTTACATCACTTTCTTTTTTTTTATCTACACCACACCACAACTTCTTAAGATTGTTTGATTAATGTTATTTTAGTTTATTAAATAGGTGATTGTGTAAAATGTTTAACTGCTCTATTTGCTAGTTGGAGCTAACAGCTAACTCAAACCCCTTTTCCATTTTCTGTGAAGTGATTAAAGCCATCAAATCCAATAATACCACCATTAAATCTACGAAGACCCCCATCCCCAATTTAAATGACTAGAATAACACAAAGCAAAAAAAAATAAAAGGGTGCCAATAAAAAAGTAAAAAAGTGAGGGTTCCATTTCAAAATTGATTATAGTAGAAAAGGTTTCCATATATTTTTACCTTAATGATATATTAAATTTGCTTACATGCCTTACATGCGGCATGGAGAAGAAATTTACAAAAACTCAAAGGGCATTTGTTCAAATAAATAGGTTTATGCTGGTGATCAACGAATCTTTGTTATTTTTCCAACATTCTTTGATGCAGTCTTCAGAGATGCGGACCTTGATTAATTCATCCAATCATATGCTCATTTTCCTCCCTTTGTTTTCATCGATCAAGTGCTGTCCCTAGCTGACTTGGAAGGTTACTGCATTCGCGCCGTCGCCCCTCGCCCCTCCGCCGTTGACCTGCCGTCGCTCCTCGCCGGTTGACCCGCCGTCGCCCCTCCGTTGCCCCTCGCGGAGGTAAAATTTGTATTCCAAATTTGGTGCAATTCATACAATAGGTTAATGCGTGATTAAGAACACCCAAAGCACCTTGTGGAATGTAATAGATATATAACTAGTTGTTAAATACATTCATTCTCTGTTTGTATTGAAGGCCTTCTCCATTAATTGATGTATTTGCAATCGTTCCTGCATGCTATGGTCTACAGAAAATATACAACTATTGATTGTCTAATGGGTCTAAAGAAACTTGAGAATTCAAACCAATTTACACATTATCAATATTCTGGACAGATTCTAAGGCTAAGATAAGACTATCTAATTCTCACACCAAAGTCTAAAATGCATGCAATCAAAATGAAGAAGGTAAAAAGCAGAATACAACCAAGGAAAAAACACTAAGGTTCCTGTGGATGACCAAATTGTAGGCTGCAAAAAACAGTGCTGTAGTGATATGTCTACAACAGTAGAGATATACAGGCACTCCAAAGTCCTATGCATGATCCATTGGCAGATCTGGAATCTAATAGTACTGGAGGTACTAATGACATGATACATTAATAGCATCATGGAGACAGCTTCTCCTTTGTCATCTATTTGCCCACTATCTGAATGTGGACAAGAGATTTTTTTTTTTATAGAGATAGAAGATAGCATGTTTATCGCTTCGTTCATTTGATGCATATTTATTTTTGTTATTTTAGTCTATCTATTTAATGTCATGAGATAAAAAGAAGCTAGAAGTGAATTGAATTGAATTAACCTTTTGAGGAAAAATTGACAAAGGAATGAACAGCAATTAGGATGGCACAAATTCCATCCAATAGTTGTGGCTACAGCTATCCAGGGATTAAAACCAAAGTAACCTACCAATTTACCAAACCCGTACTCAGTGAAAAGCAAAAGCTTAAATTGGTCTACAGTAATGCATTAAATATCTCAAAGTATCTTAAAATATTGTTTACCAGTTACTTTTGTATATACTAAAGAAAATGGGTACTTCAACATTTAAGTTAATGCTCTATTAGGTGTCATGTTTGAAATTAAGAGCTATGGCCAATCGCTCGCAACTACGTCTATAAAACTGATCCATTGACAACAGCAGGAATACTGATAAATTTATGATTTGATTGGACCAAAAAAATCTTAAATTGACAATCTACACTTTTGTTTAGTGAAATGACAATAACATATTCAGTCTTTACCAAGGACTTCATTCCATAGTTGCTTCCAAAAATATCAATTCTGCTTCCCTACATCATTATATCTTGATTCTCTAACTGGGTTGTTTGATTAGCTATTTGATCTGGGATAGAATTGAAATATCTTGAGGTTTCTTTAAGAAACTTATTGTGATTTCTTAGTAAAATTATGTATTGTATATTATGGGATTGCATCACAGGTCATCTAGAATTGCATCGAAGTGGTTTAAGAGCAAGTTCCTTCTTGGGAAATTGCTTGTGTAATTGGAAAATTGTTTTTGTACAGAAGCAGACAACACATTGTCGGAGTTGTGTAATTTTTTTGTAACTGTTTTGTCAGCTATCTTGAACTTCAAATTTTTTATTTGGCATCCTCGTAGTCTCTTATGGTTGAATAGAGCAGGATTTCACATAATCAATGTCTCTAGATGTCCTGCATTGAATTAGACATGCCCCATCAATTTGAGGATAGTCTTTAACTTTTTTGTACTGCATGAATAAATCAATTTACTGAAAAAAAACTCTTTATTTTTTGACACAATTTGGCTAATGTTTTCATATATTATTCTGGCTCATGATAAATTTTTCTATCGTTGATTGATTTAATTTTGCTATATTCTGAGAGGTTGATTGTCTCTTTAAGAAATATAAATGCAGTAACTGAAAGATGGGTAAAAGGGCATATTCTATGGTTTGTATTAACATCAATTATATAGTACATGAGAAGGTATTTCTATGGTAACAATGACAACCATAGTAATAATATAACTATGATTACATGCTATATAATCCTACGCTATAGATGGTAAGTAATATATAGTATAACAACCATAGTAATAATATAACTAGGATTACATGCTATATAATCCTACGCTATAGATGGTAAGTAATATATAGTATAGAAACAATAAAGATAATACTAAATATATCGTAACATTCCCCCGCAAGCTAAGCATCAGGTGGACGGATGCGAAGATTGAGCCGTAATATCGAAAACCGAGAGGGTGGCAAGGGCTTGGTGAAAATATCAGCAAGTTGTTTATCAGAAGAGATATGAACCAACTCTAAATCACCAGTCTGAACTTTTTCGCGCAAGAATTGATGATCAAGTTCAATATGCTTTGTGCGAGCATGAAGAACAGGATTTGCCGCTAGATAAGTAGTGCTTAGATTATCACAGTAGATGCTAATAGGTCGCCAGAGGAAAACACGAAGATCACGAAGTAGACGACGGATCCATATCGTCTCCGCAAGCGCGTAGGCGACAGCACGGTATTCTGCTTCAGAACTAGAGCGAGAAATGGTGGGCTGCTTTTTGGCGGACTAGGAGATAAGATTGGACCCTAAAAATATACAATATCCAGAAGTAGATCGACGTGTATCTGGACAACCGGCCCAATCAGCATCTGCAAATGCGACAAGAGAGGGATTGACACAGCGAGATATAGGCAGTCCATAAGTCAGCGTACCCCGAATATATCGTAGAATGCGCTTAACCGCTTGCATGTGTGGTTCACGAGGAGCATGTAGATACTGGGCAACAGAGTTGACAGCATATGATATATCCGGTCGGGTGAAAGTAAGATACTGGAGAGCACCAACAAGCTGACGATAGTTATAGGGATCCTCAAGAAGTTGCCCTTCATGAGAGGATAGACGAGAGGTTGGAGAGAGAGGACTAGAGACGGGCTTACTATCAAGAAAACCATGGCGCTGAAGCCAAGGTTCGAAGTGCCGTGGCACGGGGGCGTGCCGCTCGCCGCCTGGCACGGTACGGTACCGGCACGCCCCCGTGCCGACACGTGGCACGCTTGCGTGCCGATGGATACGCATGACCTCCCAGTGGCACGCTCTGGCACGGTTTTTTTTTTGTTTTTTTTGTTCCCAATAAGCTCTTATAATATTGTTTTGAACTGTTTAGTCAAAAAATTATGAATATTGACTATATATAGCTTACTACACTTACCAATTGACATACTGATAATTGTTTTTAATATATAAAGTACAACTATATCTCATAGAGAATAGAAATAACAATATAATAAATAAATTCTAAATAGAAATAACTATATCTCATAGAGAATAGAAATAACTATATCTCATAGAGAATAAAAATTATGAATATTGACTATATATAGCTTACTACACTCACCAATTAACATACTTGTTAGTTGGGACTCAAAATCAGAATCGCTTCGATATTATGATTCAGGTTCGCCGACGGCTTCGCGGTGCGACTTCGAAATTTTGTGGATGTCTGTGGTGGAAGCGAAGGGCTCGGGCCGCTAGGCCCGAGCCCGAAACTGTGCACATGTGATACCTTTTAAAAAAAAAAACAAAAAAATTACTATGCATTACTGTACAATGTGACTAAAAAAAAAAAAAAAAAAAAAAAAAAAAAAGAAAAAACACCTAACTATGCCTGTTTTAAAAAATACAGAAAAAATTCTAAAGAAAAAAAAAAAACAAAAAAAAAAACAAAAAAAAAAAAAAGGAAAACGGGGCCGTGCCGGCCGGCACGGCCCGCGATACCCCACAGGGTATCGCTCCGTCTCGAGCGATACCCTGGGGTATCGCTCGAGATGGGGGGGGTGCGAGACCCCCCCCTGTACCGTGCCCCTCATTGAGGGGCACGGTACGTGCCGCCCGTGCCGCCCCGGCACGGGCGGCACTTCAATCCCTGGCTGAAGCAGCTGATGCGCATATTTGTGCTGAGTCAGATGAAAACCAGAAGATGACCTATTTACCTCAATGCCCAAGAAATAATGTAGCGGCCCGAGATCCTTCATTGCAAATTCCTGCTGTAAGGTGGTAATAAGAGCCCTTAGAAGAGATGAGGAACTGCTAGTGACAATAATATCATCAACATATAATAGAAGAATAAGAGTGCCAGAAGAGGAGTGACAGATGAACATTGAAGGATCAACAGTGCTCCCAACAAAACCAATTTCAGATAGAAAGGACGTAAACCGTTGAAACCAAGCCCGAGGTGCTTGCTTAAGACCATAGATGGCTTTGCGTAGACGACAAATATAATGCGGAAAAGAGGGATGCACAAAACCAGGCGGTTGTCTCATATAAACTTCTTCAGAGAGTGTGCCATGAAGAAAAGCATTCTTCACATCAAGTTGTCGAAGAGACCACCCTGAGGAGAGGGCCACCGAAAGAACAGTGCGAATAGTGGTTGACTTGACAACGGGAGAAAAGGTCTCATCAAAATCAATGCCTTGTTGCTGTTTATAACCTTGAGCCACAAGCCGAGCTTTGAGACGTTCAAGAGACCCATCCGCCTTCTGCTTTACTTTGTATACCCATTTACAACCAATAAGATTAACAGGCGAATGAGGTACAAGATCCCAAGTAGCATTTGTCAGGAGGGCATCAAACTCCTCAGCCATGGCAGCGCGCCAACCTGCATCCTGAAAGGCCTCATGAAATGAGTTAGGCTCAGTAGGCAGAGCAGAATCCGTAGAGGCCAGTAAGGAGGTAGACTCAGTTAAACCCTTAGTCATAGATCGAGTGCGCATAGGATGTATGCGGGGAGGTGAAGAAGGCTCAGACGGCACTATAGTAGGCTGAGGGGAGGGCGGACGATCAGAGGTGGACGGTGGTGGTTCAACAATAGTAGGTGTAGTAGCAGCAGATCGTGTAATGTGTCGTCTAGTATAGACACGGAGTTCTGATGGACCAACGGCAGTGGCATCGTTCCCATTCCTAACCTGTGAGTCATCAGAATTCAAGGTAGAAGGAAACGTTGATAAATTCTCAGACGGTGAAACAGGTGGACGTGTACCGGAACCACTCTCAGTAGAGGGGCGTGTGAAGGAGAAGCCAGAGATTGCATCAATGGTAGAAGGATTCTCACCCAGCAAAGGAGGATTTGAAATAAATTTTTGAAACATATCAAGGTTGGAAAAAGTAGATGAAGGAGAAGAAGAGAATTTAGAAAGACAAGAAAACGGAAAAACGGTTTCCACAAAGGTAACATGTCGAGAAATAAAAACCTTGCCAGTGCTGGGATGGAGACATCGAAAACCTTTATGTTTATCAGAGAGTCCTAAGAAGACGCAAGGAAGTGACCGAGGAGAGAGCTTGTGAGCTGCAATATCCTGCACATCAGGATAACACAAACATCCAAAAACTTTGACAAGTTGCAAGTCAGGGGAAGAGCAACCATGCAGAATTTCATATGGCGATTGTCCTTTTAAAACAGTAAGAGAGGGAATTCGATTCACAAGAAATACAACAGTTTGAATGGCATCGGCCCAAAAACGAGGAGGCATACAAGCTTGAAATAGTAAACTTCTAACAATGTTAGTTAAATGTGTATGCTTCCTTTCGGCGAGGCCGTTTTGTTGAGGAGTATAAGGACAAGAAAAACGGTGAAAAATTCCATTTTGTGAACAAAGGTTGGAAAACTTATCATTTACAAACTCCGTACCATTATCAGATTGGAAAATCTTGATTGAGCTATGAAATCTGTTTTCTACCATTGCTTTAAATTCGAGAAATTTGTCAAAAACTTCGTGTTTAAATTTCAAAAGGTAAAGCCAAGAAAACCGAGAATAATCATCAATAAATATAACATAATATTTATAACCAGAAACAGATGGAACAGGTGATTGCCACACATCAGAATGCACAATATGAAAGGGAAAAGCAGATTTAGATTCCGAATCAGAAAATGAGAGTTTAACATGTTTTCCCATGTTACAAGCATTACAAATAGATAATGTCAAAGCAGAATTACCATCAGAAACAATGTTATTATTTTTAATAAATGCCGAAAGAACAGGAAGACTGGGATGACCTAATCGTCTATGCCAAACATCGCTACTAAATCTAGATGCAACAAGACCAATATGTTGCTTATTCCCTACACTTGCAACTTTAGAAGGAATTGGATAGAGTGATGTTCCCGAGCTAGGGCAGTGCAGAAGCTCCGTCCTTGTTACCTTGTCCTTCACAGAAAAACCAGAAGAGTCAAATTCAAGAACAGAATTATTGTCACGACAGAATTGACGCACCGAAAGTAAATTTCTCTTGATGGAAGGAACAACAAGAACATTTTTAAGAGCAAAGGATTTAGAAGATGTATTCAATTGAGTTTCACCTGTCTGAGTAATATCAAGTAAATTTCCATTACCAACTAGAATTTTCTCATGCCCAGTATAAGGTTTGGAAGAGGAAAGAATACCAGAATTCGCGGTCATGTGATTGGAAGCTCCAGTGTCTGGATACCATACTTCCTCAGCAGGTTCATAGAGATTCATAGCAGCAAAAGTTTGAGGGACATCATCGGCCACGAATGAGTGATTGAAGCGTTGTCTGCATTGAAGAGCAGAATGGTTGTACTTTCCACAGATCTGACACTGTGTGCCAGACTTCGAAAAATAAGATTGTTGATTTGGAGTATAAGGTTGAGGAAGATTATTGGGTGAAGAATGTGGATAGATTCCAGGAGATCCACGACCATGATATGAGTTGTGTCTACCGCGATGTCCTCGACCACCGCGATATCTGCCTCCACGACCTCCACGATTTCCTCGTCCACGATTTGCATAGAGAGCTTCGCTGTCGATAGTGGGAATGGCAGGTGATGTTGTTGAACTAGTACGACGTTGTACTTCTGTTTCTTCTTGCATCAGAAGTGGACGAAGTTGATCAAAAGTAGGCTTGTTTCGGTGTGTATTAAGGGCACTGACGAAACCTCTATATTCTTCTGGTAACCCGAGAAGAACAGTCATGACCAAGTTATGGTCTGACTCAGTTTCACCAATCGCTTGCAGGGCATCGCCAATAGATTTAATCTTTTGCATATAATCGGTCATATTCATTGAACCTTTCTTGATGCTTCGTAATTCAGACTTTAGATAGAAAGCGGTGGAAGCAGTTTTATCAAGAAAATATGTTTCGATAATTTTCCAAACATCATACGCAGTTTTAGGAGAGCTAGAAACAATCATCTGTAATTTGCTAAGCGAAAGGGTGGCATTAATCCACGAGAGTATAGTGGTGTCTTCTTTTTTCCAATTTAGATATTCCGGATTCATAATTGTTTTCTTTTCAGAAGTGTTAATAGTCTGAGGCGGTATAATACCAGTTCCGTCCACATGTGGAGTAACACCAAAACTCTCCAAAACATTAAGAAATATTTGTTTCCACACAAGATATGTGGAATCTGTTAGTTCAAGTGGTATGAGAGTTTTGATATTAACCACTGGTAAATTTGAGAAAGAAGACATGTTACCACAAAAAGAAAATATCACCACGAGAGAGTAACCGAGGCAAATCCGACGAGTAGAAAAAAAATACCAAGTAGTCACAAATCCAGAATAAAGATAAGTCAGATTAGAACCCGATGGGAAAAGCTGAATGAATCAAAGTTGATCTTGATTGCACGAGAGAAGAACCAAACTACACTAGGGAGCAAGTACGCATCTGAACGACACCAGAATAATGAAGAGAGGCCGAAATTACTGTAGCGCCGGTACTGTAGCAGCGGCACTGTAGCAGCAGTTGTGATGGAGAGAGAAATCCAAAGAGAAAAAAAAAAAAAAAAAAAAAAAAAAAAATTATGGAAGAAGATGAGGCTCATGGTAGATGGTGGCTAAGGATCGATATTCCCAATATTAGGGTTCCCGCTCCGATACCATGAAAGATGGGCAAAAGGGCATATTCTATGGTTTGTATTAACATCAATTATATAGTACATGAGAAGGTATTTCTATGGTAACAATGACAACCATAGTAATAATATAACTAGGATTACATGCTATATAATCCTACGCTATAGATGGTAAGTAATATATAGTATAACAACCATAGTAATAATATAACTAGGATTACATGCTATATAATCCTACGCTATAGATGGTAAGTAATATATAGTATAGAAACAATAAAGATAATACTAAATATATCGTAACAGTAACATAAAAATAAATGTTCTTCATATTCTTGTGTTTTTCAGTGGAACACTTTTGATCTTGAGCTTGTGCTTTTGCCCTCCCAGCTGTAGTTCCTGGCAGCCCCTCAGCGCCTGTTCTGAGTTCCGACAGCCCTGCTGAAGGTTGGATTCGAATCACATGCATGCTTGTATTTCTATCTGTCACAAGTTAGCGACTCTCACTCGCTGCTGCTGCTATTGCTGATCAGTCCTTATCCTGCAGTACAAACATTGCAAGCAGGCACAGCGAGGGAGGGAGAAGATAATACTTTGGTTAGCAATCAATTATTCCAAACAGTGGTTGCTAGTTGATTAAAAAGTTTCACTTTTATCCAAAATTAGATAATTTGTTATCTCATGTAGCTTACAAAGCTACAAATTCTATGTGAAATATCTATTACAAAGTACCCTACAGCCCACTAGCTATCTTGATTGGTTTATGATGCACTAGGTCTCGAAAAACTGCTAGAGAGGAAAATAGTTAGTATTCTTTAGGAGACTTCATTCTTATGCTTGCTTTGGGTGAAACAGAGCTTTCTATTTGATCTACTGAGTTATTCACTTGAATGTAGTTTCTCTTGCTTATCTGAGTTTTTCAAACCTGAGAAGCAGGAGGGTCAATTGATATATCAGGCTTTATTGATTGAATAGGCATACTACGAGAAAAACATATAAAAGTTTGATCATTATTAAATTTGTTGCTTTTAATGTCAAACACTCAATAGCAAACATTGTGCTTTCATTTGACTTGCTGTTTGAGATTGTTATTTTGAATTTCTCTTTTGCAGATTCCGACATATTTTCATCTGAATTTCTCTTGATTCAACAAAGGTATGTATACAGTAGCTGAAGAAAGTTATTAGAATAGTTGCTATTCGATACCTTTATTCCGAGACTTGTTAATTTGATTGTTGGAATTGGAATTGGAATTGGAATTGATATTCCTCTTGATCTCGATGTAATTTTCAGCTTTAACTTGCTCTAATATTTTACTTCATTTTAATATAGGAGGATGAGAATTGATAGAAGTTGGATGACACTTACGAATCGAGCATGTAATGAATATGAAAAAGGGATTGACACATTTTTGGATTTTGCATTTAAAAGATTAGGAAATGTGAAAAGAATTCGTTGTCCATGTGCAAAATGTTGCAATGTTAGATTAAAAAGCCGAGCAGAAGTAAAGTATGACTTATTTCGTAATGGAATTCTTTTGAGTTACACTAAATGGCATCATCATGGTGAATTATCAGATGAATCAAATGGTGAAAGTGATGCGGATGATGCCAATACTCCTATAGATGTGAGATGCAAAAGTATGGAAACAATGCTTGAGGACTTATTTGTGCATGAAGGAAAGTCCACAATTGATGACATAGATGATAGAGAGTGTACTAATACTGAAGAACCTATTCCTGAAGCTCAAAATTATTATCGATTATTAGAAGATTGTAAACAAGATATATATCCGGGTTGCAAACGATATTCCAAATTATCATTTTTAGTACATTTGTTGAATCTCAAATGTCTCAATGGTTGGACTGATAAGTCAGTTACAATGTTATTAGAGTTTTTGATCGACTTATTACCGGATGGTGCAAATATTCCAAAATCCTATTATGAGGCAAGAAAGATAATTAAAGATTTAGGATTGGATTATGTGAAGATTGATGCTTGCAAGAATGATTGTGTGCTTTTTTCGAAGAAATTTGCAAATAATCAAACATGCCCTATATGTGGTGAGTCTAGGTGGATCTCGAGTAACAGAGAGGAAAAAGTAGACTTAAGAAAGCAAAAACAAATTCCTCAAAAGGTTTTGCGGTACTTTCCTATTACATCGAGATTACAAAGATTATACATGAATAAAGAGATGGCCAGTAATATGAGGTGGCATAGTGATGCAAGGCAAAACGATGGAATTTTACGGCATCCTGCTGATTCATCGGCTTGGAAGCATTTAGATCGTAATTATCCTGAGTTTGCCGTAGAGCCACGTAATGTAAGATTGGGCTTAGCAAGTGATGGATTTAACCCCTTCGGAAATATGAGCATCACACACAGTGTTTGGCCTGTTATTCTAGTTCCATACAATTTGCCTCCATGGTTGTGCATGAAAAGTGATTATTTTATGATATCACTACTTATTCCTGGCCCAAGAGCTCCCGGTAATGATATTGATGTATATTTGGAGCCTTTAATTGATGAGTTGAATGATTTGTGGGCAGAAGGGATTAGAACATATGATGCGTCCAAAAAGAAAATTTTACTATGCGTGCTGCTCTTCTTTGGACTATAAATGATTTTCCAGCATACGCCAATTTATCTGGTTGGAGTACGAAAGGAGGTCTAGCATGTCCTTGTTGCAGCAAGGATACAGTTTCGATGAGATTGAAGTACGGAAAAAAGTTTTGTTATATGGGTCATCGTCGTTTCTTGCCACTTAATCATAAATGGCGTAATGACAAAAAATCATTTGACGGAACAAAGGAGAATCGTCTTGCACCTAAGCCTTTATCCGGTGATGAAGTGCTAGAGCAATTGAGTGAAATGAAGCAAATAACTTTTGGGAAAGTAAATAAAAAAAGAAAACGTTCTCAACTACAACTGCATTATTTAAATTGGCGAAAACATAGCATTTTCTTCAACTTGCCGTATTGGCATACGTTGTTGTTACGACACAATGTGGACGTTATGCACGTTGAGAAAAATATTGGTGATAATGTAGTTGGCACACTTATGAATACAGATGGAAAGTCCAAAGATACTCTAAATGCACGAAAGGATTTGATGTCGATGGGTTTAAGAAAGGAGCTTCACTTGATACCAATGGAGGGGAAGGTGATGGCCATACAAAATGAAATTGAAACAGTTGCTAGCAGCAAAACATATAAAATGCCTAGTGCTTATTACACATTTTCCAAAGATGAGAGACAATTATTTTGCCAATTTCTAATGGATTTGAAGCTTCCAGATGGATTTTCATCAAACATTTCTAAATGTGTCAATAAAGAAGAAAGTAAGCTTCAAAACTTGAAGAGTCATGACATTCATTGTTTATTGCATCGGCACCTCCCATTAGCAATTCGCGGATTATTAAGGAAAGATGTTTCTAATGCCTTGATCGAGTTTAGTGCCTATTTTAGAGAATTATGCTCCAAATAATTGAGAGTGAGTGATTTGGAGCGACTTGAAAATTCAATTCCATTGACTTTGTGCAAACTTGAGCGAATATTTCCGCCTGCATTCTTTGATATCATGGTTCACCTATCAGTTCATCTCGCAACTGAGGCGAAAATTGCTGGCCCTGTCCAATATAGATGGATGTACCCGTTTGAAAGGTATATTGAAAAAAGTTTTATATTTTTTTTATAAGAATGTGATATTAATTTAACCATATTGAATAGGTACATGCGCACGCTCAAATCATATGTTCGTAATAAGGCTCGTCCAGAAGGATCTATAGCAGAAGGAATAATTGCACAAGAATGTGTCACTTTTTGTTCTAAATACTTGTATGACACTGAGACACGATGAATCGTGTCGGGAGAAATTATGAGGGTGATCTGACAGAAAACAACTCCAGCTTGACAATTTTTGCCCAACGTGGTTTCCCTCTAAGTAATCCCAAAAATGAGCAACTATCTATTTCTGATTGGAAGCGGGCAACTATGTTTGTTTTAAAAAATTGTGAAGAAGTTTTACCTTATATTAGGTAAGGATTTAAATTCATTAGTGGTTCTAATTTGGATGATTTTCTTTTTTTACTTTCTAATATAAACTTGATAATTTAATGCGTAGGGAACATATTGAAGAGGTTCGCAAAAAATACAATAGTGATGTAGAGCGGTGGCACGAAGAACAATTTTTAGCTTGGTTTCAAGCTAAAATAGCGGAGATGTTCAAAAACCAAGATAAAACAGTATCACAAGATCTATTATATCTAGCCCGAGGTCCAGATAAGCGAGTGAATAAATATTTTGGATATTTAATTAATGGTTTCAGATTTCACACAAAAGAGCATGAGAAATTTTGAAGACACAAAATTGTGGGGTATTTGTGTCGGGAGATGATGGTCTAATCAACAAGGAATACTATGGGCAAATTTTAGATATCATTGAACTGCAATACCAAGGATCAAAAAAAGTTGCTTTATTTAAATGTCATTGGTGGGATGTGTACAACTGCGGTCGTGGATATAAGGAGGACGAAAATGGTTTTTCTTAGTTAATGCTGATCGTGAATTGTCCACTAATACAACTGATCCATATATATTGGCTTCACAAGCTCAACAAGTATATTATGCCAAAGATATAAAGGATTCTAAATGGTTAGTTGTTATCAAGACACAACCTCGGGATCTTTATGATGAGCCTAGCATAGAAGAAAATAGTGCTACTAATCAAGAGAATTCTACAGCAATACCAATTCAAGAGAATGAGAATATAGGTAATTTCTATAGATTTGATGGCGATAGCGATCAGGATGAATTAAATAATTTTGACATGGTTAGAGATAATATACATGAGATTGTAAGTGAGGTCAATATCAATGTAACTGCGCACGAAGAGGACCTCTAAAACTGTAACAGTGATGATAGCAATTTTTTGAACGAAACTTGACCTATCTTGTTCTCAGGTATTAATTTATTATTTATTTTTTATTCTTGCAAATTTGTCTTTTGTGTTTAGTGATAATACTTGATAAGCTTGCTTTGACTTCTTAATATTTCATGTTTATGTGAATAATTGATTATGCAATATGATTGACAGGCAATGGTGGGGGAAAGTAAGACTTCTAAAGCATCGGCGGTCTTTCAACCTCAAAAGCCATGGCTTAGATCACAATCTCAAAGATCAGAACCTACTCCACCAATCAGTGAAGGGGAACATGTATTCCAAGATTCTCCTTCAACTATAATTGAGCAGCCATCATCTCCAATTGTTGCTACTCCAGACATTAGCACTACAGGTTTTATCACATAATTAATTATTATTATTAATTGCATTCTATATAAGTAGAGCATCACTTTTCATTATCTTATACTAAATTTGCTATACATTATGTTGTAGCCAAGAAGAGAGGTAGGGGGCCTACAACAAATCCAAACGCGAAAAAGAGAAAGGAGGGTTCTAAAGGCGAAGTGCACATATCAAAGCGCTTGGGTCGAGCTGTGGGCGGCCAAGCGTTAACGGAATTCGTAACAGAAATGGGAGTGGTGTTGCGTCAATACGCACCACTTAATGTTCAGAAATGGGCTCAAGTGCCGACACATTATAAAGATCAGATGTGGGATCATTTAATGGTTTGATCTTTTACTTTAGTTTTCCTTTATCTTACTATTATGCTTCTTGTTACCATTTTTTATCTTAATACTTTGGTTTTTTGTTCTATTTTTATCTTACTACTTTTTAGGAAAAATACAACGGCCTTGATGGCTGTAGAAAGGAAGTAATGTCCAATTTAAATCATCTGTATAGAGATTGGAGGCATCGGAAGCATCTCCATTATAAACAATTTGAGACAGATGAGGAAAGACTGCAAAATTGTCCAAATGATATTTCAGAATCTGATTGGGCAACTTTAGTAGAATACTTTGGCTCCGAACCATTTAAGGTTGTTAATTTTTTTATACTTATATCTATTAGTTTAGAAGGATTATTCTTATATTCAAATATAACCATATTTAATTTCTTGTAGAGCATGTCGGAGCGAAGCAAAGCAAATCGTGCCAAACAATCAACGAGTTCAATATGTGGCAGAAAATCATTTGCTTCTATTCTTCATGATATGGTGATATTATTAATTAAGTTAATTAATGGATATATTTTTATACTATATCAATTTTATGACATAAAATTTCTAATTTTTAATTGCAGAGAGATCCAAGAACGGAGGATTATCCTGATTTGGGCCGAATATTGGAAGGCTACGCATCAAAGAAGAACTAATGGGACATGGTGTTCTGCTAAAGCACAAAATGCTCTGGTACAACAACCTTATTTCATAACACATCTCTAGTTCGACCTTTGGTTTTATATAAATGTTTCTTGTTACAAATGTAT
Source organism: Tillandsia leiboldiana (assembly GCA_029204045.2). Taxonomy (NCBI): domain Eukaryota; kingdom Viridiplantae; phylum Streptophyta; class Magnoliopsida; order Poales; family Bromeliaceae; genus Tillandsia; species Tillandsia leiboldiana. The sequence continues at coordinate 43,684,149 of CM055069.1, read as the reverse complement.
TTTATTGAATGCAGGATCAAATTGAGCATGTAGCACAGTCCCAAGAAGAGTTAGGTGGTCCTCCATTATCCATAGAAGAGCATTTAACACAGACTTTTGGTGCACGCTCTGGATATCTGCGTGGTTTGGGATGTGGACCTAAGCCACTAATTGCTAAGAAATTTGACAATCAAAGCATCTGAAGAGTATATTGAGAGGCAAATTGATGTCTTGAAAGAAGAATTGAAGCAATCCCGAGTGGAAATTGAAGAGAGCACAAAGGGAGAAAATTGAAAGAGAGGAGAGGTTCAAAAAGGAAATTGAAGAAATTGAAGGACGCATTAAGGCACAACTACAAACTGAATTTAATGAACAATTAAAGATAATTGTTGAATTATATGGAGTGCCACCTGCACCACCGCCTTCTTCTAGTCGAGGAGTGCCGACTACATCATCCCCTCCAAACGAAGGTAATTATATGCCTCAATTTTACATTTTTAATTAAAGTGACATTGTTGGAGGTGCAACTGATTGTTTGAAACTGTTTGATAATGTTTAGTTATTGCCAACTGCAGGTTAATCGAAACTGTTTGATAATGGATCTCCAAGGCTTCAGCTCGACAAATAACAAACTATGTCTTACTACTATCTTCTCATTTTGAGTCTTAGGTCTCCTGTACATACATAGAGCAGAAACTTTGAACTGAAATTAGATAAGTGAAAGTGGTTTGTTGAGTTTGTTCAATATGTGGGGGTCATGTTCATGTTCAAGGTGGTAAGATAGTTTTTTGTAAACTACCTGCTAGTCTTCTAAGTTAATCCTGTTTTCTTTATTTCTTTTGATACTTTTTGTTAGCAACTTGCAATCTTTCATATGGAACTATAATTACTAGTTTTGTGTTGTCAGGTTTGACAGAAATAATCTTCCCCTTTGCCTCTTTGTGTAAAAGTCATAGATAATACTCTTTTAGAGAGGGAATTCAGTGGCTGCTATTGTAGAGAGGGAAGCTGCTTGGTACTTTTAGCTTCTCTTGTAGCATCTATGCCAAAAGAGGTACTTGAATTATCTTTATTAAAAATTCTCTTTTGCCTTTCTTTTTTCTTTCTCATACTTCCCTTTATGATTTTGGTGAGACTAGTACTGCCAAAGGTATACTCGATCACCACAATGAAGTATGATTCTTACGCATACCTGAGATCAGTGCCAGTTCTACTATGTCAATTTTTTGTTTCTTAAACTATTCCTTAGGCTTTTGAAGTTGACAGGTATTCCTTTGTTCCTTGCTTTGTGTTATACTTTCTTACGACATTTGACTTTCCTATTTCAGCACAAGCAAGAAACTTGTAGCATTTCAATCTCACAAAGGTGACCGGATTAAAGTCCCACTATCTTGTAAGTTGTAATTTCTGCATGCACTTTACTGCACCATTTTTGCTAGATAACACTTTACTGCACCATTTTTGCATGCACTTAGCAGGAATGGGCTTCAAGGAAAAGTCCCAGATCTCAGTGCATTAACCAACCTCAACTACGTGTAAGTAGTAGTTTTAATTGCTTATAGTTTTTGCTGAGAATGCTGCTTACAGTTGGAATGATTTAATTGTACCTATATAACCAACTGGTAGTCGCCGCTAGCATCAAAAAACAGCGATGACAACTTTGTAGCCTGTGTGTAATTTTTTTATTTGCCTTCATCTTTTGTTGCTTTGAGTTGCAGAATCCCTCTCTCTATGTTGTGAACTAATGTGACTTGATCTATTGACAATTGTTCACTGCAGCTGACATGATTTATTATTTTCTTTTGTTTTTGCTTTCCTTTTGCTTGAAGAGAACTATAAACCTATTTATTAGCTTCACAGTTTCTTTAAATAAAGTACTATCTCAAGGCATCTAAATAAACTCCTTAATTCGAAGGAACTTTATACGCTGTATTTTCTCTATCAGATCAGTTAACCGATTCGCGCTTCTTCCATTATCTGCTGTTGCTTAGTTGTGTTTGACAATTTAGATTGGATCTAAACTTTACTGGGTGTGAATTATCTGCTGCTGCTTGGTTTTTCTAATTAGTTATTTTTGGTAAATCAGTCCTTCATTGATGCTATCACTCATGGGCTCAATCTTGTTGCAGTTCTGTTTTGCTCTCTGTAATTGGGCTCAAATCCAAGCAAATCCCAATGCAATGTTCGCCCGAATGAAAATTTGGTCGAAACCCAGTCCGTTGTAGTGAATCATTTTGCCAGTCCGTTGTAATTGGGCTTTTTTATTTGTCCAATTTAAATCTGTCCAAAAGTAAAAATTGGGTATTTAGCCTCGTCAAAATTTATTTAGATAACTAACTTACTATCTAGCTTGATGCATAACTATCATGTCATAACATATATGAAAATTTACGAAGGCGATAAACTGTTGACTCCATAAATATCACTCACTCATCCATAAGTGAGTGATATTTGTTTTTTGATTTTTACTCTCTGATAGCATTGAGCTGCTGCTGCATATAGTCAAACTGTATGCCATTGTTTCCTTTTGGTTGTTTGTTACTACAATGCTTTCTATTCTAGGGAAAAGTTATGGTCGCTCCTTATGGATTTGATGGTGATAAATGGGATCCCTCCAGAGACAAGTATCTTCCTAGAAATTATTCAGCATATGATATTGATGGAAAAGCTGCTTGCAAAGTTGCACTCAGGAATCGCCTCAAGTTCTCCGGAAATTCATCAGTGTCGTATGGAAATTCAACTTTACTTAAGACTCCTTGTTTGTACGAAAAGTAATATACTCCTGTCGTTCTTTGCATATATCTTATCAAGAATGGTCACCTTTTGCTTGGCCTCTGTAAAAATTCGCTTCACATAATTCCCTTGTTTTTCTGCCACCTGATTGGCGGCAGCCATTTGGATCTCTATAGCTACTGAAGTGATTGTTATCAGGTTGGCTGCATCTACTCTAGTACCTTGATGTCGATATGGATAATCTGAAAGCAGCTGTTCGGTATGCCATGAATAAGGGCGCCCAGGTTGTTGAACTAGTATTTGCATCTGTTCAGGATTTAATGGCACATATTCGTTTGTTACTAAAGCCATTTAGTAATAATGTACAGCTTGTCTTTATGGAGTCTGAAATGCCGGTTACGAACTCGCCGATGAAAGCAATGCAAAACGAACTAAAGGTAACAATTCTGATGCCATTTCTTTTTTTTTCTTTCCTAAGCTGATGAAGCTTTTTGAGACAAGTTGTAAATAAGGTGCTCGGAGAGAGTTCGAGCCTTGGTCATCTAGTGTCTTTTAGATTAATCTATGATACATGCTGTTGGTTTTTATATTTATCATCTTGTCGCAAAAGATGGTCATATTTTCTTATTAACCATTGTGTTTCAATGAATATATACTCGTGTATGAAAATAATGCGAGGCTGTGCTTTGATGCTGAATATTCGATCTGTTCAGACTTAGCAAGCGGTATAATTACAAGCAGCTTTTCAAGTGAGGAAACCAAGAAGATCTCTGTGTTCCTAGAAAGAGCTTACATTCGCTTGAATGCATGGTTTCAATGGTTCAATACCACACAATCTGGTGAGTTTGGCTCGTTTCTTTGTCTTTTTGAATTCTTTGAAGGTAGAATGTAAGATTAGATCATCAATACTGTAATAGTATAATGCTTATATAAAAACCAATTGTTCATATTAACTTTGAAATGCTTTTTCACTTTAACCCAGTCTTTGGTTCCCAGGGAAGCATAAAGGCACCTTTTATTGGCATGGAAGAGACAACACAACAAGAAGGGAATTGAATCCCAAGGTATTCTAAATGCCCTTTTCTTGTACTCAACTTTTAATTTTACCATTCATATTGCAAAAATTTTAATTATATTTTGCCATTTTAAAGCTCCAATTCACTTTTTTTAAAATTTTAAACTTTTTTATTCTAGACTTTGACATCTGGGTTAGACGATTACCCTTGCGCATCTCACCCTAATGATGAGGAGCACCATGTAGATCTGAGATGTTGGATGCTTCTAGCTTCGGATTGCATGCATTCAATTGCAGAGCATCTCAATATGAAAAGCGATTTAGAAAAGGTATCATAGTTTATTGGGGCCTTTTTTTACATACATATACATAGACAATCATCTTCTTTAAATATGTATGCATGTCAGAGCTTGTTCGCCGTTGAAATGTTGTATGTCAGAGTTTGTTTTCTCCTCTTAGTTTCGCAAAGCAGCAAATGAGCTTTGAAAACTTAAAAATATTTATCTTGTTCTTTTGCCAGGTTGTTGAACTTGACTTCTTATATCCTAGTGAGGGTATTCATAGGAGGTGGGACAATGGCTATCGTATAACTGCAACTGCCGCCACATGGGACCAAGCTGCATTCGTTTTGAGTGTACCAAGAAGGAAGCCCACGAATGAAACTCAAGAGACACTAAGAACATCTGCTTTTCCTAGCCAGCATGTGAAGGTGGATGTGTTACATTTAATTGTTTAATCGCGCTTTGGTCTTGCAATTGATTTAAAAATTACATATAAATTATATGGATAGTCAATGCACTCTCCTGTTGTCGCAACTTGATCACTGAACTTACACTTTGGTCTTGCGAATGGTTTAAAAATTGCATATTCTGTCTTTTGGAGAAGATATTGGGGTATCATCTTTTGTAACATCATGTATTATTGCTACAATATATGAAATTTCTTCTGTTTGCCAAATCATGTAATATTTTCTCCGGATTGATATTTTTTAGGATGACAATGTCCTCCTTTTATACGTGAAAACATATCTTTTTATCAAGTATATCGCTATATATTTGAATCAGGGAATACTGCTTAGGTTCATTCAAAAATTTAGACGCGATAATTTGTCGTCGCTGCTCGCCAAATCATTTCGCAAGAGGTACCCTTTTCTTACATTTGGTGGCGACAGCTGCCGCCACCTTTTATCTAGACAAGCTGTCGCCACCTTTCTTCAGACATTTGGTGGCGACATTTGCCGCCACCGTTTCTCCAGACATTTGGGCGGCAACTATCGCCACCTTTTCTACCGTTTTTCACCGTTTCTTCATACATTTGGTGGCGACAATTGTCGCCACCTTATCTGTCGCCGCTAAAGTTGTCGCCGCTATATACTTTAGGCGACGTGCTTTGAGGTGGTGACTGGCTTTGGTGGCGACTTTTGTCGCCACCAAATGTAATGATTGTAGTAGTGAGGTATGACGACGTGAATACATTGAAACAAAATAAGTTCGTGATAATGGCGGCGGGAGCGACTTTCAAGTGGAAGGAAACATAGAAAGCAGAAGTTAAGAAAAAAGAGCTACGTTTAGAAACATGGTGTTTTCATACTATCAAGGTTTTTTATGCTGGAATTTCGAAATCGATAATCGTTTTCGTTATACTTGATCTAGAGAGTATTTGAATATTTAAAAAATAAATTTCATATTAATTTTGTTTTGTATTTATCTAATGATCGAAAAAATATAAAATTAATAATTTTAATGATAGTGGTGAACCACACTACAAAATAATTGTCATACAGTGGTGACTTTAGTCGCTACCGAATATATAAAATGTATTGGTGGCGATAAATATTTACCACCAAAATTTAGTTTAGATGACAAACATTTATCGCCACTGACGATACCATTTGGTGGCAAATATTAGTCGCTACCAAATATGATATTTGGTAGCAACTATTTGTCGACACCTAATGTCATATTTGGTTCAATGTACTCGTTAGTGTTATTTATTGCCACCATTCATATACAATACATTAATATGAAATATTATTTCATTGAAACTAATATTTAATGAAATAATAAAAATGATAAATAAAAAAAAAGATATTGAAACGAAACCCAAAATCAAATCAGTTCACAATAATATCACACATTAGTTTCTCCAACAATTTATTAAGTTGTCAACCCGAAATTTAATTCAATACAAGAAACCTTTAAAAATTTGTTAGTTCACCGAAAACAAAAACTATATTCGCAATTATGTTAACGGGTGCGTGTGACCCCAACTCGTCCTATCTCGGATGCTGCATGCGTTTGATAGTATTTGCCGGACTGGCCACCTTCATGATG